>CM054179.1:111487220-111879720 GCA_028829895.1 Sinotaia quadrata
CATGCGTCTACAAATGTAAGTGACACGAGTCTTTATCAATCTCATCTGCACGTTTCACCAATTGCGCTTACAATAACGTTTTTATTTCGCTTTTTTTTGCAATTTAATTTTCCAGAAAGCAAAACTGTCATAGGTGACAACAGCATGTGTCACGTTGAGCACAAAGATTTGTCTGCATTCCATACCTTGTACCTCGCCTCGCAAACTGTTTAGAATCATTTGCCCGAGGTCCACTTGCTGTTACACCTCAGCACCTAAACATGGACACTGTTATCTCTTGGAGTGCACTGCAACTAGGGGTAGACGTGTACAGCTTATGAGACCGTCACGCCACGGTAATAATTCCTCAGAAGTTCTTTCTGACCGCATCAGGACACACGTCTGAATGTAACGGAGTAATCATTTCTTTAAGGACAGACGTCTTAATGTAACGGAGTAATCATTTCTTTAAGGACAGATATCTGAATGTAACGGAGTAATTATTTCTTTAAGTGCCTTTAAATTAGTATTATTTTCTTTTATGAAGATGCATGCATGTGTACCTGGATTAACTAATACCCCCCCCCCCCCCGAAATACAATGCTGCTAAGACAGGCATGATAATTGTAAGCATAGTTATAATACTTCTGGATAAATCGTAGAGGGAGATAATTTTTCTGGTTCAAGGCAGAAAACTGACACACTGGTTCAAGGCAGAAAACTGTGCATTACAATGTTTACTGTGATTGTAGCGAATATCAGAGCAGATTTGTGATCGACGTTACTATTTTAAGTCCAGGAACTGTGGGCCGTTATTTTCAAATTTTCCAATATTTTGTTTTAATAAGGAAAAGCTCAAAATACTTTTCAATGAAGATATCCTTTTCGAAAGGAACATTTTTCGAAGTTTACATGTACGTTTAGTCTTCCTCCACCATTTGAATAAGGAAGCAAAAAAAGTAAAAAATTAAGTAAACTGAAGAACTAAGATGAGACCAGATGGGGAAAAACAGGATTAATTAAAAGTGTTCAGTGAAATTTGAAAGTCGCAAGCTGAAAGAAGCCGGCGAACGATGTTGTCCGGCTTTTACAGAAACATGCGGCCCACAGTCGTGTTGCTGCTTCTCTGGAGTCCAGCACTGGTGGTCAGTCAAGGTACGATCTACTCCTGACTCAGCTATTTCTTTTTGTTTATGTGTGAGAAGTTTTTCCTTTGAATTTAATTTCTTTTTCAAGCGAGTGTCTTTTTAATCTGTTTGTAAGAGATTTTTTGGATCGGCATTGTCTATCTACAGTCGTACTAAGAATGTCGACAAGGAAAGAAGAACTAAGGAAAAAGAACAATAAAAATGAAAAAAATAAATTTAAGTATTTTTATAAATAAACATCTCCCCAACAATCTTGACTATGAATTTGGATGTACTTTCTACTAGGCTATCTCCACTATCTTTGTGGGCTATGATGTATTGTCAGATTACACACATGAATACAATTGTTTACCTAAGGCAATTCATGAAAAAAAAATCTGGTTAACTTAAAACAATAAAGTTTATTAATTAATAATAAGTGAAATCAGTATCAAGTAATTAAATTAGAACGACAACAAACATGAGTTTGTTTGCAAATTGCTAAGTTACAAAACACTTGTGATAAATAACAATCCAAATTAATCGGGTTAATTCTTAGGCTACTAAAGTAGTCATGTATGTATTAGTAGTTACTTTAGGCGATTTTACACGTGACGTCCTGAAACCGGAAGGCAGCAACATTGGACAGATAAATCAGTTTGCTTACGTCTTTCTTGAAGCTTGGCAAGTTCTGTTTTTCTATGTTTCTATCAAAACGTGAAAATGTTAAATCCCCTGACAAAAGTAGAGTACTGTCGCGTTAATGCGTGTCATACTGTAGACATAATTTATTTACCAGCTCACTAACATTCTCAGGTTATTACAAGCCACAGTAGAGAATATAAAAGTGAGGATTGTACGCATATGGGGTTGGCCATAAGTAGATCTAGAAAAATTAACTCTGAATTAAACGTTTGACACTGACACCATATCTCGACCGCATTATAAAGTACATAACTACATATTACTAAAATTGATATAAATACCTTTGTACCTTCAAGTAGATGCGAACCTACTGGTTTATAGTACATCCACCACTTAGGGCCTAGATACGAATGCTCGTAAGTGACCGCCAGCGGTCCAATTTCAACAACGACTTCTACTTTAGAGACTAAGATCAAATTAGCAACATATATCTAAAATAACACAAATAGATCTGAATAGATGACATTACTGGAGGTATTGTACAGTCATTATCTGTGAAAGTGAAGATCAATGCCGAACCGCAAAGCTTTTATTGAAATTAAATCAAAATTGTGCGGTACATGCTTAGATTTGAGGACTGTCCGTTTTAACAACGAATAATTTTTGACTTGCTTTTATTTTTCATGCTGACTTTCTGCACTGATATAAATATAAAACTACTTGTGTTTTCACTGACAAATATAAAACTACTTTTTTTTCCACTGACATAAATAAAACTACTTTTTTTCACAGACATAAATATAAAACTACTTTTTTCCATGCACACTTAATATTATCGAGCTCTTCTCTTTTACACAAATCAATTATATATAAATTAAATTCAGATAAATGTTATTCATTTTTGGAACTAACTTTACCAAATATCAGTAGTTTAACCAAAGTACTTGTAAAGTTGAATCATAGTAGATATAGCGCATTTAATGCTTGTAATGCACTTAATTTTCAGCTTAATATAAGTTTATAGATATGGCAGAGTAAATTTGCCTATCCCTATTTCTAGACTTAATTGGTATATAAACTGTTAAACTGTTGAAGCCACCCGACCTTGGGCACTCCTTATGACGGTATTTTATAAGTATCAGAGTTGGAGTAAACACGCAAGTTGAGAATATGCTAGAAATTGCTGATGCAATGCAAACCAGTTCCAACTGGATGAATAGTTTTTATTATCCAATGAGTAATATTTATGGGAACGATACCAGCCAATGGGCTGAGATCAAAAGTTTACCTGCTGTAGAGAATTGTATTGTCTAATTACTTGAATTTGGTGTGGCAAGAAGTTCGTCATGAAAGGCAGCCATTAGCTTAATTTATTTCTGATTTAACTGACTGATTGAGAGAGAATGGACTTAGAAATATTATGTACATTTACTATTGATATGTTATACTTGAGTTTTATGTAGAGATGTATTAAGTGAGTAGATTATTATTTCTAGAAATTGTGAAATATGATGCTTATATGTAGCATGCTAAACATTTGACATTGTTTCTAGTGAATCCACTCATAAAATTATTAGACAGTATATATTATACTGTATGTATGTATCTGGCTAATAAATACTGTTGCAGGAAAATGTAATTTGAGATTTGAATGTAAGAAAATATGGAGTTAAAAAAGGAATAAACTGGAAACTTTGCGTTTGTTTTACAGGAAAAAAAGCAGTCTTTTCTTATTTTATCAGAAATCCTGGTTCACTGATTATAGAATGTTATGACCATAGTAGACGCAAGAGTTGTCTGCCACAGTGTGTAAATGTAAGGAATACACTGCACTCCATTGATTTATGGTGGCAAGGTATGCTGACTATATTAAAGCAATTTCTGGTACAAGGAGGTTACTGGAAATTGCTACAATTGTTGTTCTGCTTGAGGGAGCTATTATGCTAGAGGGCCAGATTAGCCTTGAGAGAATAGCTATAAATCAGTGTTCTACAATGTGAAGAGGAAAACACATGGAATTGACATAAACAATAACTTGTGACTTTGTTATAAAAGCTCATGAAAGACTATCGAGACAGTGCCTAAACCAGGTTACATAGAAACTATTATCGCTTATCTCTAATAACTCCACTTCTGTTCTCTGATAAGAACTATCCTGTGATTTGTATTGACACTAATCTATTCAACTGTATTTTAGGATATAAGAATGTATTGATATTAAAATTATTTGAATGTGGTTCATAGAAACATTGATGTCAAGTAATCTTTTTCCATTGTATTTGTTATATGTATATTTGATTGCTGATTTAATAAATTTATTGCCCTTCTTACACATATTGATAACCATATGTTGGAAAAGAAAGTGGGTGGATGGAGCCTCGCTAAACAATAGATTAAAGACTGATTTGTCTTCTCCTTTAGAAAGAAGTTTTCCACCTATGGAAATATTGTGATGGTAAATATTTGTCTTTAATGCTGTGGAAGAGAGAAAACGTTTACTCTGCTTGCATATCCACCAAATGAGAGAGACGAGTGGTGTCTTTTGGAGAATTATTAATAACATAAATTAAGATTCTCATCACTTGTAATTAGTTATGGATGATTAATTAATTAATATTAATAATAATAACCATTAACTAGGTGTCGTTAGCTTCACAACATTTCTAGTTTTTTTCACGTGGCAAATTTACAGTTTGAAAGACCTCTATGTCTACTCTTACACTCAAGGCACAAAACATTTCTCATTATGTGCTGTTCAGAGCAATTTCCAAGAGCATAGATTTGAACTCCCCTTATCTGCTATACAGGGATGTGAATAAGCCAAATGAGAACTATACACTATGTAAACCGAACTGAATGACTATTACTGTCGAGGTCGACGATATGCGGACGAGGCAAGAATAAATTAGCCCATGCACTTTTTAAGACGTACTCACTATTCCTCTCTGTTAGACGTAATAAATATTTTTTTAATTATTCTTTTGCTAGCATTAGTCTTCTAATGCTAACTGACTGTAGTCTTCAGTGCGTTTAAACATTTTTTTAATTATTCTTTTGCTAGCATTACTGTCTTCTAATGCTAATTGACTGTAGTTTTCAGTGAGTTTAAACACTTTTTAAAGGGGTTTAACACTAATTAAAACTGTGATTTCCTGCCTGAATGATTCCAGAAACGAATCGAATTTGTATTTTCACCACACGGTCGCTATTTTTTAAAATTTTAGTTGTCTTACTGCAAACTCAGCCTCTAGCAAATTGTTATAGGCATCAAGTCCTATGTAGTTTTGAAGTCTTCACTTGCAATTTGACTTGGAGAAAAAAATGGAAAAGAATGAAGAGTGCCTTGGTAAATAATAGGTGTTACTATGTTAATCTGCCATTTCGTCCGAATCTTTATTTATTAAATTAATTTGCTTTGCCCCTCGATATTTGTTCTTCCCGGAGTCAGCACGATACCTTGTAGCTTTATCCATTACAATTTATCTGATTAATTTATGTAATTTCGTTCTGTCAGTATTTCTATGGCTGCTCAAAGGAATGTTTTCACTTCTCCCAAATGACTGCTGTTCCGGGTTCTGCGCAAAGTTGAAAGCTTCCATTAAATAAACCTTTTATTTCACGTCATTAATAGCTTCCGTCAAACAACCATTTTATTGGAGGTCATTAATAACTTCCACCAAATAACCTTTCTATGGGAGGTCATTAATAGCTTCCTTCAAATAACCGTGTAATTATAGGTCATTAATAACTTCCGTCAAATAACCCTTTTACTGAAGGTCTTACGTTCGTTCTTATGAACACAGTTACAACGTAAACTCCACAACTACTGCAACCTACCACAAGGTAGATAGCTGACGTACGTAACGCAAAATGGACAAAATCAAAGGAGTTCTTTTTTTTTAAATAGGTAATAACATTTCTTGTTGTTTATCGACATGTCTTCTCCCTTACTCCCATCCAGGTCCACAGGTGAGCTGTCCTCAGTACATTGATGAAGGCAACACTGTGACCTGCTATTGCCAAGCACAACAAGGTTTCGCACCCGCGAAGCTATGGTGGCCGGGGTACAGTGACACGCCGGAGTTGAAATTGCAGAACGTTTTGCGAACACTGGATGGCGTCATCTACACGTGTCAGATGGACGAAGGGGGGACTGTGATGCAAAGAACACACACGTTGCATGTAGCATGTGAGTAGTTTAGACATAGCTGGACAGTCAATGTGGATCTTTGTGTAAAGTTGGCCTATCTATCTATCTATCTATGGTAGAGTAAATTTGCCTATCCCGATTTCTAAGTTTAACTCTTATATAAATTGTCAAATGTCAAAGTGAACCGATCTTGGGCTCTGCTTGTGATGGTATTTTTTTTTTGTAAGTATCAGAGTTGGAATTAACAACTCGGATAAAGAGTGTGATAGGGAGGTGATCAGTTGTCGTCGTCTGTTGTGATTGTAGATTCTAGCGTAAGGTGTGGAGCCATTAGTGCTATATTTAGTGTGTTTTCAAGTCTAGTTGGTTTAGGGGGAGCTAAGTAAGTTAGGTTTTTCCCCCGTTAGCGAGTCAAGTAGTAATTCACTTTGTTTATTTTTCTTTCCGTCGGATCAGCATGGGTGTTTTGCATTGAGATCTCCTATGATTATGTGATTTTCATTTTTTGTTATTATTTTCCAGTTTTTTGTTATTGTTTGTGAAACTGGATGAAAATATGTGTTTGTGATGTGTAGTTTATGTTTATTGTTTATTATAGCAATTGTTAGGTGTTCATCTGAGTTTTCTACTCGTGTGAAATTGAAGTTGTTTTTTATGATACAGGCGAGTCCTCCTCTGTTTCTGATTTTCTTTTTTGTGGCTTCTACTTGGACTGAGGTGTATTGTAGTATATTTAAATTTTTATTTTCTGGAATTTTGGTCTCTTGTAAACATATTATGTCTGGTTTGTGTTCTTTGATAATATTGTGGATGTATGTTGTTTTGTTTTCTATTCCATTCCATTGCAGTTCCATTATTTTTAGCATATCAACCAATGTCAATTGTAAACACACTACACGTGTGCAGCAAACAGCCATAAGATTTTGTGTAGCCTTTCATTACATATTAAATGTTATAGGTTCGTTAGTTAGACATTTTTGTTCATTCTATCAACTGTCTTCACCTATGAGTTAATGAGTGTGACTGGTGTCGTCAGTCAGTCTGTTGTGCAATCGATCCCCACTGTGACTGTATTTGTGCCTAAGCTGTGCACTGCGAGTAGTGACGTATTTGTGCCTAAGCTGTGCACTGCGAGTAGTGACGTATTTGTGCCTAAGCTGTGCACTGCGAGTAGTGACGTATTTGTGCCTAAGCTGTGCACTGCGAGTAGTGACGTATTTGTGACTAAGCTGTGCACTGCGAGTAGAGTGAATATAGCCGTCGACACCGACATCTATAGTCACATTCACTTACCTACACATCACACACAGACAGACAGACAGATAGAATTATGAGAGAAGCATCATATTTTAATGTTACAGTTTATGAGTAAAGCAGATAGAAATATATTTTTACTGAGGTGCAGACAAATTGACAAAGAACAAACTGATAAGTAGTAAGTTAAAATAATAAAATGGGTGACTGTGTAAATACATTTAAACAAAGAGATAATTACATATAAAAAATAGACAATAATAGTCAATAAAACAAACATACATATGTTGATAAACAGAATGCCAGAGATAGAAAGAGAGATAGTGAATTAACTGCATGTCTTCAATTCTCCTTATTTATTGTCAGACCACAATGTTTGTAGATAATTTTCTTTTATTTTCCTGTCGACATAAGTTTGGTGGGTACTTTTAATAAGTTTGCATACGCAAATTAATTGTTTCTTATTTATATAAAAAACAATAGACGGGCCTGACAGTAATCACATCTGGATAAATACATCCCGGCCAGTTCTTAACCCCGAGATGTCACAGACTGTAACCTTAACCTGCATAACTACAGAGGTCAACCCCGCCCCGAAATATAGCTGGAGTGTTAAGTGTGACTCTGTCTCTCCGGATGGCAGCACGTGCACGATCACTCTCCGACCGCAGGACGAGAAGAATGTCACGTGTACAGCAACCAACACAAAGCTTTCGGCCTTACCGACTCTCTCTGCGTCACGCTGGACCTTCGTGCGCTATGACGCAATGCGTGAGTAACGCAACTGTTGCTGTTCGTCGGTCGCTATACACGTCATTGTAATTTGTTTAGTTAGAATGTGTATGCGTCAGTAGTGATGAACAAACATTTTAGGCACGTCCCTTATTGTACAGTAAGAAAACAACACCCACCCCCTTGACCTATAATTAAAAGAAAATAGTGTTTCATGTTTGAAACAAATTTAGAACAAAATAAAAAAGAAGACACATATCAGGCAATCATGATAAGAGAGAAAAAATAACAAGTAAATCTTGGAATTTGGTCAGATAGACTAAACAGTCCGGTTAAAAGTAGTGGCGACTTCCAGGCGTGTGACAGAATATTTCATCTTAAGCAAGTTTAGGTAGCGTTCGAAGTACATTTGATAGAAGATTTCCTCTTAAGCAAGTTTAGGCAGCGAAGGGCGTGTGACAGAATATTTCCTCTTAAGCAAGTTTAGGTAGCGATCAAAGTACATTTGATAGAATATTTCATCTTAAGCAAGTTTAGGCAGCGAAGGGCGTGTGATAGAATATTTCATCTTAAGCAAGTTTAGGCAGCGAAGGGCGTGTGATAGAATATTTCATCTTAAGCAAGTTTAGGCAGCGAAGGGCGTGTGACAGAATATTTCCTCTTAAGCAAGTTTAGGTAGCGATCAAAGTACATTTGATAGAATATTTCATCTTAAGCAAGTTTAGGCAGCGAAGGGCGTGTGATAGAATATTTCATCTTAAGCAAGTTTAGGCAGCGAAGGGCGTGTGATAGAATATTTCATCTTAAGCAAGTTTAGGCAGCGAAGGGCGTGTGATAGAATATTTCCTCTTAAGCAAGTTTAGGCAGCGAAGGGCGTGTGCTAGAATATTTCCTCTTAAGCAAGTTTAGGCAGCGAAGGGCGTGTGATAGAATATTTCCTCTTAAGCAAGTTTAGGTAGCGATCAAAGAGCTCATCGCGACAAGAGAAGTGCTATTGTCGTACGTTAAACAACAATGATAAAATCCCAGTTACATAATATAAATATTTTTCAAATGGTTACCTAATCAAACATGACATTCAACCCAGGAGATTGTTCGTAGGTCAGGAGTGATTTGTAAATAATTAATTATAATAAGAATGTAAATATTTAAACTGCAAAATAACTGCTAAGCGTAAATGTTAATAATGGTTTTAGGAATTGGTAAAAATGACACAAGTATGAAGACACAAACCACTTGCGCGTTGCAAAGGCACAGATATATACATCCACACGTTCTGTGCTGATGGCGTAGTCATTTTGTGATGAACGTTTCTACCACGCCCAACTTTCCCTTTAACAAAAGATCATGCGTGCTGTTTTTCTTATCATGAAATGTTGGGCGTGATAAATAAATTTTGCTTGGTTAGTGGTAGGGTCCCAAAAAACAGTTCAAAGAAGGTGAACATCATACTCGACAATGTCCATGCTAAACTAGATGAGCTATTTAGCCTGTATGTCATACTCGACAATGTCCATGCTAAACTAGATGAGCTATTTAGCCTTTATGCTTCCCTCCACCTCATACCCCTGCAATCCTGCTAACACACACTCACACACATGCACACAAACACATACAACCATTTACACACAAAGACGCACACATTCTCTCACACAGTCTCACAGACACACCACTAACACCTCCCCACCCTAAGCAAAAGACACGTTTTCTCCCCACAGATTGCACAATCTCACCTAACAATCAGGTTTTGCATTGATCCACGTACGCTTAATTGACTGCTTTGCAATTTGTTCATTTTTATAACTTCAGATATTAAGAAAATGTTATGACCGTAAAACACTTTAAGAACAATATAAATATTTAAAAATATGCGACATTTCCTAGTATAAAAGTGATGCTTTTCCATTCCATTTCCAGAAAATAATCTTCCAACATTAACTACCTTGGATCGATTAAGTATTCTTCTAGAATCTTCTACTAAGCCTGGATCTACCTCTGCACCCGGATCTGGCACCACACAGGCATTTTCAACTCTTGCAGGTTTTCCGTCAACGAATTTAACCACTGCACTGCAAACGTCTTCCCTGCAAGGACTGGTCACGCGGCAGAAACCAACTACGTCACCAGTAATTTTTACTGCGCAGGAACCTACTACGTCACCAGTAATTTTTACTGCGCAGAAACCTACTACGTCACCAGTAATTTTTACTGCGCAGAAACCTACTACGTCACCAGTAATTTTTACTGCGCAGGAACCTACTACGTCACCAGTAATTTTTACTGCGCAGGAACCTACCTCTGAATCTTCCATTTCTGCATCTATCACACCGTCTTCCTCTCCTCTAGGATCCAAAGTTTCTCCAGAACCCAGGACCACAGTTAAAATGGTTAATTCCACAGGAATCTTTCATCCATATGCAGCGTCTGTTTCTCCCGCACTTCACGCGGGTCAAATATCTACCACACTTGCCGTTACCATGGAACCACACCCACCTGCTAGATCGAGCGTTTCGACTGGAGTTACCGCACAGAATACTGCCACTTTTAGGGACATTACTACTTCTCAGAAATCTACAGGGACTACCAAGCTTACCCCTCCATTAAGACCTACGGGGGTTCTGATTCTTATTGGACCTGCAGCCACGACAGTCAGCTCTAAGGGAAGCAATTCACAAGAGAGAAGCCAATCAGAAACAAGCATTGCTATCGCAGCTCTCGCTGGGGGTGTAGGAGTGGCTGCTGTGGTCATAGGTATTGTTATGATCGCCACCATCACCGTGATAAAAAGAAAGAAAGGTATTTAGAATGAAAAGCAAGTTACAGGCTAAAAATAGATTTGAATTGTTAATCTGAAGTCTTAAAACACTATCGTTTTATCACCGGACAATGGCGGCCAGCAGAGAATTTGATACAATGATGATGCTAGAATAATAATATTTATTTTTTATTTTTTTTCTGGTATTAATTTTCCCGTTTCTTGTTTCTCTGTGTGTTTGTCTGTCTGTCTGTCTCTCTCTCTCCGTACTCCATTCCTCATTCTTTGTCTGTCTAAAGGATACAGAGATAGCTTGTACAGTCTTTCATAAATGAGAAATGTTATGGCCTTTTACCATCATTTAGAGAGTTTATTTCACACTGTGTAACTGTGTTATGTGTCACGTGACCAGTTGTATGCTTTTAAGATCCTATTTATAAATCAAAAGAAACTTTTGAGGAAAGAAATTGTTATTTTTTTGTTTCTAGTTATGCCATTTCTTTTCTTTCTTTCTTCAAGGACAGAGAAAGTACGAAACAAGAGATGAGTCATTGAAAAAAGGTGTGTATAAGACATTTCAATTTAAAATAAGTCCACACTGTCAAGCAAATAAACCAGCAAATACTACCATGAAAAAGCGCATGTTTGTATGTGTGTCTACTAATTTGTCAGTCTGTATGATAAAAGGATTTATGGAATTTAATTTATTTTTGTCTAGACTGGGAGTGATAGAGTCACTAGACTTTTAAAACTGCCTAGATTGCAAAAGAACCTTTCTTCTTTAGCTGAGCGATGGTTCAGGCTGAGAGTTTATATCGTATTCGACTTGTTTGGAAATGGAACAGAGGGTCGAGATACCTGACAGTTACAAAAGAATGACCCAGTATCCAGTCAGGAGAGAGAGAGAGAGCCAGAGCAGGCATCATTTTTAGAGTAGTAGCTGTAATCTGAAACAATAATAAATCTTCTAGGGTCATCATGCCATCTGGAAAAGTCGTTCCAGCAAGAAAATGTGGACTAATTTACTGAAGAAAAAAGGCGACGCTTTTCCGAGCAAGAATAACAGACAATATCTCTCCAAAGCATGAGTGTGGAAGAACGACTTTGTGTTTGTGACTTCACTGCTCTTGACAGTATGACTTCATGACTTCAAAGCTGTTATCACTTAGTTACATCAGTGCTGTTATATTACTTTTATTACCATCTCTGTTACATTGCTTATTACATCAGTGCGTTTACATGACTGCATGACAACAATGCTGTTATATAACTTCATGATATCAGCGCTACTATATGACTTCACTATCTGTTACATGACTTCATTACATTAAAGCTGCTATGTGACGTCATTACATCAACACTGTCATATGACTTCATTATCTGGTTTACGAATTCATAACACCAGTGCTGTTACATGACTTTCAAGACATCAACGCTTTTACATGACTTTATTACATCAGCACTGTCACATGACTTCATTATCTGTTACAAATGACTTCATTCCCTTAAAGCTGTTATATGACTTCATTACATCAGCGCTGTACATGATTTCATTGTTACATAACTTTTTTTCATTATCTGTTACATAACTTCATTACATCAACGCTGTTAAGTGATTTTATTTCATCAGTGCTGTTACATGGTTTTCATGACACCAACGCTGTTACATGATTTCACACCATCAGTGTTGTTACATGAATTTATTATCTGTTACATGACTTCATTGCATCATAGACTTCATATCGTTACACTACAAGATGCTGTGACTTCCTTGCATTGACGACGCTGGTACTCTTAGTTATAACTGCGGTTACTCAATGATCTCTGTTCACTACTTAGAGGTACACTGTGACTCTGCTACATTCGGTGTTTCATTTCGCTACATGGTTCACTTCGCTGCACAGTTACAACAATTACATATGCCATCAGAACAGTGATATTTTTTTGCTTCAGTGTGCGCTGACTGACGCGCTACTGTCTTGCACACCGTGACACACGTTCATGTGTGACACGTTTGTTTGGACACGGTTCCTCCTTGCTCTCGACATCATGGAGGTATGCAATACATTTAACAGCAAACCATCGCTCGCAGATAGATTGGCATTAAAGATTATTCTAGAAAATTAATTTAAGATCAGAATTTTGTTTTGTTTCTGAAAACTTTCATTTGATTTAGGATATTAATTTATTTCGTTTATTTATGGTTTGTCTCCTAGTTAGTTAAAATTAGTCCTTATCTTTTTAAAGACTAGTCTGATATTATTTTCATTTGATAATATGGGCATGAGCTCTACGTACTGTTAGTTAGTGTGTTGAGATTATTTTCACATCCCTTTCAAATATGTATTAATGCAGGATTTAAACAACTGGGTGTTGTACATTAATGCAGGATTTAAACAAATGGGTGTTGTACATATATATATCCCTTTCAAATATGTATTAATGCAGGATTTAAACAAATGGGTGTTGTACATATATATATCCCTTTCAAATATGTATTAATGCAGGATTTAAACAAATGGGTGTTGTACATATATATATCCCTTTCAAATATGTATTAACGCAGGATTTAAACAAATGGGTGTTGTACATATATATATCCCTTTCAAATATGTATTAATGCAGGATTTAAACAAATGGGTGTTGTACATATATATATCCCTTTCAAATATGTATTAATGCAGGATTTAAACAAATGGGTGTTGTACATATATATATATCCCTTTCAAATATGTATTAACGCAGGACTTAAACAAGTGGGTGTTGTACATACGTATCCCTATAAAACACGTATTTATCAGGATTTAAGCAAGTAGACGTTGTTTATTTAACACAAAACTTTCTCTGGACCTGGCATTAGTGTTAGACTTGCCACACATCGTAGACTGGACATACATCCTCGCCTTTAAGATTTCTGTAGGATCAGGATTGTTGTTTTTCTTTGCTATGGACTTCAGTCAGGTGTGAATTTTTTTCTTTTTTCTTTTTACAGATTTTGTTGAGCACATAAACGATGCATACAATACCACAGAGGAAAACGGTCCTTCTAAACAGTCCTCTCTTCTAAAGCGGCCCAAACCAGCATCTGCTTCCGGCCACAGCCAGAAGACTAAACCGGACAACTTCGAAGGGTTGGGCGAGGAGGGGACGGAAACACAAGAGCTAACCGCTTCTGCAGAAGGCCGACCTGAACCTGGTTCAATAAGCCCTGATCCTTGTTCAGCAAACTTTACAACCGTTTCCGAAAACCCTGAACTCACTTCGGATAACCTTGATTCATTGAACTCTGAACTCGCTTCAGGAAATTCCAAACCTGTTCTTGAAGTTGATCCCCTGCCACACTTTTTTCTCAGTTCAGACGTCACCGAACCCGACAACCCCCAGATAGATTCTCTAGCAGTTCAGCCGCCATTTCTGAGTTTCGAAAATCAGATCGCGAATGCCAACGCGAAAGAAAACAAAGATACTGGTTCTCCAGGAGATATATATGCTGTTGTAGATAAAAACAAAACGAAGCACGATTGAAAGGAAAGTAAAAAGAGAGAAGAAAGAACTATCAGTTATTATTTTTAAGTCTGACAGTTACGTGTCTGTTGAAATCGACGACACGACAAAGATAATGATCGGATGAATTGCTTGACGACTGAGAAAGCGAGATATTTCATTCTGTGAAATGACTATGAAGTCACTGGTAATTCGTTTTATATAACTCATGTATTGTTAATCCTCTGACTGATGTCCATTTCAAAAGTCATTGTTTCCTGACTGAACACATTTGTTGGGATATTGCATTGCGAAATTTAAAAATGTTTTCTGCTAGTCGAGACGTGGCACATTCAGTAATCAACCGCGCCCGCTATTTCCTTCTAGATAACATGTATGTCACATCTAAAATTTCTAGTGTAAGAAAGCATATTATATAGAACTCTAGAGCCATATATTTGTTAAAAAATTTTTATAGCAGCTTATTCAGGAAAACACAATGTAATTTAACAATCATCAGTTGCAGCAACTAATTCTTAATTTGAATTATCAAAATTAAATAAACATTATTTCAAAATGATTTTTTATATCCATTACAGAATGTGATTTCTGTTTTTCAGTATATCCCAATCAATCAATCAATCAATCAATCAATCAATCAACCAATCAATCAATCTGTCTGTCTAAATGCACAGGCATACAGTGCTTCTTTAAGAAACTTATACAAGATGTGTATTGTAATTGAAAATGAAAATTTTGATGTTAATATATCATAGCAAGAATCAGAGTTTGATGAACTATATTTCATAACCCACGTGTAAAGACTGCTATATGACCAAACTCAGGAGAAAATTCATATTAATCTAAGTATTGTGTTTTCACATGGACCTAGTTTAATTCCTGTTTACTATCATACCCACATTGTAGATAGTGCATAGAACAAACAGGCATATTTTCCTCTCTAGTATTTTACGGCTATGACATTAGATAGACAACAAACAGGCATATTTTCCTATTTATTCTTTCCCCGCTATGACATTAGATAGACAACAAACAGGCATATTTTCCTATCTATTCTTTCACCGCTATGACATTAGATAGACAACAAACGGGCATATTTTCGTATCTATTCTTTCCCCGCTGTGACACTAGAGAGAGAACAGACATATTTTCCTACCTATTACTGCAACGCTTTGCAGTTCGTGCAGAGAAATCATAAGCTGCGATCGTTGGCTGCTGTCGCGGCGTACGTTAGTGAAAATGCACGTCTCCCCAAAAGTGTGAACGTCATATCCACTGTCAAACAGTACAAATATGCATTTGACATGCATTGTGTTTTGTATGTCATTTTGTGTCTGCATACATAGATACCTACAACTTGTTTCGCCTACTTCTCTGTACTTAATTAATTTTTTAAATGTAACGCATACAATTTGTGTAGTTCGTGTATTTCGCCTTTGAGTTAAAACCGACCAATCATTCCCGCCCCCTTCCAATATGACTGTCACTTCTTACAACGAAATGCAAACTCCGGTTAGGAAACTAAATTTATTTTCTTTTAAAGTTTGTTCTTACACATGTGCACTATATTAAATATCTGTCGTGTACACTTCACCCTTTGCTGACATTACACCTGTTCGAGAGTTTAGATGTTAAGGATAATATCACAAATCCTCCCTTTTCATGTCACACTGACCTGTCACTGTTTCAGCAGTTATTGTCAAACTCCTCTTAGAAATCAGCTCTCACTTCTGACGTCATCAAGAGATTTTCAGTAATTGTGCAGGACACTGAACTAATTGTCATTCACAAGTTGTTCACAGATGTAGGTTAAGCGATATTATTTGGTATTGACTAAATGTGACTTGTAGGTCAAGTGCTATTAATTAGTATTGACTAAATGTGATTTGTGAGGTGACGGCTAGAAAAAAGTGATGAAATGATACTTAGCGGTTTATTAGTAATAACTGCATTTATAGACCTAATAGAAAGTTAGTTTATAGTAATATTTAAAATTACATATATTAATATGTTATTTGCAGTGCATTTTAAAAAATAATTGTGATTTTAAGCATTATATATTAACACACATTGCATAACTTACATATATGGTGTTCTTGTACTGTGTAAGGAAAATAAATGATTTACTTTAAATGTTTGTGCATTTTAATATTGTATTTTAACCCACTTTCTCCATCACCACCACCACCACCAAAAATAAAAATAAGAATACGACCCAAACGATAATTAATATCAACAACAGCAAATAATCACCCATCAAAATCTCCTAATAAATAAGCAATATACTGATAATATATCTTTAATGGTATTATCGAATTTCCAATAATTTTATTTTATTTTTTTATATTTGCTTAGTGCTGGTGTATGGTGTATGAACCACGCGCGCGCGTGTGTATGTGTGCTGAAAATTTTAGCTGGTGTTACATGATCATGTTTGGATGTGTTGAAAGTGGATTTAGCTGGGTGTTAGATGTTTGATCTTGTTCAGGTGTGTTGAAAGTGGATTTAGCTAGGTGTTAGGTGTTTGGGTGTGTTGTTCGCTGTGCGTGAATTAACTTGATTGGGAAACTAAAAATTATGACCTTTTAGCAGTCAAATACGGAGTGTTTCACTCATTCAGACATTTCTATGAATATTAACAAGTGTATGCATTATTTAAACATATGCCAGTGTAAAGGAAATAAATAAAACAGGTTGCTAATGTTTGCATATCTTCTAAGGTTGAGATATTTCAACAAAATGCATTTCTTTATTCAATTTTGAATCTAATTTGTTTAAAATTTATTTCCTAAATAAAACAAAACTTATTATACTGCTGCCCTTCGAACAATGTAACACGGGAGAAAATCGAGAACAAATAAACAACGTTAAACAGTTGTTGCTGAATTAACTCCCATTGATATTTAATAGGAGACACTCGAGAATGCTCGCGAGAACAGAAACTACTTAACAAATCCAACAAGGTTGTTTTTATTGTCAAACTGACTTGTTATGCCTTATTATTTTTATTTAAGCGTTCGTTATAAATATCTGAAATTTAAGCAATTATTTTATGTTGTCAAAATGACTTACTTAAACTTTTGAAATTAATAGATGAGTTCGCTGTAGACAAATAAACAATTATGCTGTTGGTGTTCTCAAAGTGACTTTCTTAAACGATAGAAATTTATAGAAGAGTTCACTATGGACAACTTAAAATACGCAGTTTCGCTAAGGCTTACATGAACTTTGTGATATGGATGCCTGGATGTTCACATCACGCAAGGAAATGTACTGTTTTTAAGTCAATGGTAAGACCTCAAAGTTATTAGATGCTACAGTTGTGTCAGCTTGCCTGTAGACACGTCAAGAATTATCTGTCTGATGAGTGTACCAAGACGCACCCCTCTTGAACACAGTACAAAAATTGAACGATAGACTAATGTTCATGACACGTTACCTCACATCAAATCGCTTGCCATGAACAACAGACCGTTATTCTTGACACAGTAAAATACAGAGAATACATTTCATTCAAATCGCACTATTTCAGTGCACTTTACATTTGGGGAAAAGGTTTTGTTTTACATCTATAGTGCTTGAATAGCAGATAAGGGAGACAAACGTTGTCTTGAAAAAGGTCACTGTTTTAATTCAATACTGTATGAAGAGCACATATTGTAAAAGATTGTTTTAAATCAATACTACGTGAGATTAGCAGAAAAGCAAGAAAATATTGTCTTGAAAAGGAATCAGTTTTAATTCAATATGGATAATTATCAGATAATGGAAACAAATACGATCTTAATAAGGATTCAAATTTAATTCAATACTGCATGATATCAGATAATGGAAACAAATACGATCTGATTAAGGATTCAGTTTTAATTCAATATACATGATTATCAGATATTGGAAACAAATATGAACTTATTAAGAATTCAGTTTTAATTCAATATACCTGATTATCAGATATTGGAAACAAATACGAACTTATTAAGAATTCAATATACATAATTATCAGATATTGGAAACAAATACGATCTTATTAAGAATTTAACACTGATGCATTATAAGTCGACGGGAAAGAAGATTGATCTTGTAAAAGTTTCTATTTTAATTAAAGACTCCTTGATTAGCACACTGTCACATAATTGCTTACGTAGCCCACAACCACCCACATCTAAAAATAGACTACTCGTAAACCTACCTTCTAGAAAGGGTGACTCTTATTCCCTGGCTTGAACGTACCTGAATGTTCCAGACAACTCAATAAATTAACCAAAGTGAAGCTCAGTAACACAGTACCAGAAAATCACCTGTAAATCGTTAGTCAAATGCAGCTGACCATTGAGGCAACAAATTTTGACTTCGGGTGTTAACAAAGTATAATCATACTACTAACCTTATCATTGTTATCAACACAGCAGGATATCATCCTATGCATATATTATTGCTGAAGCTTGGGTTTTGCTTGCCTAACTGATATTATATTCAAGTTTATAACTTGAAATGAACAATATTTTATATTGCTATGTTTTGCTTATGATATTTAAATGTATGATGACCATGTAAGTAAGAGTGTTCTGTCACAGAACACATGAAGATGATTTCTTAGCCAAGTGTATTTTACTGGCAGATCAGCATTTTTCTGAGACCTTATCTGAGATATTGATCAACGAGTGTTGAGCCATGAAACAATGCCAGAACAGAATTACTTTATCCTGGATGTTGACTTTGATAAATATTGCACTGCAGAGCAACACCAGAGCAGAATGACCCAAATGCCAAGGAGGGATTCAATGAACCATATGTACATCTGCTAATGACATTCATTGGGACCCAGATGACACATTAGGCAGACTGACCCGAAATTATGTATTTATAAAGTCAACAGATGTATAGCTTCAGTAAAGACATGCTCAAATTTATTTGAAGTATTTTAATCAAAGTACTTTTAGAGTTCACTCAGAAACATTCAGTGTTCTCTTATAAACTCTTTCATTATGCTCATACGAATGAACCAAATAATTACTTCAATGCCATAAGACTCAAATGAACATTCTCTTACAACATCACACGGTCGTGATTATGAACTCAAATATACATAAACTCTCATTGTAACGGTTGAACTATTTGTTACATGTAACCTTGCTGTCTTATTTTATTTGTTGAATACATTTATTGTTGATACATAGACAACTCATGTTAGCATGACACGGGTTATATGTTGTAGTCTGTCACCTGTATTTACTTACTATCCTGGCTGCATGTAACAAGGGCTTGAGCTATCTAGAACTATCACACGTCTGTACTACATTATCCATCATTCATCGTTTTAACTCTTGTGGCCAGCCAGGATTTGGGTTTGGGGGATTAGCCTGAGTTACCGGCGGCCTGGGGTGTAGGAGAATTAAAGCTTTGCCCTTCTCCCAGCAAAACGTCACACAGACAAGTGAGACAGAAATGGTCTTCTAATGACTGACTACTTTTACATCATACTTGCTAATTTTCGTTCACACCAGTCTTATAATGGCGTCAGTTCCTGGTCAGGATGTTGAATGCTGTCAAATATGACTGAGCCATGGATCCATGGAAATCAGTTCATAATACATGAGTAGTATGGAGTTAGATATGGTTGTATAAAGGATCTGAGAATTGCATTTTGTAAGCATTATGTGACAGACGAAGGACATCGTACTCATCGCCATCATTATTCTGTTTCACTTGCTCTGCATTATCTTGCTGCGTCACTTCCTGCATACCATCATTCTGCGTCACTTCCTGCACACTATCATTCTGCGTCAGTTGATGTGCATCCCCTTGCTGCATCTCTTGCTGTGCATCCCCTTGCTGAAATAATCGACAATACACAAAATGTTACAGTATAATGATATTACATTAATTATGTCATTAGGTAATCAATTGTGTGCCTGCACTATACAAACCCAGAGTTCTAAAACAAAATTATTTAATAATGGAAATACAAGTAATATACTTGTATCATTTGTATTTATCATTTTGTAAGATTTAAATAAAATCTGTTTGTCTTGCTAATGCTGAGTCAGTTGTGGTTTGACAATGGTAAATCAACTGTTTCTTGTTTCTTCTCTATTAGTCGTGTCTTGTCAGCGCCTAATCATGTGTTTAATCAGTAGTCTATTACATCATTTGCGTCTTGTCACTGTTTCTTGTCTGTCACATGATCTAATTAGTGCCTTCTCATCTGTGATTTGTTACTTGCATATCAATTCATCTCGCCACGACTGTGTAATTTATTTGTCAGTTATTTGTCAGTGGTGTATAATTTGTATCGTATTACTTCTGACGGTTATTTGTCAGTGTTGTATTTATTGTTTGTTACATGACTACTGTATCATTTATTTGTCAGTGCTGTATTCACTGTCTTATTACTTCTGTGTCAGTTATTTGTCAGTGCTGTATTCACTGTGTCTTATTACTTCTGTGTCAGTTATTTGTCAGTGCTGTATTCACTGTGTCTTATTACTTCTGTGTCAGTTATTTGTCAGTGCTGTATTCACTGTGTCTTATTACTTCTGTGTCAGTTATTTGTCAGTGATGTATTCACTGTGTCTTATTAATTCTGTCAGTTATTTGTCATTGTGTCTTGTCACCTATACATCTGATGTACCTTGTCAGCAGTCGGACACACTGGCTAAACATCTGTAAGGCACCCGAAAGTTAACTGCTTTAGAACAGACAAGACAACTGTTAGAGACCTGAAAGACAACTACATAAGAACTGACAAGGCAACTGTTAGAGAACTGATAAGAGAATTGATATGGAATTGACAATGCAGTTCTCTAAAAGCTGTTTTGTCATTTCATAAATAGTTGTCTTAGGTCTCTAGCAGTCCTGTCAGTTTTGTGGTATTTGCTTGCCAGTGGTTAACCATTGTCTTCAGAAAACTTTAATAGTATTCGGACATCTTGTAAGCTCTAGCAGTTATCTAACAGTCGTATTTTGATATACTATAGCAGTTATGTTTACGTGTGTGTGTGTGTGTGTGTGTGTGTGTGTGTGTGTGTGTGTGTGTGTGTGTGTGTGTGAGTGAGTGAGTGAGTGTGCATGTTTATGCATGTGGATGGGTTTTTTTGGAATATTTTTATTTAAAATTTTTTAAAACTGAAATTTGTTACCGTTATATTTGATGAATTAACATTTGTTTCAGCTGGTCGAAGTTCTACATTATCGTAACTGTGTGTCATGCTGAAGGATTGTTGGCAAATATTGTAGTAGTCAGTTTCTGAAACCGATCATGAAATTACCAATTCAGTGACAATGTTAGCAATATGATTCAATATAAAAGTGTTTTTCTCTTTCCTTTTTCTTTTCTTTATGTTATTGTACACGGGTTTGATAACGTGTGTAAACTCTCCTTCTGTCGTTGAGGAAAGCAAATAAACAATAAATATGACACATGATTAAATATTAATTTAAAATTGTTGCAGGAATGTTTTGATACGACAAGGAAGATTTTCATGCGGACAGGAATGGTGAAAGGTGAATAGGAATGCCGTCGTAGGGATAGGAATGTTGCTTTGGACAGGAATATTAGATGCGGACAGGAATGTCATTTCGCGGACAGGAATGTTATCGTTGCGGACAGAATTGTTGTTGTGCAGACAAGAATGTCATGTATGGGATTTAATAAATAATGACTAAATCATACGTTCTTTCCTTCTCCCTATCTTCACAGATGTGCACGGGAGATTTCAGAACAGTTTACGAAACATTTGTCTGAAAGTAAGGCTCTTCTGACCTAAGACAGTAGCTTACTTTTGACACCTGCTTGAAGTATCCGATCTCTTATTTGTCTGATTATAAAGTCAACAACTTACAATATGACTTGTAATGAGTTTTAGTACAATCACATACTAAACCGATAATCTGTACTGCAAACCGACTTTATGATGTGATCAAAGTACATTAAAATCTGTCCGTATCGGCTTTTATACACTGATGTGAATAATAAATTCTCCAGAAATGCATTATGTCAATCAATACCGTTTATTATTATGATGTAATATTTGCAATATAATCATATCTACCGTCATTATGATCTATGCCACTGTTACCTATTTATGATAATTGACCGAAATCATCATAATCTATGTGATACTCTTTGTGACATAAAATAAACTTTGCCATCTGTTTCATTCAGCTGGGGATTCTCTAAGCAATTAGAAAACCAGTTTAAAAAAAACAAGTATTCATTATATTTTGTTAGTGATGTTCATTGTTACAAATACTAATAACATTCAAGTATAGGTTTCATTTGAACAATTTAAAATCATTCAACAAAGAATCTGGAAAAAATAAAACAATTTTAACATCCTTTGCGCATAAAATTATAAAATGTATTGTATAAATGTATTATATTGATTTCTATAATGGAAGTAAAAGCGCATAAAATTATAATTTAATTCTAAATATATTATATTGATTTCTATAATGGAAGTAAAATTATAAATAAATTCTAAATGTATCATATTGATTTCTATAATGGAAGTAAGAGTGAAAGATAAAGCTGAAAAAACAATGTCAATTACCGGAAGGAATCCCAGGAGCTTCACAAGGACCCTCAGCACGTAAACTAAGACACTCAGCACGTACATTAGCACCCTCAGATGGCGTATAAGAAAAACTTGGAGGCTTGGGTTTTAGATTTGGCTTGACCTTGGCAACAAGTTTCAACTTTTTCTCTGGAACTGCATAGACGTCGTTTTCGAAATTCTGCCCAAGGTTTGAAGGAATAATGGCAGTATGATGAGGAACACTGTGTTCTTCATTGTTAATGTTGCCAGTAGCACTAGATCGAATGTCGTTTTTGTCTGAATATTTTCCATTTTCAGTTTGACGACGTTCCGAGGGCTTTTTGATAACACTGTATACAGCACCTTCAGCAGTTAGGTATTGTAAGGTAGGGTCTTGGTTGATGTACTCATTTTGGTTAGACAGGTCTGGCGATCTTATTGTGCCATTGTTTTCTTTATCCATTCCATACAGATTTTTTGTACGCTCTATACAAATTTTTTAGTAATACATATACAATTAGTCAATAATGATAATGCAAGATACAATCTTATCTTATCTTTCAGTTAATCATCCCATTCTTCTATAGATCCATTCGTCCATCTATCTTTTTACCTCCCATTCTATCTAGCTGTCAATTACAGACATAACAAAATAAATATACATAAAACTCAAAGGAATAAATTTAAAGAAATTTACTATGATGTATTGTCTCTATGGAGATGGACTGTGCCTAGATGAGTGGTCTTTGACAAGATGGGTTTTCTCTAATGAAATGGACTGTCTGCCAAGATGGACTGTCTCTAGTGAGATGTGGACTGTCTCTGCTGAAATGGATTGTCTGCCAAGATGGACTGTCTCTGCTAAGAGGCTTTTATTTTGTCCTTGTCTGTTAGTGAATGTCATGATAAAACAAGAATATTTCCTTTAATTCACTTTCCAATAATATGGCTGTTAGAAGTCTGGGTAAATTATACCTGTTTTAATTAACTAAAGATATTCTTATTTCGTTTTGATTAACTATTTTTATTAATAAATCGTTTTTTTGTTATCCTTTTCCTTCGATAATGACCAATGTTCCGTTATTGGCCTTGAACTGTGGTGCAATACTTGTTATATACAAGGGATATAGGTCAGTTGAATGTGAATGGCTGAAAGTTAATTTTGTCTGAATTGTCACATTTTTATCATAATGTTCTGTGTCAATTGGAGTAGTGTAAAATCAGACTTAACATGTACTCTGTGTTAATATAACCATTTTTTTTTATTGTGCTGCCATTTCGCCTCCACTGATGTGAAACTAATTGTAATTACTTAATTACTGTAATTGCCTGCTTGTATGTGGGCTGGGGCTTTCCCCATGTTATGCAGTATTAATTGTAAAATACGATCAAGGTCGAATTGTAAGGGAGACAAATTTCTGTGCCACTCGAACGAATGTGATTGGCGAATTATGGGCCACACACTGATAGAAATCATACTATATTTCAGCGGGCTTGAGGTATTTACCTGCTACACACATTGGGTTGTGTTGAAGCAATTTTGGAGACAGTGTAACAGGTTCTATGACATGCCAGTGACACATTGATTTTCATATGTATGACTCTGTCAGGGTGGACTTCTCCAATAAGTGAATGCAAGTTAAGTGTAACTGCCAAATGACTCTAATCTAAGACTTGTGTTTACAATCCATTAATAACTTTATGGACAGAATCTTGGGAAGATTCGTATATTGTTTTACTATTTGATTAATGTATTATTTTGTTGTAAATTATTAAATTTTGTCTTCGTTACCTTAATAATTGAACTTGGCTTGATTATTAGAAAGCCCATAAGGGTTGGTTGGAGCAGAGCCATATGTGGATATAAATGATTTTCTTTATGTATAATCATTAAAAATTAAAAATTAAGATAACTAGTCCAACCTGTGTATTGTTCATGGATTTACCTGTCACTACATTGGATGCCAGAATCTGAGGGTAATTAAATTGTAGAGGCTGAAGCATAAATCATAAGTCTGTCTTCAATATAGGGGTGACATTAAAATTAATAACTCTAACACCTCAACTTGAGAAGGGTGTTTAAATATTAACTGGAACGTAACAATAGGTCTTTCACAAGATAAAGAAACATGTTCAAATAATGCACATTTAGAAAAAAGTCACAAATCTAAATTAATATTTGAATAAGTAAAATAAATACCCCCCCAGTAAATGATAATTGGGATAATACCCCATCGATAAAGGATTTGTCAATAAAACTAAAATGTGCCTTTAAACAGAAAATAAGAGATCTTGATTAAAGCTTACTACTCTGCTCCTCTTGCTACTATTGAACACAAATAAAAGTGAAAGGAAGCAAACAACATCCCCAAGAAAACAAATAAGCAAAAGTCTACAGAATATCTAACCATACATAATTTTTATGTATGCGAAATTTTGCACTAGTCACAAGCATTACTTTAAAATTTTACATGTCCTAGTTTGTCATTGTTTCTTAGCAATGATTCTGTCACACGCTTTGAAGACACTGGCAATTTCCTGTGACAGTATTTATTAGCCTGATACAAACACAGCAAAATAAATACAGCATATCAAAACAATGGCGAGTGTTAGCGTACTGCATTACTCTTAGTTCAAACATTTGTTGGAATAATTGTCTACTCATAATACATCTTACTTAAAATACAAGTATAACATATCAATAGCAAAAATATTTTTAGTCCATTCTCTCCCAACCCGTCAGTTAACTCACCATTTAGCAGACTGCCACCTTTCAAGACTAGACTTCTTGCCACTCCAAATTCAAAGTGATCAGAGAATAGAATTTTCTACATCATGTAAACTTTTTAATCTCAGCCCATTGGTTGGCCTCGTTCTCAAAAGTCATAACCATTGGATAATTAAAATTACTCACCCAGTTGGGATGGTTTGCATTACATCAGCAATTTCTAGCACATTCTCAATTTAGGTTGTTTACTTCCAACTCAGACACTTTCAAAATACTGTCATAAGGAGTGCCCAAGGTCGGGTTACTCTAACAATTTAACAATCTATGTAACAATTAAATCTAAAATAGGATAGGCAAATTTACTCTGCCACACATATTAATCTCTCTCTCTCTCTCTCTCTCTATCTACCTATCTACCTACCTACCTACCTACCTACCTACCTACCTACCTACCTACTTACCTACCTACCTACCTACTTACCTACCTACCTACCTACCTACCTACCTACCTACCTATCTATCTATCTATCTATCTATCTATCTATCTATCTATCTATCTATCTATCTATCTATCTATCTATCTATCTATCTATCTATCTATCTATCTATCTATACACACATACATACATACAAACACATGCACATATATTTCATTCTAAACGTTGGAGTAAAATATATTCCTCTTGGTGATGATAACAACATATATATTTCATTCTAAACATGAAGTAAAATACCTTTCCTCTTGGTGATGATAACAACGGAGATAACGACGACACCTGTTAAAATCAATACTACTCCACAACCACATCCAATAATGGCCGCCATGGGAAAGGCACTTTTCTCTGTTAACATTAAAGTACGAAAACGGAAGCAGAATTTGAATGGATATAATGTTTTGCAAAACAATATAATGATAGAGCTGTGAGACAGTTAAGAAGTTTGTAAATGTTGATATATAACTATATCAAATGTCACTAAATGACTAATGTCCATGTAGACCAGAACGTCAAAAGTAAATAATAGTACGTCCAGCAAGCCCCAGACTTTAATTGTCATTGTCAGACGTCCTGCTAACCCCAGACTTTAATTATTATTGTCATACGTCCAGCTAACCCCAGACTTTAATTGTCATTGTCATGTGTCCAATTAGCCCCAGACTTTGTCATTGTTATGTGTCCAACTAGCCCCAGACTTTGTCATTGTCATACGTCCAGCTAACCACAGACTTTAATTGTCATTGTCATACGTCTAGCTAGCCCCAGACTTTAATTGTCATATTCATGGGTGCAAAGCAAGATATCAATGAGCTGATGACGACGAATAATTCTTTATCTGTTCGACTTTTCGAGCATTAGAAAACATTAAGTCGAAGCTATAATAGGAAACAACAAATATTTTCCTAATCGTTTAAGTTCAATACAAATGAACATTAAATGTAATGGATAAAAAGAAATTTGGAAAAAATATTACACAAAGAGTGTTTTAAATCACTCTTAAAATTTATTAAAACTTACTGCTATCTTAATTGCAGTGGGGCAAGTTGAAAAAACTAATCTTGTAGTAAATGGGTTTTTGGTAAGCAATTAATTGGGTGTTTGGTAAGCAGTGAATTAGGTGTTTGGTAAGCAGTTAATTAAGTTTTTGATAAATATGTCAAAGATATATTTACTTAAGAAAATCTTTTGAATATTCCGTCTATTAAATTACTTTTACAGTTTAACTACATTTATTGGTTTACAAGTAGTGGGGGCGAGGATGTGCTATATTAAACAATATAAAAATATTTGAAAATTTGAAAAACTTTTGCAGTAGCTTTTTTAAGAAAAATTCTTATCGAACTTTTAAAAGTGAAGAAATACATTTGAAATATTATATATTGAAATATTTGAAATTTGAAATATTATATAAATTACAGACGAACGGTTTAAAATAAGTAATTAACCATTCTGCATAAATTACAACACAATGGAAACTGGTAATGTTACAACAATTGGTACCCGATAACTGTTACAACTAAAGGTCTCTATTGTTCCAACTTATGTTACCTGTTAACTGTTACAACACATGAAATTAAATTTCTAGTAAAACACAGTTTATCTAGCGACTATGAAAACATATGATAAGTGATAGCTAACAACTATTGCAAGATTTGTAACCAGGAAACTATTACAGCATACAGTGCCTGGTAACTACTGCAACACATATTGTCCTGTAACAATTACAACCCATGATAGTTGTTAAATATTGCAACACGTGGTTACCAGGCAAAGTAAAAACAGTCAATATTAAATATGTCCTGTTCTGGAAATAGGCAGGCTCTGGGTGCCAAGTGGCGTTGCACCAGCAGTTGGTTCCGTTATCCCCCGCTTTTAACGGACCAAGTAAGACGCTTCTGGTCACCGATTCCCCTCGCGTTTCCAAAGTACCCGGTTGAATGGCAACACCAGACTCGCAAAAGACGTTGACTGAGAGTACCAGAGGTTTCCCTCCATGTACTGTACAGTTTAAGGTCAGACTAGAGCCCTCCCACAGCGAGTCACGTGATGTGTAGCCGCTAAGTACTGGAGGCGAGGTGGGTGGATCTGTCAGTTGTGACAACGTTGAATTCATGAGAGCGACATTGCAGATAATGAAAAGAGATTATGGAAAATTAAATTACTTTAGTGATCAGAAATCTTTCAGCCATCATCAAGCACTTCAAAATGGTCTATGAACACATTCCTGTAGAGAGAGTGTCTTGTAACCCCAAATATTATAACAAATAAATTAATTGAAAAAGTTGAATATGAACAAAGAAAAATAGAAATATTCCCTAAAAGTTTGTTAGAAAAGTTGATTGCTTACATTCAGTATTATTTTGTAAAAGTCATCACAAATATTTTATGAAAGATGTCTTAAACATATACACATTACCCTCGATCTGACAGACTACTCCAAGCAACAAATTCTAAAGAATATTTCCGGTTCTTAAATTGAATTTGAGTGTATATGAAGCTGTTGTTGCAAGGCCATTGAATAAGCCATTGTCTTCCCACCATCGTCTATAAAAGGGTTAAAATTATTGAGCCTTACAATGACTACAATTATACTTGTGTATATTTATGTCTATAAATAGTATAATTATATTTGTGTAATTTATGTGTATAAATAGTATAATTATACTTGTGTATATTTATGTCTATAAATAGTATAATTATACTTGTGTATATTTATGTCTATAAATAGTATAATTATACTTGTGTATATTTATGTCTATAAATAGTATAATTACATTTTTGTATATTTATTATTGCGCTCTAGTTCATATCGATTTTTCTCTCAAACAATTTATTCGTCCCCTACTATTTTAGTGTCTGCTGAAATTTAGATGAAAGAGTATTCTTGTGTAGATTCGGCATCTTTTGCGCCCTGTCGACCGATGAAACAGAACAGTCCATGTCCAGCCGAGCCAACAACAGACGCAAACCTCAATGCCAGCGCGAGGCTCAGACTTTTAACAAGGCCAGCGCAAGAAACTGTCAAGCCCGTCATAGTCAACTTGTAGTCAACCCGTCATAGTCAACTTGTAGTCAACCCGTCATAGTCAACTAGTAGTCAGCCCGTCATAGTCAATTCGTAGTAAGCCCTATTAGTCAACTCATAGTCAGCCAGTCAGGGTCAACTCATAGTCAATCCCGTCATAGACAATTTGTAGTCAGCCCGTCAGGGTCAACACATAGCCCGTCATAGTCAACTCATAGCCAGCAAGTCTTAGTCAATTAGTAGTCTGCCTGAAATAGTCAACTTATAGGGCAATTTGTAACCAGCCAGTCATGCCTTCTGTACTTATACTGTAACTGAATAATATTTTATGTAAAAGTACGTTTGTGTCAATGCGTGTTTTTGTGTGTATTTGTAAGCGCACGCGCGTGCTTGCAGTATTCTGCTACACGATTTTTTAAAATTCTTTTCCTTTATGTTATCCTACATTTTTCTTCCTAATTTACGTAACATTCGTAAATAACGTCAGATTCGTAAAATCCTTTGAATCATATACGAGAATCCCATAAGTAGAAGTATTGGAACAGGTCTAGGAGCAGGAGCTTTGTAAGTATAGTAAGTTTTTTTTTTCACGGAGGGATAATGTACTTCTAACGAAAGTTAGAAACTTTCAAGATTTCGCTTAGAAAGTCAGTGTTAATCCAGCCCGATCTTAAATATATTAAATATCTGAATGGTTTTGATACTAATGAATTACATATAACTTAGCAAGAACGTCTGTGTTCTTGACGTCATGTTGGTTGATGTGTAGCGAGAGAAGTGGAAGGATACGTCATAAAAAAAATGAAAACACTCTGAGTTGCTTGGTACGTAGTTTCAATTTCTACATCTTCGAACTGGCTACAGGATTAAGTCTATTTCTACATCTTCGAACTGGCTACAGGATTAAATCTATTTCTACATCTTCGAACTGGCTACAGGATTAAGTCTATTTTTACATCTTCGAACTGGCTACAGGATTAAGTCTATTTTTACATCTTCGAACTGGCTACAGGATTAAGTCTATTTCTTGCGACTGACGTTTAAAACTAATTTGCTCTTTCAAATAGCCCAACATATTTTGTAAAATAAAAAATCTAATAGTGAAAGCGATTTTGAACTGTTGAATGCCAACGCCACCACCTCCACCACTACCCACACTACCATACCACTACTACCACTACCCCCTCCCTCCAGTCATTATTTGAAGATAATACTCAATGCAGAAACTACACACGTATGACTTGTGGCGAATACGTCACGTTTGCAAACATCCCATTCCACTGAAGTTGACAGGTAAACTGCGATCCTCGTCTGACGTGGTCAACAATCAACTGACTTGTGTTGGTGTACCCAGGCCAGCTCAGGATGCCAGGCGGGTTCCCGGAGTTGGGCGTGGTACAGTTGCAGATAAGCCTGATACCCTCGAGACTGCTCTGTGGACAAGAGTGTGTGGAAGGCTGTCCCGGAAATCCTGCGCACAATTTTTTTTCACACGAATTGCGCTAATTAAATAATAAATAAATGAATTATTTTACACAAAATGGTTCACACTAATTTATAACTAAATACATTATTTCACACATAATGTTTACACGTGCATCCTGAGCTGGCGTGTAACCCATTTTCTTGTAAAGATTAACTGACATATATTATTTTAGAGTGAAATACCTTCGGTGAGGTATCAAGACTTATCAAACCTGGGTTTGATACCGGCCCAACGTGCAGTCAGTACGAAAGAAATTCTCTTAAACGAACATTGTCCTTTCACTATTGAAATTTTACTTTGTACTCGTAAGTAAAAATAATAATATCATTTCATTAAAATATTGAAACATCATAACACTGTCTGCATTGGAATTACCAAGGAGTTTGAAAAAAATGGTCAATGTTTTTTAAATCACAAAGTATTCCTATTTGCTTAATTAATCTAAAATCGATCAGTTTCTAACTGCTGTATGTGACCATTTGAAGGAGTGAATGAAAGTGTGCAATTGCAAGTTCTCTTGGTGAAATAAATCACTTGCAAGAGCCTCAGAGCACCTGAAGAACGCAATGTAAAACAATAAATTAAATACAGATTTTGAACTAGTATTAGCACCGTTACGTGGAATTTTTAGTAGTCTGCCTTAGCTTCATTATCATAAGAGATTATAAAACTCAAACAATGTGTACTTTTTCAGCTCTAATTAAAAATATTAATGACTGTCATTAATTAATTATCGTAATCGTAATCATTACCACCCAGAAGAAACGGTGTTTGCATGTTAATAAATAATGAAAACTATACCTATATATAGTGAAACGACGACGGAACATAAAGATGAGAATTAATATTTGATTAATAATATCCGTAATCTGTCGAGCTGTCGAACCAGTAAGTAATTTGGAGCGTACACTTGCGAGAATGACTGCAGTAACAGAACAAAACACTCAGCGGAACCATTTTCTGGAACTGGAGTGGACTCATTCATGTCGATTTTCGTCCGATTGGTGCAGACATGATTGTGGGCACCATGACGGAAGCCAAACCCAGACGCCGTCCAGATCTGCTGTCACAGTAATGTTTGTCATTCTTATAAATCTCATCACTTCAACTTTAGCAACAATGAGATGGACAGTGCCAAATCGACCCCCACCCACTTCACCCATATTTCCCGGATTTATCCCCCATGTATCTATCACTGTTACGTTTCCAGTATTTATTTAGAGACCCTGCTTAGGAAATTATAGAACTTTAATTTACTATTTAAATTAATTCCCTCTCGTTTAACCTAAACAGACTGGTTGCTCAAATCATCATTCGACTAAATTAAAAATGCATCTTTGTAGTCTAGATCACAGATTTACGAACTGATAATTTGCGTACATTAGCTAGATTGGAAATCGTTAAAAACTCTCTTAGATTCATATGCATTCATTACGTCATTCGCTTAGCTCAAACAGCCCCCATCCAATCCACATTTTTTGGTCTATATGCATACAAATTACTACAAAAAAGAGGTTCTTAACAAGATGAAATAAGATTTAATAAGTTTAACAATTAACAGCAACAATTAATCACGAGCACGAAGTCTAGATTCAATACAAATGTTATTTCTTGCTCTATCGTCATTGTTATTTGTTTTAACGAGAATTTCTGCCAAAATATTCACTTGATCCTGGACCATAGTAGATATACTTAACTACACTCTTGGTCGCATGTGGGGTTCAACTGGTTAGAACTTGTCCACATCACTTTGGCTCATCGTCAGTACTGCATAGCATAACAGTCAATCGTCCACTCAATTACTGCATCGCTAATGTACTTGCGACGATCGTTAACCGTAGTTAACACAATGTACTTCTACGTAGTTCACGTATGGGTCATGAAGATACCCGAGTCGGCGTACGACTCAAGAAGTACGAAGGTAGAGAGGAATAACATAAGAACCGGCTGAAACAAAGGATTTGGGCTCTGTAACTATTTGCGTCTATATTCGCAAAACCCAAGCACATGTTTCTTTGTTTAAAGGTTCTGAATTTAGAATCTTTGACTATCGTGTCGTTTACAATTCAAATATGGTTATATTTAAATATACATTGTGGTTCACGTGTGTGTTACATATAACGTTACACGAACGTATGAATTCCCAAATATTTACAGCATTAAAATTAGAATTCACACAAAGGATTAATTCAAAATGAAGCATTAACGCTTTACAATTTTACATTAAAAATTATACGCAAGAACAATTTGAATTACAAAGAAGAATTCACCACGTGCACAGACATTCTGGCGGCACTAGGGAATTTAAGATTTATATAAATTAAAGATAAGAAAAGAGTTACAATAATTTATATACAATAACTTTTAGATTTGTCCTTTTACATCGAAACAAGTGCTTTAGCTAAAATAGCGCTAAGCTGCACAAAATACATACATCAATTCAATTACAAAATACAATCAACAATTGCAATAATATAGTAAGAAGTAGACGTGTTATTGTTACCTGTTAAAAGTAGATTTACTGCTTTAGCGGGTTCTTTCTTCGACTCTCCCACACGACTCGATAATGCGGCGGACAGAGCTAATTTAGCTGACTTGTGGTGTCGACCGATCCTGGGGTGCGAGTACGGATTTCACGCGTATGATCATATTTTATAAAACTGCATTGAACGCATCACGTGACCGCTCACGTGGTATGTTGTTGATCTCGAAGGTGCCGGACAATGGCCTAAAGTTATGCAACAATCTGACCTTGCTAGAAGCTTCTCGATAATGATGTATCACGGGTGAATTTCAACAAAGGTCCCTTCAAAATTTTAATTTTGAAAACGAGCAATTGGGTCACGAGGCCATGACACAGAATTTGTCACACTCGTCACAATCACATTCGTCGTCTCCTGACAGAATTCCTCTGTGGCTGAAAATACGGAAGAGGTGGAAATGTTGCCTCCCTCTGGTGGCATAGTCGTCGTAGAGAATTCTACCATAGAGATATATAGACATAGAGATATGAATATATGCACATCCTCGTGACAAATATTAGTGCTGGCGATCATCCTTGTAAAAAAGACACATTTTCTTATTCCAATATTAATCTGTATTAAAAGTTTACTGTAGGTTTTTTACTTCTATTAACAAAAGTGTCAAGATAACGCAATGATGTATGTCGCAACCTCGACTTTTGATGAGAATTAAAGAAAAGAAAAGCTGAAGCTTGTTAATGATATAAGAAAATAAATCCAGAAACATTATATAGTTAGTTATGGAAAGTGTAACTATCAGCTTGAAGAACTCTTACATACATGTATTGACAATGAAAATTAATTCAATTTACCTCGCCAAAGACTCCTTGAAAATGAGTTTTTGGCAATGTGTCATTGTATTTGATGAATGTGAATAGACTCACGTATTTCAAGGCGTTTCGCCTCAGTGTTCCTTTTAGTTAGGTCTTGAAAGTAGTATATGTATTCTCCATCCGTCTTGGGAAGCCGTGTTGTCATTGTGCATTCCCATTGATAGTATAGGTATGGGTCACCCTGAAAGTAGTATGACCTGATGTTTTCACTCGCAGCAATGCTAGCAATAGTCTGCACAACACCAACAAAATAAAGCAAATTAAAAACACTCTTTATACCTAGAATTCTATGTTTGCTTTCTTTCTTAGATTAAGTTCTGTAAGTTTTGATCTATTTAAAGTTGGACATGCGCACTTCATCAAATCACTTGGTCACTACGTGCTACTATTATACGTCACAGCAGTCCGTACAGTCCAGGAATGTATCTAACTACCAAAATGGATCTTAATACTTTTGGCTGCTATTAATAGTTACTGCTGGGTATTTATTATTCCTACCCAGTTACTGTTCCTGAAAAAATATCTCATTCAGGAATTTGTGTTTTCAGTGTTCTTTAAAAACATATTTTTAAATAACTTAAATTTGCTTTGATTTGATTATTTGCTGTTCTATAATTCGAATAAATTTAAGTTAACGTTTGAAAGGTGTATATGTTTTTTATTCCATATACAAGTTTATATTAGTTTTAGTAATTGTTCCAGCCAATCACAAGCTAGCAAACAAACAAACAAACAAACAAACAAACACCCTTCTCAAGACTTCTATTATATGTAGTTACTTCTGAAGAGTGCTGCAGGTCTACGCTTTCCTGGCATTTTATCCAGACAATATTCCAGAGCAGATGAAACGTTTCCATGTGTTCTTGTATCTACTGGCACCACCTCCGTTCTTGTATTCCACATTCTCTGGAATTCTAATCTGAGGTCTTTGATTTTTTCAAATCTGTTCTATCTCTTTAGTTCTCATGTTTCTAATATTAGATACAGCAACAATGATGACTATTACTCTCCACCTGGACTTTTTAACAACTACAATTATCTGATCTTCTTGATGGAGATTTGTAACCAGCTGGACATTTTAACAACTACAATTATCTGATCTTCTTGATGGAGATTTGTAACCAGCTGGACATTTTAACAACTACAATTATCTGATCTTCTTGATGGAGATTTGTAACCAGCTGGACATTTTAACAACTACAATTATCTGATCTTCTTGATGGAGATTTGTAACCAGCTGGACATTTTAACAACTACAATTGTCAGATCCTCATGATGGAGAGGCGTGATCTGCTCTCATGTCGAAGTCCCACAGTGTTTTGACTTCTTCTGTTTCAGCGACTACTTCATGCTCTTGGGGCGTTTTGATTCATTCCTTAGTTCTCACAGACTTCTCTGCAGGAATTTTGCCACTCCATAAGGCCTTCTGGTAGATTTTATTCCCGCTAAAGATTGACATCTAGAGAGTATATTTTCTTTTGTTTCTATTATCATCACCTTCAACATTACTTTTATTACTATATTTACTATTATATAGAATCTATTTCACTTGACATTATCAGCCGTGATTTCAAAGCTATGTCTTGAGCGAGAGCCTGCGGCGAACAGACAAAACCTACTGTGGACACTAATGGTGGGAGTGCAGCCTGTAAACCAATAACCTTTGAGGTGAAAAAGGCATTCGTGATATTTCTGTGTATTGTGTATTGTATTCTGTGTATCTCACTTCTTTAAATATTAATTTATGTCAAGCTGAAATATTATCGCGAAATTAAAGCGTTTAATTAGTAAAAGTATATTTTATAAAACTTTACAGTAAACATTTTAAAAATACACAATGATCTAATTGAAATCAAAACTATATGCATCCTACTCCAAAGACAACTCCATTTTTTACAGGAAAGAGAGGGACAGGTAAACACTTTTCAATTTCTATCTGATCAACAACGGTCACTTGAAGTGGTGGTAGTGGTGGTTCCGTCAGCGTCCAACCCTCTCCAGGGCTTGTATGGGGCCTTTCGGTGTAGGAAATTTTCGGCCATTGATAACTCTGAAAGGACTTGCTTTTTCTCATAATATTCTGGGGCTCCAAATTGGGGGGCGTCTCAGATATGTTTACTGTCTGAAAAATCCACATATCTACTTATATTGGATTGCATTGATGTAATCACGCGCCCCGTCATTTCAATGTCAGCAACACAATAAAAAAAATTTTTTTAAAGAACTATCATTAAAAATTAACTCGTTATTTTTAAGTTAAATTTTAATAATATAGAAAATTTCTTCTGCTGCCTAAAGGATTTATTGATGATAATAATATACTTTTTAAAGCTGAACTTTGAAAATAAGTGAGTTAAAGATAAATGATATCATTTCAAGGAGGATTTATTAAAGAATGATTAATTCAAAATTATTTGAGGCTCTTTGGTGATTGGTAAATGGACTTAAATAACTGTCAACGTACGAAGCGATCACATCCACATTTGTACTGTTTGCGTTACTTACAGCCTAGCCAGGGGACTGCCCGTACCAAAGTCAGATTCATAGCACTGTTGTTTTTTTTAAAAATGGATTTCATACACATATGCATATTTCTAATTTAGATCTAATAAAAATTAATTCCAAGAATAAAAATATTAATAAAACATTAAAATTAATTCTAACTCTCGCTATCAAAATAATAAAACGTTTTAAAATTCAATTTCTATATTATCAACTTTTATTTTAAGTAATATTTCCACTTGTAATCCAAATATCATAATAATATCAGTGATTATCAAACTTTCCAGCAACAGTAGTAATAACCTAGAATATCCATGCCATTGGGAGTGTTATCAAGGAAAATAAACGACTACTCAAGAAAATTATAAATGTCCTCTTACCATGTCAGATCTTAAAACGTACCAAACGCAGGTGTACCGCCAATCACGTGGAACGTTTTCTACATACCAGGTACATTTTATTGCCCAGTCTGATATTGCCGAGTATGGTATTGCATACAGCATGCATTCGCTGCTCATTCCTGAAAGAGAAACTGAATGTTACCACGTATTTCATATTAATCTTCTAACTGACTGAATTAGATCGTTACAAATACGTCTGACGCTAATTTTACGTCTGGCACTAATTTCTAACTGACTGAATTAGACTGTTACAAAACACGTCTGACGCTAATCTCTAACTGATTGACTTAGAATTTACAAAACACGTTTGACGAACATTTCTGATTAATAGACTACTTGAAAAATGTCTTGGCTAATTTCTAACTGGCTGAATTAGTCTGTTACAAACACGTCGGATGCTAATTTCTAACTGACTGAATTAGACTGTTACAATCATGACAGATGATAATTTCTAACTGGCTGAATTAGACTGTTACAAACACGTCGGATGCTAATTTCTAACTGACTGAATTAGACTGTTAAAAACATGATAATAATTTCTAAGTGACTGAATTAGACTTTTAAACACACGTCTGAACTTCTGACACCGATTCCTAACTGACTGAATTAGACCGTTACAAACGTGACTGGTGATAATTTCATGGCGATAAGACAAAGACACGTGGTGGGGGAATACAAGCTGGTTGTGAAGACAAGTCAATGAAGAGAAAAATGGTGATAAAAACGGTTTACTTCGCTACTAGAGGAAGTCAAACGGCAGTTATATAACAAATACATATATTTATAAACAGAAACATAAATAAAATAAATATATAAGTGTACAGTGTGAACAAACAATGATATAGCAGAGACTGACATTCTTGCTTAAGAAAGAGATGTGTCACGGGATTGTTGTCATGACAGAGCAAATTGCGTGTCATTTTTGCTGATGAAAGATATGTGTCCTGAGAATGTTATCATCACAGAGCAGATTGTGTGTCATTCTTGCTGACGACAGAGACTTTTCCTGAGAAATGTTGGACACACATGGGAGCAAAGATAAACTTTTGAGTTCGTCTAGGGAGCCTGCCCGTGAGGCCAGCATGAAATGCCTTTACCACTTTCTACACAGTCACGTGATGATCTCTTGGAATTTTGGAACGAGTGGTAGAGTAAATTTGCCTGTTCCTATTTCTAAACTTAATTGTTATATAATTTGTTAAATGTCAGTGTGACATGACCCTCGGATACTGCCAAGTATGTACTTTTTGTAAGTACCAAGGTTAAAAAAAACAACTCAGGTAAAGAATATTCTAGAACTTGCTGATGCAATCCAAACCAGTTTCAAGTGGATGATTAGTTTTTCTGACTAATAGTGTGACACATGTTTATAGCAATTTGATCGAATGGAGATAGACCGAAATTTATTTTGTTGAAGAAAGTTCTATATTCTAATCACTTTGATTTTGATGTAAGTCAGGTCTGGTCATAAAGGCTATAGTAAGCTTATGGTAAATAAACTGACTGATGAAGAAATAATGGACTTAGAAATATTTCGTACATGTTTGCTACTGATCTATGGTTTGATTTGGAAAATGTTTATGTAATTGAACCGTTATCTCTAAGTTCATTAATTTGATTACATTGTACATTATAATTGTGAATTTTGATTGATGCTCTATTTTTATGGTGGGCGTGCATCGGGGTAACGAATATTGTTGCAGGATTTGTAAGTTAAGAATGTGTATAAGAGAGAAAGGAGTTTGGAGATGAAATATGCTTGAATCTTAGTGCTGCCCTTAATTTACATGCGCAGAGAAGAGATAGCCTTTAATTCCTTTGATGCTTATGACGTTTTGTTAACATTGTTTCTGCTTCAGACTGCAGTGACTACTGTACTCTACCAGATTCACCTTTGTTGTGTGTATCCAGCATTGTCGTTTAACTTATCAGTGAACGTGTTGCTGTAAGTTGACTCTTGTGAATTCTGTTAGAGTGCCAATATGACGGAAATTGAGACTTGACTTTGGCCTTGAGAATTCATGATGTTCAAGATATTTTGAACACCTTGTGGTGTGCTTGGATTCTGAAACAATCCTCGTGTAGTGCTTTGATAGAGCATACGATGTTCTGGGCAATTCTCCAGGTCTGCTTCGTGAGCACAATGAAGATTCTGGAACAGTACTGCAATGTGCCTAGAAGGGATATGCTGGACTGTCATTTAAGAGACCTGTTGCAAACCACGTGATTGTGAACACGCGCTAGTGACAGCCGCCATCATTGAAAAAGTTATGTACACTGACTATAATTATCTCTCTAAAACTCCACTTTCATTCCATTGATGAATTAAATTTAGGAACTTGATTATATATGTCAACCTTTAATCAAACATTGTTGTGAAGTGTAGATCTCAACGATCTTTTGACTATATTCGTATGTTGTAAATTTGAATCTTGATTTAATAGATTTATTGTTAATTTTATTAAATTTCTTTCACGCATATTAAAATCTACGTTGGGAGGTGGCTCATTAAATATAAACAACAAAAAAACAACAACGGATTTTTATTACTCCTTTAGTAAGAAGTTTCCACGTGCAGAAACATTATGCTACAGTAAAACGTCTATCTTATTACAGTGTAAAGAGTAGAGTTTTACGACGCCCTTATAATCCGCCAAGTGAGAGACATGTTGGTCTTGTGGGAGGATTATAATAACTACAAATAAAGATTGTCGATCACTTGTAATTAGTTAAGAGTTATTAATTTAATAATTACAAATAAAGATTGTCGATCACGTGTAATTAGTTAAGAGTTATTAATTTAATAACTACAAATAAAGATTCTCGATTACCTGTAATTAATTAAGAGTTGTTAATTTAATAACTACAAATAAAGATTTTCGATCACTTAGTTAAGAGTTATTAATTTAATAACCATAACGAGTGAAAGGTGCCCAAGATGTCACAGAACGTGAGATCATTTCCGGTTTAGAAAGTCTGCATTGAATCAACGAATATTAAAAATGGACAAAACATTCCTAGTTATTTATCTATCCAGGCAACCAGGAAGAAAGGCCTGTACTGCATTTCCTCTTTGTTTTAGTGCAGTCGAGTACGGCCATTAACGAAGCTTGGTCTGAGTCACAGTGAGAGATCTTATTAACTAGAGTAGTCATTGGCTTGTACAACGGACTTAAAATGTGTTCTTTTAAATCATATACGACATCGATTTTCATTTTCATAAAATAGGCGTGGTTTTAGACGAGTATTGACCTTGGCCATTGTCTGATGCAGATTGTATGTGACAAGAGATTAAGATGGGTGAGATGAGTGCAATAGCAGAGGAAGGTGAAGAATATTCGTAAAGTGAATAAAGAAATGAGAGAGAATGAGATATGTTAGTGAGATAACTGAGTGAATGAAATTAGAGTTGAGTCAGACAAGCGTGACGAGTATAAAGATGAATGAGTTGTGTGAGGAGAGAATAATGCGAGTAAAGTGTGAGTGTGGTGATAGCAAGGTGAGAGTTTGGTGATAGCAAGTTTGAGAGTGTGGTGATAGCAAACTGAGAGCAATTTGAGAGTGTGGTGATAGCAAATTGAGAGCAATTTGAGAGTGTGGTGATAGCAAACTGAGAGCAAGGTGAGAGTGTGGTGATAGCGAGGCGAGTGTTTGGTGATAGCAAGGTGAATGAGATGTGTGAGTGATGTGAGCAAGACGCGAAAGTAAAGTGAGAGAAAAGGGTGAGTAAGTGAGATAGGTAAGTGAGGTGTGTACATGAAGTTAGGGTGTACTTGAGTGGGTGACTTGAGTAATATGAAAGTAAAATGAGATTGACTGAGGTGAGAGAGTGAGATGTGTGAGAGGGATAGGTGACTAATACCAGTATGTAAGATGAATGACTAATACCAGTATGTAAGATGAATGACTAATACCAGTATGTAAGATGAATGACTAATACCAGTATGTAAGATGAATGACTAATACCAGTATGTAAGATGAATGACTAATACCAGTATGTAAGATGAATGACTAATACCAGTATGTAAGATGAATGACTAATACCAGTATGTAAGATGAATGACTAATACCAGTATGTAAGATGAATGACTAATACCAGTATGTAAGATGAATGACTAATACCAGTATGTAAGATGAATGACTAATACCAGTATGTAAGATGAATGACTAATACCAGTATGTAAGATGAATGACTAATACCAGTATGTAAGACGAATGACTAATATAAGTAAGTATAATGAGGTGAGAATTTTACTATTCTTCTGGCATTTCGTATATTCCTTGAATAAGACCGATAGCAAATAGCTATTTATCTTACAGTTTAAAACAAAATTGAGACGTTAATGTGTTGGGTGAAGGAGAATTAAATATGCGAATCGAGGGGTAAGATAATATTTTCTTGACCTAACCGGAACATCCGGAAACGCCATGTAAACAGCCTAATCCTATTATTTCGAGGATCATACTCAACGAACGAAGAATAAATTATATTTAATAAAGACGACATTTTAATTTAAATAGAACTCCTAAAGATTTCATGCTTATAAATAAACTTTTATTTAAAATCTCATTTTTAATTTAGGATTGATAAAGAGTATATAAATTTATATCATTTGTAAATCCATATTTAAGTCTGTCAGTCCATCCATCCATCCATCTATCCATTGTCGACCTATCTATCTATCTATCTATCTATCTATCTATCTATCTATCTATCTATCTATCTATCTATCTATCTATCTATCTATCTATCTATAATGCACAGCTGGATAGCTATCTAAAATGCACAGCTGGATATCTTGTCAAAACTAAATAGAAGAAACGGGTTAAAATAATTTGAAAGAAAGAGGCTGATACGTTTCTAGGATGAAAGGAAGATGCATCTTTTGTTTTAGGATGATATGCCTTAATTTTGATTTATAAATAGTGAAAATCATTATTATTATATGAGAACTTTGTTTACTGTTAGGAATGGCCTGCTGCAGCATTTACAAATAACAGTGCAGTAACATTTAAAGATGTGCGAAGTTCTTTAGTACTTTATACTTTTGTCTGGTTTTTGATTCAACGTAATACACACACGATATGCATCACTAATGACGTCAGAGCAAGCGATAGGTCGCAGAACACATTCGTCATAAAAGCCCGAAGGTCACTTTGAAATCAGTCTAAAAGAAATAGGACTTCTTCAAACACCTCTACTTTACATCCCATCAAATACAATTTAAAGACATCCGTATTTTGTTCTCGTTTTATTTTTCTCTCTGAAAGAAATATGCATGTCTTAGTGAAATGAAGCAACAGACCGTTTAACAAAATAAATAAGTCAGTCGAAAGTAAGATGCAAACTCACCTTCACAGCAGTTTAGAATCAAAAGAGCCAGACACCAACTTTTGATCTCCATCATGTCTTGACAACAATTGAAATATGTCAAACACGACCGTCAGAGGAGGACGGCTACTGAAATAGCAAAAGTTCTCCTATAAATGTTTGCTGGAGTGTTACATATGCATGTGTATATAATTTACTAAAATTAAAAAAACAGAACGAGGTTTTCGAGATTCATCATTCCTTGACGAGTACGACCGAAATAACTTCCTTGTTCGCAAGCAAACCAGTGTTTGCAAGACTCTACAATTTATAATAGCCTATTATAGTCACATCCGGAATGACTACATAAACTGAAATAGAATGAAATAAAATGAAATATTTATAAAAATTATTTCAGCATACACTGATTTTGAGAGAACGCGTTCCTCTTGTGAATTCCCGAGAAATAAATTGTTCCCAAAATGTCGTACTCCTTGTTTCCTCGCAACAGAGTTAAATCTTCAACAAAATTAATCTATTGTCGAAATTAATTTGTGATGAATCTGGTGTCATTGATGTAATGTTGTACATTTACTGATCGCCCACACACTTAGAAATGCGCGAACAAATGTTATAATATGCACTCACAAGCACACGCATGCTTCCCACTTCCCACACACACACACACACACACACACACACACACACACACACACACACACACACACACACACCGTTGTCAGCGAGTTGAAACAGTAGCCTAGGTCCTAGAATACACAAGGTTTGGGGTTAAGGTCTTAGGGTCAAATCCTGCTATGTTTCCTGTGACTTTAGTCGACAATTGCACTCATGAATACAGAACAAAGCGAACATGACTACAAGTGTTCATAGATCTTTCGAGAATTAGAGTAAATAAATGCCAATCTCTTGTTTCATCCTTTCACTCACTCACTTACACACACACACACACACACACACACACACACACACACACACACGCGCGCGCGCGCGCTCAAGAATCCATTCCTTCGGAACGCTTGAAATAAAATTATTGATCTGTAAGGATGAGAGGCACAAAAACAATTTAGTTTGTAGCTGAGAGATTTATATTCTGTATAATTATCTCGCATGAAACCTATTTCTAATTTTGCTTCTCTCCTTCAGAAAGAAAAATTATAAGAAATACGCAAAATCAAATTTATAGTAAATATAAACCACGGTGTTTAAGCGTTATGTGCACCTTGCCTTTTACACTGGTGTGACACGTGTACTGTGTTTTCCTTGCTTGTGTCAAGGCAGTTAATTCGTCCGTTATGTTATGTTTCAGTAAGTTAATTTAGTTTTGAGCACGTTGATACAGATTTCAGTAACATAAGTTACATTTCAGTATGTAGAAATAAATTTCAGAGAAATAAGTTACATTTCAATTAAGATAGATTTCAGTAAGATAACTTACATTTGAGTTAGTTAAGAGAGATTTCAGCAAGATAACTTACATTTCAGTGCGTTAAATCGGATTGCTCCGCAAGTGTTGAGATCTGGCCTTGACTTTTGATGGTGGCTAACGTGTCTCTCATATTCCATTACAGTGTAAGGACATTTGTATGTGAATGATTGTCCTTGAGATTTTCCAACTTTATCTCGTGTGTAGCCATGAAATCTGGCTACTGGCATCACATTCAGAATATCCGAAACGGGGGCGGGGACTCGGGTTGGGAAATAGGGGTTACCTCCCTACCTTGGTAAAGGCAGCCATTAGAAGTTTGCAATGACACCTTAACACGCGCTCTCCTTTGTCAACATACGCCCGAATATAAAGCGTTCAGATTTTGTGTCTTTTACTAAACAAAAAACAGTTATGAAGCACTAAGCATTTTCCATCATCACATCACATACACTAACATACAACACAACCATTAACAATAGGTAGGGAAAATATCGATAAAGTCGAATCAATTCCAGCAAAAGTCTGCAAATCTTATGCAGTTTAGTATGTTCGACTATATAGTAAAAATTGGAATGGAATGTCATAAAACATTTGCTTGTCCCTGGTCACGCTACTCGAGAAAGTAAATCCCACCTTAACCACACAAAACAAGCACCACAAAAACAAGACAAAATAAACCACAACTAAAGTAAACAAAGTAAACCCCAGCTTAACAACACAAAGCAAACATCAGCAAAACAAGACAAAATAAACCACAACTAAAGTAAACAAACTAAACCCCAGCCAAACGAGACATAGTAAACCACACCAAAACATAGTAAACCCAGGTAAATGAGACAAAGTAAATCCAACAAAACAAAACACAGTAAACCCAGCAAAAGAAGGCAAAGTAAACCCCAGCAATCCAAGACAAAGTAAAAAAGAATACATTTCTTAAAGTTGTAACCACTTTCATTCTCACATGACTGATCTCCCGCTTTTCTCTTTTAACCCACACACGCGCCAAGTGAACACACACACACACACGCCAAGTGAACACGCACACACATGCCAAGTGAACACCCACACACGCGCGCCAAGTGAACACGCACACATGCACTCTGCTGAGTTTTTGTCTGCTGGAAAATCAGAAAGAAAATTTCTTCTTCTGGTTTACATTTTTATACAGTTCATCTAGAAACAATAACCAGCTTTTTCTTAAACAAGCATGTGCTTTTACCTTTTTGGTGTACTGCAAAGTGTTTCTCTCTCCGTGCATATAGAGCTCTAGTAAACATTTATTAAAAGGCAAGAGTACACAACTTAGAGACAAGGAATATCTTGATTGTAGTGTTTCTCTCCCCTGAAAACATTGCTCTAGAAAACATTTATTAGAATCAAGATTACGCCACTCTAAGAACCTCTTGTCACACAATAGATTATGTTCCCCACAACCACCCTCTAAAAATAGACTACACACAAACTTTATTCTAGAATGGTCGACCATTATCCCTAGGCTAGAAAAATGTCTGACTTTCTACATACTAAACTAAACAAGTGAAGTGCAGCTCAACTGCACACAAATAAATGTTTCAGAAATCTACCTGTAATTTGGCAGTCCAGTGCAAATCAACTGTAGAGGTGACACACATTTGGTTCCTGGTCTTAATATGTTCTGACCAACACAGCAGGAAAATATCCTCTGCATATATTACTACTGAAGGTATGTGGTTTTGTTTGCATAACTAAATATTATAACTATTTTCATTTAATCTTAACTATATTTTATATTTTTATATTTTTACTTATTATATTTAAATGTTTGCTGAGAATGTAAGAGTGTTCTGTCAGAGAACACATGAGAATGAATTCTTAGCCCTTGTGTACTTTACTGGCAGATCAGCACTTTATCTGAGACATTGAATTTGATGAGCACTGAGCCATAAAACACCAGAATGGAACCACTTTATCTTGGTTGTTGAATTCGTTGAGCATCGAGCTGTAAAGCTACATCAGAGTGGAATGACCCATGGGTCAGAGACACAGTTCCATGGACCATGTGCATGACTGTATTTATATGTGTCACTGAGAACTTAGATGACACCTCAGCTAACTCCTAAGCTAAGTGATCTTAAAACCAACAAGCTGAACAGCTTCAGTCAAGTCTTTCTCTTGGTTTACCATCAACAGGGGTATCCCTCGTCACATGTGGAAGACACCGATGCGCTATCATGCTCTCAAAATCAACTTGAAGTGCCTATTCACTGCGTCAGTTCCTTCAAGCAGAACATGATTACAACAGTTCTAGTACATTTATATACAAGAAATTGTTCATATAATCAGCTTATAGTGTTGCTGTACATAAATGGGGTGTAGTGTATTCCTTTACATTTACACTCACCAAGCTAGACGATTTCCATTTAGTCTACCATTGTTTCTACCATTTATTCAATCATTGCGTCTACCATTTAATCTACCATTGTTTCTAGCATTTAGTCTATCACCGTGTCTACCATTTAGTCTACCATTGTTTCTAGCATTTAGTCTATCACCGTGTCTACCATTTAGTCTACGATTGTTTATAGCATTTAGTCTATCATTGTGTCTACCATTTAATCTATCACTGTGTCTTCCATCTAGTCTACCATTGTTTCTAACATTTAGTCTATCACTGTGTCTACCATCTATTCTACCATTGATCCTACTAACTAGTCTACCATTTAGTCCATCATTGTGTCTACCTACCACCTAGTTTACTATTGCGTCTCCTGAAGAAACTTCTGAAACTTCAAATTACTGCAACTAGGATGATTCTGAAAGCACCAAGAACTGATCGCATTTTTCTACGTCTCCACAGCAACCACTGACTACCTGTACACAACAGAATGCCAGACATAATCTTTCTCTTTGTTATGCTTTACTGTGCAGTTCAAGCCCTAAATCCCTCTCTTCTATCAGACATGTACACTCCTGCTAAAAAAAATGTGTTCTTCATCAGACCAAGTCATTTCCAACATAATAAAGCAAATGATCTTTATATTTTTGTTGATAACATTTAGTGTTATCAGTGTCCATCTGATTGGAATGTGTTACCGTCTGAGATGAGACACTTCAAGATCATTTTCAAGATGTTTCTCAAAGCACGTCGTTTTACATCAGCAAAAATATCACATTGTGTCATCGTGCATTCAAAACTGTTATCTCATTAAAATCCACTTTATACGAATCATATCGTAATACTGTTGTTGTGTTGTATGTTGTTTTACATCAGCAAAAATATCACATTGTGTCATCGTGCATTCAAAACTGTTATCTCATTAAAATCCACTTTATACGAATTATTTCGTAAATACTGTTGTTGTGTTGTACGTTGTTTTATGCCCTCGGATTTTGCAGTTTGCTTTAAGTTATCTTCAGTGCTCTCATATAGCTATGTGTGAATATTTTTATTTTATATTTCATGTATAAACTGGCAAAAAAGTCCGGGTCTAGAAAGCAAATGGTTAAAAATAAAAAAACGTAATAATGTACGGACACTGCCGCCCCAATCCTGCAATATCCGTCAGGGGTAAACTCCGCTTCCGTATGCGAAAGGCCACCTTCCTTATAATATTATAATTAGGAAAAGTAACCTTCCTTATAATATTACAAGATAACTAGGAAAGTTCACCTTCCTTATAATATTGCAAGATAACTAGGGAAGGTGAACTTTTACAACACGGAGGAGTGGTTTACCTCCGGAAGTATCTCGGAATGTTGATGCAGCAGGGTCTGAAGACGGAGGGGGGAGGGGTGGTCTCTCTGGGAACTGAAACAGACCCATGTGTCTTATCCTCGTGGTAATCAACACCTTCTTGCAAACTTTCAACTTCCTAGTTGTCTCCCATTGCTGCCGGGAATCATATTAATAAATTAACGTGTGTACGCATGCATTCGTTTGCACATTTACAACATACATTCAATTTGAGGACTTTATTTTATTGAAAAAAGAAAAGAAAGAAATATGCGGTTGTTTAATACGACAGTTTATTTAAATGCGTGTGTATCTTTCTCTTAGCAGACTAAGCTCTTTACTAATAATAATACTTTATGCTTGTTGTTATCAAGTGTCTTATAAAATCACGATACAAGACGCCTAAAGCAGAATGTTCAGTGCCATGTGTCTCTCTTGTAATAGAAAGTATGTTTCTAAAGAGAGAGAGAGTGAGGGAGAGAGTGGAGAGAGGGAGAAGGAAAGAGAGGGGGAGGGAGAAAGAGAGGGAGAGGAAGAGAGGGCATAGGCTTGGTATAGCCACCACAGGAAGTCTGATGTGGATATCTTGATTTGTGATGGCCTTGAAATTATGTATTTCTTCCCAGGTGTCTGAAGTTGTTTGTTTACTTTGATCCCGTATCCATTTAAGGGGTCTTCTTCTTTTCTTCTTGGTTGTCTGAAAACTAGATTCTGGGTGTTGTGTCTTGTTGACTACGCTTTCTGTGGTTTGAATCTCATTTGTTATGGTCTCCACGGCTGCTGTTGGTGGTTGTGTTGAGTTGCTCTGTTTCTTGCTCCGTCTGTGTTTCTGTCGTTGTAGCTGTTATGTTTGTTTCATTTTCTTGATCTGTTGTTTTGTGCCATTGTCTTCTCTAGGAGATGTTTGTCAGAGTTTAGCTTCTTTTTCGTGGTCTGTGTCTTTGTTTTTTAGTTTTAATTTTCCAAGTTGCCTGTGTTTCTTGGTTGTTTGCAGCTGAGTTTTCATACTGCGTGCTGGTCGTTGTGTTATCTGGTGGATCAGTCTGTGTTGTGATTGAGGCTGTAGTTTGTGATTCTCCACGCTGTACTTCTGCATCTGTGAATGTTGGTTCATATATTTCATAGTCACAGTCGCAGTTGTTGATGGTGTTGGTGGCTGGGAGACTACAATCATCTGTAATGTCGAGTGTTGCGGAGTTTCCATAGAGTGCTGCCATTATCTTGTTGATTCTTATGTATTTCGTTGAGTCAATATATCTAGTCAAGAAGGTGTAGAGGTCTTTAGGTGTGGTATCTTCGGATATTAGTGTTGCTTTCTGACAATCGAGAAGTAACACTCTTGTCTGGTGCATTGTTGTAGGTAATTGATGTTGGATTGAAAATGATCGAGGTCCATTTTCTGATGGAGAGCATTGACGGTACTGCGCTGCTGCTCGTGAGTTCGTTGGAGACTGATGTAAAGTAAGAATGAGCACTGTCGGTTGAATATCTCCGTCGGCGATCCGATGTGAAGACTGTGTGGTGATCGTTGTGGGTGTGTCTGTTGATCCTCTCTCTAGTCCGTCTATATTCTGAAAGCACTGGCCGCCAAGCAAACCCCTTGCCGGCACATGGGCTGCATACTAAAACATGTTATAATGATCTGAACTATGTCTTCCTACTTTCGTTTATATATAATTTACTCCGAAACTAAGACAAAACAATAATGTATAGTAATAGGACACAATAACATAGCACAGTAACAAGACACATGACACATCTGTATGACACGCGAAGAAGAATGCGGAAATAAACCGATTAAACAGAAAGGAACTAGCTGAAAGTACTGACACTGCACAAGACTTAAAAATATAAAACACAATAAAATAGTTTTTTGTGAAATTTATTAATTAGCCATCTTCTCAAGTGCGCTTACATCCTTTACTACAATACCTTTGCACACTGAGTGTTATAGACTTATCTAACTTAATTTTCTAACTGACAAATGACGCCATTCTTGCCTATAACCCTGTTTTTTTCAATTTAATTAGCTAACATTTCAGTGCAAAACAGATCGGCAGAGGAACAGAGTAAATATGATATTTCTTGGTAGATTTGGTAGATTCTCAGTAATACTATTCAGCGTCTTTAAACAAAGTTCCATACAAAGTTCCATAGAAATAGCTTTCAAGTTGTAGATTTGTATTGTAAAGACACCTTTAGTCTTCCGAGGCTTGTAACGCTGGGCAGTTCTTGAAATCTAGAATGCAGTGAACTTTCATGGTTTTCACTGTCAGACATTGTATTGTGCATACGTGATAACGCTGGCAGTGCAGAGAGCAAGGATATTCGGTGCTTGTTTATATAGATTGTGTCCCTTATCACCGTCACCAATAGTCTCTGCAGATATGGATGAAAAGTGCCATAGAGCGAATAGTTAAGTTAGATAAATAAACATAATGTCAGCTTTTATACATTATAGATTGAGGGAAATAACTCTCATGTTGAATGAACCTATTTTAAACACTTTTTGAACTTAAGAAGGACAGATAATAGTAAAATTATAATTTCTAGATGCCTAATTATAAGATTACAGATCACGATAATAGGTGAACTTAATGCTGTTGAAAAACTATGTAAGAAAAAATAATAATTTAAACAAAACAGCAAAGAGAACAAGTATTTCTTGGTTCAGCATCTGTCATCACTTGAGCTTTTAATTTTTTTTTTAAAAGCTCGTTTAGGATAAAGTATAACATGAATGTACCAGACCTTCGCAGCTGTGCTGCTCCTCTCAGCTGCCCCACCTCGATTTCACTGACAGAAGGGTGGTAATCCTCTTCGGTATCGAGAGTTATTTCTGAATAAAATTCATTTAGCTGAATGTTTTCCGGAGGTAAAGAAGTCGTGGCATTTGACCCCACATTGTCACGGGTATTGCTGGCTTTTCCTAAAGTACAAAAAGTGTATTATCACTAGCTTGTATTTAATTTGGAATGAGGAAAATGTCGCTGCCTTTTTTCATAGAGTAATTTGAAATAGAGACATTTGCTATTTTATTAGTTTAAGACGTGAAAGGAGGGAAAAACGAGAAGGAAGGTTGAGCTTTTCGTTAATTATCCCCCTCCCCCATTTTCTCTACTGGAATCAATAAATGTGTTACTTTAGGATTGATTATTAGACTTTAAAATGTGCTACTTTTGGATTTGAATTCTTATATGTGAAAATTTGTTTCTGTCAATTTGACAATTAACGTTTCTTTTAAAATAAATGTCATGCATGACCTCTCTCGTCAGTTGAAACTAACGATGGAGCAAGATTATATTACTGAAACTAATATATATATATAAACGGCAAAAGTATATTAAAATCTAATAACCAACTCGCTCTTCTCTTGACAATGACAACGACGATAATTATAGCGACGATAGCAGAGAAAAATGACCCGCATGTTGCCATCCAAAATATATCTCTTCCTGAAAAATAATTTTTAAAAAGAGATTAAATGCAAAATAAATTTATTTAACTTCTTTTGTCTTCATTATCGTATGAACACTTCACATGGTCGTGCTATATGTAACCTGAAACGTCTTCGAATGAACGTTTTAAATATTGAACACCTTTGCATCATCTGAGAATCTTGATTGGCAAAAACGTCTTTACACTCTTGCAGCCTGGAGACGAAATATTTAGCTTTCCATTGCCATTGCTATTCATGTTCGTTTTATTACGGGTGTCGAAGGAGATTTATTTTAGGTCACGACGCTCATAGTTGACTTCTCGTAGTATATAGAGGATAAATTAGAGATTGCTCTGTATGTTGTCTGTGTGGACGATAAAATAGACTTTGTATACAACAACAGTGCACGTTTAAAGATACCTTAACATTTGAAACTCCAGACAGAGTAGGTTATCGGCTACTGATCTTGAAATATTGTTCACCTAATTACCCACCAAACACTCTCATCTTCTAATTAGAGTAGGCGATTGATCCAAGTTTGGAATATCGTAAATCTCTAAATTAAACAAGAAAGCAGGCTGAGAGTTGTGAGCATTAGAGTAGAAATAGTCCCTGCAAGCCCGGTCTTTTACAGCCCTCGCCAACACTCACTTTTAATCGGTTTATTTCAGCATTCTTCTTCGCGTGTCATTTAGATGTGTCATGTGTCTTGTTACTGTGCTTTGTTATTGTGTCCTTTTACTATACATTATTGTTTTGTCTTAGTTTCTACTAATTTAATACAGATGAAATATAATAAGGATGGCATATTCCATCTTGATCACATGTAAACTTAAAATGAAAGTCCCTCATGTTAATTTTCCCCACTACTTATTTGTGATGCCAACCTATAACGTTCAGCGTTACTGACGTTACATGCAGGTAAAGTTGAGGGTTTGGTGGCCAGGTGGCGTTGCACGAGCACAGAATACCATCATGGCTGACGTTGAGCTCGTCAAGAATGAGCGTGCTGATTACCGAGTCCTTGAACTTGACACCCTGACTGGCGGTATAAGGTCCGCAGTTAAATTCGATGGACGACACGAGAGGGTGGCCACCAGTGACTCTACAAACCAAGGTCAAACTGGAACCCGTAAGAAGTAGTTGACCACTTGAGTAGCCACTGATCACTAGTGGAGAACTCGGAGGGCCTAGAAAAAGATACAAACGTTTATATTAATGGCACCACAACAACACCAAAGTTCACACAAATAACAAAGTAATCAAACAATGGCATAAAGTTCACATAACGTGTACATATAATAAAATTCTTACGCGTGTGTATCTGGCCTAGGTTCAGTAAAAAAAAATCTACAAGAGAAATTTGATCTGATTTTTAATGTTATATATATCTTAGTGTTCTAGAAACAGGATAGGCTCTATAGCATCACTTTATCCCCTAAGGGAGGCCACCAGTAAATGTAAATGCCATTGTTTATACATCGCTGTGATGTCCGTGACCTCCGTTGCAAGGTAGACAATCTGTGTTTCACTCAGATTGTGTTTTTCATTCTGGGTATTAGATTTTAGGCTGTGGTAAGTATTGGATTTTGGTTGGTTGCATTATACTGTTAGCTTTTATTTTCCCAATGCGCCCCCCCCCCCACTTAAGAGATTAAACCTTAATTCATTCTTAGCACGTATTTTATTTTGTATACATGGACTCAAACACAGACAGAATATTCAAGCGTAAGTTGATATCACACACATACACGCACGCACGTACGCTAACACCGACACACACATACACACACAGTTGCACACCCATGCACATTCACGCACACACATACTTTTATACATACAAAGGGGGAGAGCAGATTTACGCGTTTTGGGCTTGTAAACAACTGTCCAGTTGTGAATACCCCAAGTCAGCTGACATGTGAACGCCGAATCTTGGTTACTTCGTGACACTGTGACTTGAGATGTATTTGAATATCCAGACCACCTCAGAATAGCATGTGGGAGTCCAGGATTGGCTGTGGTACAGTTACATGTTACACTTCTCTCGTTACTGTTCAGTGCAAACATTGGACATGATGACACTGAGGGCGACTCTGGTGACACTGCAAACAGTTATATTTTGAGATGTGCAATGCGTTAAGTTAACGTTCTGATGACACTGCAAACGTTTATATTTTGAGATGAGAAATGCGTCAAGTTAACGTTCTGATAACACTGCATACAGTTTTATAATTTGGGACTGAGCATTTATTTGGAAGAAATCTCGGGATTGCAAGTAGGGGCGATTATGATACTAGAAAGTCACACATATAAGACAATCGAACCATATGAGATTGAATGCGAAGTGTCTTGCATTGCTAAAAGTATATTAGGTTTATTAGGTTAGTTAGGTAAACATTTACTTTGGAGCATAAATATCTCGGTTAAATGGGTGGGTGGGTAACTTATGGATAGGCTAAATTTTCATTTCCTTAACCATTTAGACCCCAGTCAGCTTCACAAAAAGAAAATCATGACGCAGACACTTACGTATTTCGAGCGAGATACTGCTGGTTACATTGACTATTTGAACTCTGTACACGTATTTCCCTTCTGACGCTGGCAATGACGCAGTAAACTGACACGTTATTAGGCAATATTCATCGTTAGCTGACCGCTCACTGCTGGGTTGTCCAGCGAAGGAACGAGTTGGCTTTTCCTGTCCAGAGAGGAAAACAATTTTCCAACATTATACGCAAAGACATATTAAATTCTATCGCCATTTTATTACTGTTTCATTTGTTTAGTTTGAATCTGACTTTACAAGAAACGAAATACAAATATTTACCAGAAATGTGTGATACAAAATTCGTCTACATAGATTTTAGTTCAATTCGCGGTCCTAACATAATGAAATTTTTTAAGCTTAATCGAAGTATCATCTTTAATTGTAAAAAGCAACATTCTACCAGACTTAAGTTGACAAATTAATAAATAAAAATCTTCTGTACCAGCTGCTGAGTGATTATTTCAATGAATGTTACTTTGATGTTACTGGTGTGCTGAGTGGTTATTTCACTCTAACGTTGATGTTACTGGTGTGCTGAGTGATTATTTCAATGTAATGTTGGTTTTACTGGTGTGCTTCAAACTTTTAGGAAACATAAGACGTGTGTGTTTGATACACTGCGCTCTCTTATGCAGGTTTAGAGTCCGTGATAGCTCATGGGTTGAACTGTTATAAAAAGAGCCATTCAGCTATATATTTCAAGTCAAAGTATCTTTACAGCCTTTGATAAATTTGTTGTAGAACAGCAAACCTTTCACACGCAAGTTAAAGGACGAAATTATCAGTGGACTAAATCCTACTGTGAAGGTGACCTTTTCTCTAAAACATGTTTGGCGTGTACCTTATGTGGCACTGATTCATCCCAGCGACAGATTTCTTTGTAGTGTTCGCAATTTTGCCAGTAATCAAACTTTCTCTCACAAGAGCCAAGCACTGTCCCAACTGATCCGTTCATTATTAAAGAACAATTCGTCTTTCCGCCTGTAAAAATGAAATTATATAACACACACGCCTGTAAAAAAGAAATTATATAACACACACACACACACACACACAAACACACATATAACATCTTCACATAGGCGCAAACACATTCAAGCACGTAACCCATTATCGGACACAAACATTTTCACAAACGCACACATGAATACTCACCCTCTTACACATACACGCACGCACATACATATCTGTGTGTGTGTCTGTGTGTGCGTGTGCGTGCGTCTCTCTCTCTCTGTATAAACAGTTGCTTATTTATAAAGAACTGACGATGAATGATGTTATAAGAACTTGTAAAATTCACACTTATTTATTTATGTTTGTATGTATGTACGCATGCATGTATGTATGTATGAAGGTATGTATTTCATGCACCATCTCTATCTTTCTTTCTTTCTTTCTTTCTGCCTAGAGCTATTATTTTCGTCTACATTACATACTCTATGCTGAATGTTACTCAAAAACAAATACATCTACATTATTATGTGAAATACATTTTCTCAAATGCAAATGCAATTTACTTTACTGTAATTCTTAATTACTCGCATACATTTCTTGTTTATGATTTACTTTACTGTCATTCTTAATTACTCGCATACATTTCTTGTTTATGATTTACTTTACTGTCATTCTTAATTACTCGAGTACATTTCTTGTTTATGATTTACCACACTATATAATGCTTAATACAAACCGTATTTTGTACTTTACCTAAATACGCAATACATACTTAATCATATACAATTGCACTTTACAATTTATCTTATTATGTAGAGCCTATTTACTCAACTAAAGTTACCTTACAATGAAAAGCCTGTTTACTTAAGTACAACCTCAGTGTATGTTTTTCCTTGACGCTTTACACTGTGGCAGCCAAATTTAAAATATGAAGTTTTAAAAATCTTTCCTAGAATTGTGCACTTCATAACTCTTAATTTCGCGGACATTGCAGATTTCACAAACTCATCATTGGCTTTTGTGCAGAAACCGAAACAACCTTTCTTAAATTTTTTATGGTTTGTTGTTGCTGTTAAAATTATCGTTAAATAAATGTTCAGGCAAATTTTTATATATAGCTCTATAACAAGAATGCTTCTTAATGCTCCCTATTTTAACTTTTCTATTGATATAGTAGTAAATCTATTCCTTCATTGAACTTTGTGCATGCGCAGTATTACACTATCAAAGAAATACTCTCACTTTGAAACGCGTCCGAAATGCGCAGAACGATTGCCCAGATGTCCCAAAATAGCCAGTGCGTTTGGATGTGTAACGCGTCATATGACATCCCGGATGTTCTTTCTTCTCTTATATGCATAATTTTGAATGTATTATAAACAAGCAGGGTGTTTACTATGTTCAGGGTGTTTACTATGTTCAGGATTTTTACTATGTTCAAGATGTTTACTATGTTCAGGGTGTTTACTATGTTTAGGATTTTTACTATGTTCAGGATGTTTACTATGTTCAGGGTGTTTACTATGTTCAGGATGTCTTAATGACTAATATCGGCTCTATCTAGATGTTTAACATAATTATGATGACATCCAAGATTTTCACCTCGTAATCTCTAAACGAACTCTTAAGAAACATCAGATTTGAAATTCACATTACGTGAGGGTTGCAAGCATAGTTTACTTTCTACTCAAGACATCTAATTTTTCCTGGCAATCGTTTTAACTGCTTTTACCTTTTATTCACGCTTTCACTTAACAAACGTAAAGCCACAGAATGTATATTTAATAATGTTAGTGCCTAGATTAAAATATTTTTGACTTGTTATTGTTTTCCTGTTTTGAACTACATACAGAGAAAACCTACCCTGAAACTTCAATTAAGCGATTCTACTTACCAATGAAGTTCTTGAGAGATGCCAAACATAGAACTAAATGTAAATATTTTCTCATCAACATTGTATCTAGCTCTGCTGCACCGCATGACACGCTTGAAGGGGTTCAAATGAGAGTAGGGTGGGATCGAGATTTATTTAAAGTGACACATAGCTACCCACACTTTCGCCCTCAATATAATGCAATGCGAATTTAATTTTTGCATGCTTTTGTCTACGGACGTGAGTCTGAAGAGCAACTTCCGCGTTTATTCAGCAGGAGCAAACTTCGAGTGACACATCAGAAGCCTCGTTCTGAGATTGCTTCCCGGTAATTTTTAAGCGCGTTCAAGTAAATGCAAATTAATTGTTTGACATGGTCTCCAAGCACCATTATGTAGTCCAGTGTATTTGGTGACTTCCATTGTGCTAATTATCATAACATTAATGACGTTCGCTTGCAGGAAATGTGTAGAATATATTTTGAGACTAGACTTAAGTAATAAATCAGTTGCTTTATTGTTATTTGTTTGTTTCATGAAGAAATTATTTCAGTATTGTCATGTATTGAAGTTGAAGGAAATTAAGTTATTCCCAGAAACACTAAAGATTTATAACCACGAAAAGTCGAAGTATAATTTAAAAATAAATTAAGCAAGTGCATTTTTAGTCTAAACTAGAAAAGGCATTATAATTATATATTTTCATTAATAAATAATGTATAAGAAAACTACTAAAAAAAAAAGACAAAATAATATGTGTGAAAACTACCCTTAAGGAGACAAAATAATATGTATGAAAATTACCCTTAATGAGACAAAATAATATGTATGAAAATTACCCTTAAGGAGACAAAATAATATGTGTGAAATACCCTTAAGGAGACAAAATAATATGTGTGAAAACTACCCTTAAGGAGACAAAATAATATATATGAAAATTACCCTTAAGGAGACAAAATAATGTGTGAAAACCTCCCTTAAGGAGACAAAATAATATGTGTGAAATACCCTTAAGGAGACAAAATAATATGTGTGAAAACTACCCTTAAGGAGACAAAATAATATATATGAAAATTACCCGTAAGGAGACAAAATAATGTGTGAAAACTACCCTTAAGGAGACAAAATAATATGTATGAAAACTACCCTTAAGGAGACAATATCAGGTTAGAAAACAAAATAATAGCATTCTTGTAACATACGTCGATTGAATCACTCGTCAGTGAAACAGGCCTAAGTTGGCAAATCATGATTTGTCTTTCGCCTACTTTCGCAGACCAGATGGAGAAATGTACATAAAGGCTAATAAGTGCAAATTAACATCTTAAGCGACCCACATATATCTTCTTTCACTCTAGTAAGGTCCAAATAAATTCTTTGAGGTGGTCCAAGTAAACTCCTTGAGGTGGTCCAAGTAAACTCCTTGAGGTGGTCCAAGTAAACCCTTTGAGGTGGTCCAAGTAAATTCTTTGAGGTGGTCCAAGTAAACCCTTTGAGGTGGTCCAAGTAAATTCTTTGAGGTGGTCTAGGTAAACTCTTTAAGTTGGTTCTGTCGATGAGTTCTCCGTTGATGTCGGTTGTAAGTGGTTTTGCAACTCACAACTCATCATCTGACAGCGTGAATCGGTTTCAGTCAAATATCCAACTTCACGCTTCGTGGATCTTCGTGTTGGTACGGTTGTGAGGAAGGCCTACTGATGTATTTAATTAGGCAAGATGGTGAAAAAAAAAAGGAGCAGCGATGATGAAGAATATGAATATTGGTGAAAATGACGAGCGGAGATGAATTTTGATGATGATGGATTATAAATTATGGAGTGGTGATAGACCATGACTGTAGATGCCCTCATTCCAATTGTGTACTGCTATCTATAAAATAACACCAATCACTTTTTTGTATACGGCTATCATTCAGTTTACTGCTAGCTATCTATAAAATAACACCAATCACTTTTTTGTATACGGCTATCATTCAGTTTACTGCTAGCTAAGTATAAAATAACACCAATCACTTTTTTGTATACGGCTATCATTCAGTTTACTGCTATCTATAAAATAACACCAATCACTTTTTTGTATACGGCTATCATTCAGTTTACTGCTAGCTAAATATAAAATAACACCAATCATTTTTTTGTATACGGCTATCATTCAGTTTACTGCTAGCTAAATATAAAATAAGACCAATCATTTTTTTGTATACGGCTATCATTCAGTTTACTGCTAGCTAAATATAAAATAACACCAATCACGTTGTTGTTGTTGTTTTGTATACGGCTAGCTATCACATTCTGTTTACTGCTAGCTAAAATAACATAAAATAAAATAACACTCCTCACGTTCTTTGAATACTGCTAGCTAGTCACTTTTTTGTATTTTGCAAGCGGGGTGGTCGGATTTGAACCCCACCTTACCGATTAAGGTAGGTAAACACTTTTTAACCCACATATCTACTCCACAGTATGGGATTGTTTAGCTATGCGCAGACTGTAACCTGTTTAGAGCTTTGAAGTAATATGATATGCTTATTATAACCTGAATAATATTATTTATTAAATTACACTCCGTTAAAAATCGTTGCATTGACTTTAACAATATGTCAGTGAATTTCCTGTTAACAACATTGTAGAAATTAATATATGTATAATGTGCTACTCCAATCGCTTACAATGCCACAAACACTACTTGAAAACTTACCGAATTATGTGCATAATGAATGGCTCTTATAAAGTAATTATACTTAATTTTCCTTGTTTGTCTTCCTTAGCTAACAATTGTTCTTTAGTTTCACATCAACAATTCTCATGTCTCCGAACGCTTATCCACTTAAGGACTGAGTGCCAACCGCACGCATAACAATCAGAATTTTATACAGCGTCATCATGAGGTCATCATGAGTCACTCTTATGATTCTACAAGATTGGCGTGCATCTTTAACGGTGGACTTAGAAATTACATTAACTGAGGGATTAATTAACAAGACTCATCTCCTCTCTTGTCTTTCTTTCCTCCTACAATTCAAGCGCATACGTCACACCAATGAGCAGGTGTTGAAGATAAATTGTATTAGCAATGAACAGATAAGATTGTGTATTAAAGAAGTATTAGCAATGAACAGATAAGATTGTGTATTAAAGATGAATTGTATTAGCAATGAACAGGTAAGATTGTGTATTAAAGATGAATTGTATTGTATTAGCAATGAACAAATAAGATTGTGTATTAAAATGTATTAGCAATGAACAGGTGAGATTGTGTATTAAAGATGAATTGTATTAGCAATGAACAGGTAAGATTGTGTATTAAAGATGAATTGTATTGTATTAGCAATGAACAAATAAGATTGTGTATTAAAATGTATTAGCAATGAACAGGTGAGATTGTGTATTAAAGATGAATTGTATTAGCAATGAACAGGCAAAATTGTGTACTAAATATGTATTAGCACTGAACAGGTAAGATTGTGTATTAAAGTTTATTTTATTAGTAATGAAAAAGTAATATAGTGTATTAAGATGAATTATATTAGCAATGAACATGTCTAATTGTGTATTAAAATACAATTTTATTATTGTTGAGCTCGTAAGATTGTGTATTAAAGATTAATTTTATTACCAATGAACAGGTAAGATTGTGTATTCAAGTTGAATTTACTTAGCAATGAGCACGTGAAATTGTGTGTTAAAGACGAATTTTATTAGCCATGAACAAGCAAGATTGTGTATTGAAGACGAATTTTATTAGCCATGAACAAGCAAGATTGTGTATTGAAGACGAATTTTATTAGCAATGAACAAGCAAGGTTGTGTATTGAAGACGAATTTTATTAGCCATGTACAAGCAAGATTGTGTATTGAAGACGAATTTTATTAGCAATGAACAAGCAAGATTGTGTATTGAAGACGAATTTTATTAGCAATGAACAAGCAAGATTGTGTATTGAAGACGAATTTTTATTAGCAATGAACAGGTAAGATAATGTATTGAAGATGAATTGTATTAGCAATGAGCATGTCATATTGTGTATTAAAGATACATTTATAGTAATGAACAGGTCATATTGTGTATTAAAGATACATTTATAGTAATGAACAGCAAGATTGCATATTAAAGATGGACTTTATTAGTACTTTATTAGTAATGCAATGTAAGATTATATTAAAGATTAATTTTATTAGCAATGTACAGGTAAGATTGTATTAACGTTGGCTGTTATTAGTAATAAACAGGTAAATTATATATTAAATATCTATTGATCAGTAATGAGTATTAAAGATGGACATTATCAGTAATGAACAAACAAGCTTCTCTTTTCTAGTTTAAAGTGTTCATTGATCTGAGAGTGTAGACAAAGTGTTGATTCTGAGAGTGTAGACAGTGTTGATTATGATCGTGTAGACAAAGTGCTGATTATGATAGTGTGGACAAAGTGCTGATTATGATAGTGTGGACAAAGTGCTGATTATGAGAGTGTGACAAAGTGCTGATTATGAGAGTGTGACAAAGTGCTGATTATGAGAGTGTGACAAAGTGCTGATTATGATAGTGTGGACAAAGTGCTGATTATGATAGTGTGGACAAAGTGCTGATTATGAGAGTGTGACAAAGTGCTGATTATGAGAGTGTGACAAAGTGCTGATTATGAGAGTGTGGACAAAGTGCTGATTATGAGAGTGGCGTTTGCAAGCAAAAGTCAGAATGTGCTGAAAGCCTGTCTGTCGGCCATAAACTAGTGAATAATTTATCATGACAATTGATTGAGGTCAAACACTCCAGGTGGCTTTTGATAAACCCCCATTAGCATCACTCACGAATGTTGAACAGGAGCAAGGATATGTACAAACATTACAAGTGTGGATTTTACATGAAGTGAAGATGATAAGAAATGCTGTAAAGATAAATGGAAATTAACAAAGAATTTATATAAAATAAATAATAAAAAATCAAATTACAACCCCCAATTACAATTTCCAATTGTACGTTAGTCTGTTTCAGAGAGATTTAGCTCCCCTTAAATTTCGTCTTCCTATCTTCTAGTCTCTCCTAAGGAAAGTTTATATCACTTCTATAATTTTTCTCACTTTCAGTTCTTTTTTTCTTTTCCACTCAAACGTTTTTATAAGAGTTTGTGGGAATAGATTTACACTCTTTGATATTATTGTCTTATAGTGTACTTATCTGCTTCACTGCCTGTTGAAGTTTCTCTTTTAGCACCCATACATACACATGCAGAATGGATAGCTTACGTCATAATGTGTAGGTCATAAATCACGTCATGCATTCTCTCATATAACCCAGCTTAGATGTCTAGGCTAGATTTGTTGAAGAGGGTGATGTCAACAGCAATTCCAAAACCAAAAGGAATTTAATCAGTATTACATGAAGAGAAAATGAAAGAATATGATTGAAGAACAACGGACCAACCCTGCAAATAATGATGCAGTGATAAATGTTTGTTTACAATGAAGTTAATATTGGTTTCTTGTCAAGATTTAATCTTTCTGCTCACAATTCCACTAAACTGAAAAGAAGCATAGATTAAAAATATACATAACATAATATTCTATATACACAAAATCTTTAACTGCAACTTTCACACAATAACAAAATAGTTGTACCTTTCCATTCTGCAAAACCAAAGGGTCCAAAGTAAAACTATATGATGATTCCTGAATTTCTATTCACAAAATCATTAGTTCTTTTTATAAGTCTTTTTAGACTTTCCACACAGACGTTTTACAATCTTTTTACCGACATCAGACTAGATATCCCTCAGTCAAAATGAGGATGACTCTGAGACAAGTAATTAATATTTTGTTGGTTTATCGTACTTATTACCTATGTCATGTGATGTTTATGGCACGCTCTGACGCAAAATCAAGGTATTCTCTCATGCCTACTCATTCACAAAATGGAAAACATGCCTCATTAATCCCCCCTCCGAACTTCCGACTTTCCACTGATATCTGACCAAGGTTTGGCTACTACTGTGACAAGGCCGGATTTACAAAATTAAAAAAATATTTAAAAATTGAATATTTTAGTTAGTTTCCATTTGACCTACACTAAGTCTTATCTGGAAAACATCTATCCACCTCTAATTGTGTCTTGGATACTTAAGTCAAATATACATCACTTTAACTTTCCTTTTTCCAAAGCTCTTTGTGCATCTAGAATTAATTCATTTTATTATTTTAATATTTATTGATATGAGACTGGGCAAAGTTGTATACCCTAGTCTCATGAGAGAATGACAAAACCTAGATGAAGTATTAACTTTTGCGTGGGTTTTAAATGCCAAGGTATGCTGAAAGCCTTGGCATAGTAATAACTGTAAGAATGGGACTTTAAACGCCAGAGCATGCCGAAAAGTTGTGGTGACTGAGTGAAGTAGCATGAAATTAAGTATTAAATTAGTAGCATTAGGTAATTAGTATTGAAAAAGGTTTAAATGAACTAAAAGTAACTTTAGTCAGGCCCAGGTGTGCACGTGTGTATATTTGTGTTTGAGAGAAAGAGAGAGAAAGGGAGAGAGAGAGAGAGAGAGAGAGAGATGGACAGAGAGTAAGACAGTAGATAAAAATAGCGAAGGGAGATAGTGTGAGGGTATGAGAGTGAGAAAAGAATGCTGGAAAAGGTGCAGTCATGTCGGAATAGTGTCTGAGATGGGAGTGTTGATTGGACAACAGGATTATCGTATTGTAACATTGTCAGCAATTGACTTGGTCAAAAATACCATCGTGTTGTAACATTGGCCGTCGTATGCCTGGTCAGCAAGACTATTGCGTTATAACAGTTAATGTTGTTTGACTGATCAAGAAGACTATCGTGTTGTAACTGTGATTTTCGTATATGACAGGCCAACAAGACCACCGCGTTGTAACTGTGTTTGTCAAGAAGACTATTGTGTTGTAACTGTGATTGTCAAGATGACTATTGTGTTGTAACTGTGATTGTCAAGAACACTATTGTGTTGTAACTGTGATGGCAGAAGATTATTGTATTGTAACTGTGATTGTCAAGAAGACTATTGCGTTGTAACTGTGATTGTCAAAAGATAATTGTGTTGTAACTGTTATTGTCAAAAAGACTATCGTGTTGTAACTGTGATTGTCGTATGTCTGGTCAACAAAACTATTGTGTTATAACTGTTATGGAAGCTAGGTCTACCTAAACCAGATTTACTGTATTTTTTAATAATTCTTTCATGGCTCCAAATGACATGGACTTGGTTAGAGTTGAATCCCCAGCATCTTGAATTGAGAGGGAAAAAGGACAAAATAGTTTAACGAACAGAGAGGAAAAAGACAATAGTTTAATGAATAGAGAGGAGGAAATACAATAGTTTAACGAATAGAGAGAAAAAAGACAATAGTTTAATGAATAGAGAGGAGGAAATACAATAGTTTAACGTATATAGAGGAAAAAGACAATAGTTTAATGAATAGAGAGGAGGAAATACAATAGTTTAACGTATATAGAGGAAAAAGACAATAGTTTAATGAATAGAGAGGAGGAAATACAATAGTTTAACGTATATAGAGGAAAAAGACAATAGTTTAATGAATAGAGAGGAGGAAATACAATAGTTTAACGTATATAGAGGAAACAGACAATAGTTTAATGAATAGAGAGGAGGAAATACAATAGTTTAACGTATATAGAGGAAAAAGACAATAGTTTAATGAATAGAGAGGAGGAAATACAATAGTTTAACGTATATAGAGGAAAAAGACAATAGTTTAATGAATAGAGAGGAGGAAATACAATAGTTTAACGTATATAGAGGAAAAAGACAATAGTTTAATAAATAGAGAGGAGGAAATACAATAGTTTAACGTATATAGAGGAAAAAGACAATAGTATAACGAGCAGAGAGGTAGCCAACTTACATTGTACTCTGCTCATTTGTGTGAACAAAGTAAAGAATGAATGGAACCTGAACAAAATTATTATAAAGGGTTCATAGATAATTTAGAAAAAAATTCAAAGGCTATCTAAGGACTTTTTAAGAGTTGAGCATTATAATCAAGGACTACCAGAATTTGCACTAATGTTCGAAAATTCAAAATTTGTTATAATATTAATAACTATTACATTATGTGTTTTGTTCCAAATAAATTAAGATAGAGTAGGCAAATTTAATTACAATAACGTGCATTAAGATTTAGCACACTGGCTTCTGGTTTGTGGATCTATTCTAGACTGTGCTACACACATACCAACTTTGAAATGAAATATCTATATTAAAGTTCATATAAAGTCTTAAACTTTCACCCCTTTTAAGTGAGTGGATATAAGTAGGACTATTTAAGTTTATTTTGGGAAACCTACTTTTAACGGTTAGATAAATAAAAAATGAATGGCTGTTGAAAACAAATGAGAAATATATTTCTAGACAGTATTATGTACTTATACTTGCCTATACACTTATCATAAAGCATATGATAAGTTTGAATTTTACACGTTTGCAGTTATTATGAGAGTATATAAATATGCAGAACATAAATGTTTTACTAATTAGTATTTCAGTCACATAGGGGTTCGAATCTTAAACTACAGTACAGTAGAATAATGACCTCTATCGCTACATCTCTATAATAGCATGTCAAAATTTGAAAACTTTTCAACGATGAACAAAATTTGTGAACAGCAACATAAATAGAGAATCAAATGATAAGTATTGTTAATAACAAAACCCTTATTTATCATAAAGTTGTGAACATTTAAAATGTATTACGATGACCATACAATTATCTCTATGTAAGTTGGAAGAACGGTGAATCACCATAATGGCAAACATCTTTAGTTTAGAGTCGTTCTGTTTACCATCAATTTGAAATGAACATAATCCAATATTCAACGTGCAAATATTAAAAACTTGCGCAAAAGCTTTTATCTCGAATCTAAAAACATTAAAACATGTCCGCAGGATTTCCCATTTTCAGTTTTATTTTTTACAAGATTTGGTTCACAAAGTGTTTCAAACAAATGTTCATCAAGGTCAGAAATTGCATTATAAAGTGTTATCCTACCTTATATTAAAGGAAATAAAATATATTGTATACATATTTAGGTCACCAACAACATACAGTCTTGTACACAAATTTAGGCTGGCCATCAGCAACATAAAGTCTTGTAAACAACTTTCGGCCACCAACAACATACACTCTTATAAACAACTTTAGGCTACCAACAACATACAATCCTGTACATAACTTTTGGCCACCAACAACATAAAGTCTTGTACACAATTTTAGGCCACCAACAACATACAGTCTTGTATACAACTTTAGGCCACCAACAACATACAGTCTTGTATACAACTTTAGGCCATCAACAACATACACTCTTATAAACAACTTCAGGCTACCAACAACATACAGTCTTGTACATAACTTTTGGCCACCAACAACATAAAGTCTTCTACACAACTTTAGGCCCCCAACAACATACAATCTTGTATACAATTTTAGGCCCCCAACAACATACAGTCTTGTATACAACTTTAGGCCACCAACAACATACAGTCTTGTATACAACTTTAGGCCACCAACAACATACAGTCTTGTATACAACTTTAGGCCACCAACAACATGACGTATTACGCGAGGCACTTTGTGTCTGTACACGAGTACTCTTGCATTATACACGTCAGTCGGAGAACGAGAGGTTTGGCGCCATGACTCTTTCCTCCGATACATTTGTTGCGAAAGTAAGTGTTAAATATTAACTCGGAAACGTGACGTCATTCATGTTTTATACATAATTAAATAGTTATCCACTTTACAAGATCACTATATGAATTCCTAACGGAAATTGGGGTTAATGGCCTACTCTAAAAGTTATTTCCTGCTTGTGCCACTGAATTATTAGCAAAGGTTAGCAATTCTGTGATTAATAGTTCTGTACACATTTTCTTGGTTAATAGAGTTGTAGACGTCTGTGATTTATATTGTTACACTAAACAAGCTATTGTGTTGTGTACATTGACATCTTTATTACTGTGGGTATTTCATTCATTTATTTGAAGGTTTCCGTACATCTGGCTTTCCTTATGAAAACTTATTTATTGTTTAAATAAAATTCATTTTAATATAAATTAATTTTATCACAAATTCAATTTTAAATTTATGTAAGTACTTTTGTTAAGATATTGACGATGGTTCTTATTTATGTCTGTGCGTGAAATGATAGACTGAATGATTGCTAGTCAGCTCTCGCTCTCTCTCTCCCTCTCTCTCTCTCTCTCTCTCTCTCTCTCTCTCTCTCTCTCTCTCTCTCTCTCTCTCTCTCTCTCTCCATATATATATATGTTATGTGAGAAAGAGGTATGTGCATTGAAACATACATAGGAAGAAACCCAACTAATTTTGTTTATCTAACGACATAAAATCGACTATAATTTATTTTAAAAATGAATAAATTTGAAAAATGCAAATTGTAAAATATCTATTGAAAATTCTATGTTGTTCTCTCTTGCATTATCAAACAATCTGTGTCCACAATTGGGTCGTAAGAAGCAACAATTATATGTTAGTATGTACATACTAATTGCTTTACGTGTTTCCAGAAATTGGTTTTGTGTGCTCCTAAATAATACATTAATAAACATGCTTTCAAAGGTATGTAATAAGTATGTATATGCATATTATTACCTGGGTGTATCAAACAAGCACGCACGCTGACATGTAGGTTTACGTACGCCGGTACTTACATACATCATATACATACATAGCTACACATACATAGCCTTGCCTACCAAGCTACACAAATGCGTAGCCTACCAACTCACAAACACATGCATAGCCTACCAACCCATAAGCAAACACGCATAGCCTACCAACCACAAGCAAACATGTATAGCCTACCAACCCACAAGCAAACATGCATAGCCTACCAACCCACAAGCAAACATGTATAGCCTACCAACCCCAAGCAAACACATGCATAGATACCAACCCACAAACACATGCATAGACTACTAATCTACAAGCAAACATGCATAGACTACCAACCCAGAAACAAACACGTGCTTAGGCTACTAAACCACAAACAAACACATGCATAGTCTACCAACCCACACGCTCTCACGCAGATATCTATATTTCACTCGTCGTTCGCATACCGATACGAACACTGCTGTAAAAGGTTTCAGACCTCCACCCACCCCTACTTCTTAAAATTTATTCGTATTTTACTTTTCCCTTTCCGATAAAATCCAAAACGAATGATTACAATATAAAGTAACAAAATTCCTGTATTATTCGGAGTATTCTTTCTCACTCGATGTACACCTGTCCTTGATATGTGCATAACTCAATAATAAAGTTCATCGGTTCGATAGGAGCTCGGTGGCTGTCAGGTAAAGGTGTTAGTGTCGTATGAGGAATGCCAAGATTCGAACCTTGTCTTGGTCATTTGAGCTCTTTTTCGATCGATTATCAATTATCTAAAAGTTTGACTAGGAATATAGCGTCGTCCAAACGTTTAAGTGCTTAGATTTCTTTGGAGAATCGGCGCATATATAATCATCATCATCATCATCATCATCATTATTATTATTATTATTATTATTATTATCATCTCGATTGGAACCCTTCGTTACAGCGATTTTAGAGGGGATCAGGTTGTCTTGATGACACTTTCTATACAGTTATTGAATAGGAGATCTGTTTGACTTGAGAACGCTTCATTGCAGTGATTGTAGAGGGGATCAGGTTGTCTTGAGGTCGCTTCATTGCAGTGATTGTAGAGGGGATCAGGTTGTCTTGAGGTCGCTTCATTGCAGTGATTGTAGAGGGGATCAGGTTGTTTTGAGGTCGCTTCATTGCAGTGATTGTAGAGGGGATCAGGTTGTCTTGAGGTCGCTTTATTGCAGTGATTGTAGAGGAGATCAGGTTGTCTTGAGGTCGCTTCATTGCAGTGATTGTAGAGGGGATCAAGTTGTTTTGAGGTCGCTTCATTGCAATGATTGTAGAGGGGATCAGGTTGTCTTGAGGTCGCTTCATTGCAGTGATTGTAGAGGGGATCAGGTTGTTTTGAGGTCGCTTCATTGCAGTGATTGTAGAGGGGATCAGGTTGTCTTGAGGTCGCTTCATTGCAGTGATTGTAGAGGGGATCAGGTTGTCTTGAGGTCGCTTCATTGCAGTGATTGTAGAGGGGAGCAGGTTGTCTTGAGGTCGCTTCATTGCAATGATTGTAGAGGGGATCAAGTTGTTTTGAGGTCGCTTCATTGCAATGATTGTAGAGGGGATCAGGTTGTCTTGAGGTCGCTTTATTGCAGTGATTGTAGAGGAGATCAGGTTGTCTTGAGGTCGCTTTATTGCAGTGATTGTAGAGGGGATCAAGTTGTTTTGAGGTCGCTTCATTGCAATGATTGTAGAGGGGATCAGGTTGTCTTGAGGTCGCTTCATTGCAGTGATTGTAGAGGGGATCAGGTTGTTTTGAGGTCGCTTCATTGCAGTGATTGTAGAGGGGATCAGGTTGTCTTGAGGTCGCTTCATTGCAGTGATTGTAGAGGGGATCAGGTTGTCTTGAGGTCGCTTCATTGCAGTGATTGTAGAGGGGAGCAGGTTGTCTTGAGGTCGCTTCATTGCAATGATTGTAGAGGGGATCAAGTTGTTTTGAGGTCGCTTCATTGCAATGATTGTAGAGGGGATCAGGTTGTCTTGAGGTCGCTTCATTGCAGTGATTGTAGAGGGGATCAAGTTGTTTTGAGGTCGCTTCATTGCAGTTATTGTAGAGGGGATCAGGTTGTTTTGAGGTCGCTTCATTACAGTGATTGTAGAGGGGATCAAGTTGTTTTGAGAACGATTCTTTTTGTGTGTGACTGAGAATGTTGTAAATGTCACTATTGGCCTCCGACTTTCGTCTCGCTTCCTGTAACAGTCAGACGCAACAACAAAAATATACAACTGTCAACAGAACACTCTAAGAGATACGTCAAGAGAACACCATTAAGAGATATTTCAACAGAACACCACTAAGAGATATGTCGACAGAACACCACTAAGAGATATGTCAACAGAACACCACTAAGAGATATGTCAACAGAACACCACTAAGAGATATGTCAACAACACAGCAATAAGATAGGTCAACAGAACAAAACTAAGATATGGCAACAAAACAACAATAAGATACCTGAACATAACAGCAATAAGATATGTCAACTGAACAGAAATAAAATACGTTAAAATAATTTAGGAATTAAATATGTTAACATACAGCAATGTGATATGTCAACTGAAGAGCAATAAGATATGTAAACTAAACAGTAATAATAATATATTCCAACAAAACTGCAATACTATATATATCAACAAAACTGCAGTAAGATATGTCACCATAACACCAATTTGATTTGTCAACGAATCAAACACTGAAATAGTAAGACTTAGTAAACAGACGTCAACAATTAACCGCACTTGACCCAACTCTAAAACACAACAGTAAAAAGCACATTAAACACAACACTAACATACATTAAACACAACAGTAAATTATAACAAACACAACAGTAAAACGCACAAGATAGAACACTAAAACACACCAGCCACAATAATAAAACACACCAGATAGAATAATACAACACATCAGCTACAACAGTAAAACGCACCAGATAGAACACTAAAACACACCACCCACAACACTAAAACACACCACCCACAACAATAAAGCATAACTAAAAGATTCGTTTATAAAGCACAGTTCCATGCAAAGCATATTGGAGGTAGCGTCAACTTTCAAGTGCGGATTTGTATTTAAACAGACCTTAGTTCTTTGAGACAAACAGGTTCGTTTTCGTTGCAGCCTGCTTGTCATTGTAGAAAATCTTTGACATCTAAGGATCAGTAACCACGTCCGTAGCTTTCTGTTTCTGTGGTAATGAATACATTTCCCGAGACATGGGAAAACTGTACTCGTTTACAGTGGTTTGCTCCCCTTTCAACATCGCCAAGCTAAAGCTTCTGCTCATGAGCATGAAATATTTTCCGGGGGGGGGGGGGATAACTTCTATGGCACGGATGGGTAATTTTTGGAGAAATAACTGTCAACCTTATATAGAAATGTTGCACGAAGTTTTTATAATGGAACCTACTTCTCATCATACCAAGGGATCTAATGAGACAAGTCTACAATCTGGTAACCCGGATGTTTAAATTATATGTAGGTGGATGAGGATAATAGGTGACATCAATGATGCTAAAAGTAATAAAAGATAATAAAATAAATTTTGAAAAAGTGTACCTGTGAATGACACATTCCGTCATTGCTTGCAGCCTTGGCTCTGACTACAGTGTTGGCCCGTTTAGGAATCTTAACAATGTGAGTGCAGGCATTAGTTTCACTGCTGCACTTTGGTTGGCTTATATTGATTTCCCTGTCAGAAGGCCGGTAATCTACATCGGTTATTTCCGTATATACACCTGTCAGCTGCACGTTTTGCTCAGGTGCTGAAGTCGATCCTTGTGACGTGACATCCTGAAGGGCTTTGATTGCTTTTGCTGGCAAAAAGTATTACAGGCGTGTATTTAATTTAATTAATAAATGTCATTGTCTTCTTTCTTAAATAATTTAAAATTAAGGCATTTTTAATTTTTATTGCTTAAATATCTTTAGTACGCGTTGTGGATAAGTGCACATCTGTCTTGTGTCAATTCTTATCATGTCCATTTCGTGTAAAATTCACTTAATCGTAGTCATCGTGTCTGTCTTTGTGTCCGTCTTCATGTCTGTATATTCATCTACCCGTCCGTTAGTGTGTCCATCCTTTGTCATTATATGTGAGGACCTTCCTCTGGGGACCGAAACGAGTCAATGGAGCGATTGACCTCAAATTGTTGTGTATTTCGTGTTGTCCATCATACGGGGTACCAACAACCTCTGTACGTTTTTTTTCTTTAAGCACTGTGGAAGAAAATCAATTTTTGTTTTTTGACTTATCTGTTCGATTAACTATAATGTAGTTTAAATGGACCCTCCCCTGGGCTGAAAGGCTCTGACAGAAAAGTAGCAACTTTGGGCTATTTGTGCCTATTTATTCTTTATGTCATATGGGTCCCGTTAAATTTGCACACACCATAAGGCTGGGTTTCTCCCTGTTCGGTGTCATGTAGTCTGCTATTCATCATGGTCTGGTGACAATCCATCAATGCAAAATTGTTTATTGCCATCTGCTGGGGTTTTCCTGAACTACAGCCGTAACGCTACCACTGACCAGTACTTAATTTGTAAGATTCTCTCTTTCATATACCTTCTCCCTCTCTAAAGCCCCCTCCCCTTTTCTTTATCTAAGGATGAAATTAAATACTGTGCATTCCCTTCCATGGGTGCATGACTGATGCTAACAAAGAAATAAAATTTATCAACAATACAAATTTGTCAACACTACATTACAACATGATTTAACATTTTTAACATTTAATCAAATATAAAGACAAACTATATATATCATAGAATGCAAACGCAATGTTTTCACTGCCAATGGACATGTACAATGTATACAACATATTATAACATGAGAAGAATAGAGAAAGGTAGATAGTTAAGATGACTTGACCTGAGTCTCATTGAGATTTACCCCCCCCCTTGCTTTTTTTCACCTGGGGGGGGTAAAGATGAATGATGTCAGAGACTAGTGTTACACTTTCACCTCTGTTAATCACTCAAGGTCAAAAGTCAGTGGTAGCTTACTTGCAGTCGAATCAAACATACAAAAAAAAAAAAACAAACATAGAAAACGAGAAACCAAACCAGAGGAAACGGGAAACCAAAACAGAGGAAACGAGAAACCAAAACAGAGGAATCGAGAAACCAAAACAGAGGAAACGAGAAACCAAAACAGAGGAAACGAGAAACCAAAACAGAGGAAACGAGAAACCAAAATAGAGGAAACGAGAAACCAAAACAGAGGAAACGAGAACCAAGAAGAACCAAGAAGTGTTGCCAGTTCTTTCTCCCTGAAAAAAAAGTTTTGTGTGTAAGGATTCTGACCAAGCTCACATTATCTATTCTCTCCCCTTTAACAACTCATCAGAATCATTTTAATAATTTTATAGACTTCACTTATTTGGCTCCCTCAGCCTTGATTGATTAGCATTACCCACTCACTATATGTAACGTAAAATTGTGCCCCACACACTACACTTTATGTACATATTAGTAAACAATGAACTATAAATAGACAAGTAATATTTCACTAACTTTACGTACATATCAGTAAACAATGAACTATAAATAGACAAGTAATATTTCACTACACTTTACGTATATATCAGTAAACAATGAACTATAAATAAACAAGTAATATTTCACTACACTTTACGTACATATCAGTAAACAATGAACTATAAACAGACAACTAATATTTCACTACACTTTACGTACATATCAGTAAACAATGAACTATAAATAGACAAGTAATATTTCACTACACTTTACGTACATATCAGTAAACAATGAACTATAAATAGACAAGTAATATTTCACTACACTTTACGTACATATCAGTAAACAATGAACTATAAATAGACAAGTAATATTTCACTACACTTTACGTACATATCAGTAAACAATGAACTATAAATAGACAAGTAATATTTCGTAGACTAATATTGCTATGAAAATAACTGAATCATTAGGAATTCAATTTTACCAAAATGTAGGTCAATTGCACTAAACGTGTTTCAAAGTTCTCAAATAGTGGGAAAACAGAGTAGTTGCAAACATTCAGTTAATGTTAAACCACTCAGTGCTTTCTACTGAATTAAAATATGACATGAGAAAGCCCCTCATAATTACAAAACAACTCACACAATTGTACACACGAATACAAATACATTACTACTAGCCTAAAGAAATAGGGAGGTTTATAAGTTTTAAATTTACTCCGAATTTTACTCACAATGGCATTGACCATGCACGGGCACTAAAAATGAGGTCTCTTCAAAGAAATATGTCTTTTACTTCAGGATGATAATTTGAAGAGTAATTAGAACAAGAAATATTTCCTACAAGTCTGTCTTGCTCTCTATACTCCTTTAACTCCTATTGGTTAACTGTAATCGGCCGGTACTATCTCTTGCTCGAGTCACTCAGAGTCACTTACTGCCATAATTAATACTGAACTTGTAAAAGTAGTCACTCAGAGTCACTTACTGCCATAATTAATACTGAACTTGTAAAAGTAGTCACTCAGAGTCACTTACTGCCATAATTAATACTGAACTTGTAAAAGTAGTCACTCAGAGTCACTTACTGCCATAATTAATACAGAACTTGTAAAAGTAGCGAAAAAAAATCCGTTTAGCATAGAATATTACCCCAATGAATCTTTTAGTTACTGTTAAGGAAAAATACCTCATTTTTGACTATAAGTTACACTTAACGTGCAGAGCACGATGTCCATTTTAAACTTCACTACATAAGAGTTCACAACAAGACTAAAGTGCACTACATTTTAGCAATCAGAAACTTAATGTAATATGTAGATATAAATAAGTGGCAAATAGAAGAAAGGGTGGAAATATCTGTCACAGCTACATTTTAAGCTAACTTAGGCTACATTTTAAACTAAGATATATTTTAAACTGGGCTACATTTTAAGCTAACTTAGGCTACATTTTAAGTTAACTTAGGCTACATTATAAACTAACTAGGCTACATTTTAAGCTAACTTAGGCTACATTTTAAGTTAACTTAGGCTACATTATAAACTAACTAGGTTACATTTTAAGTTCACTTAGGCTACATTATAAACTAACTAGGTTACATTTTAAATTCACTTAGGCTACATTATAAACTAACTAGGTTACATTTTAAGTTCACTTAGGCTACATTATAAACTAACTAGGTTACATTTTAAGTTCACTTAGGCTACATTATAAACTAACTAGGTTACATTTTAAGTTCACTTAGGCTACATTATAAACTAACTAGACTACATTTTAAACTAACTAGGCTACATTTTAATAACTAGGCTACATTTTAGGTAACTTGGACTACATTTTAAACAAACTAGGCTACATTATAAACTAACTAGGTTACATTTTAAATTCACTTAGGCTACATTATAAACTAACTAGGTTACATTTTAAGTTCACTTAGGCTACATTATAAACTAACTAGGTTACATTTTAAGTTCACTTAGGCTACATTATAAACTAACTAGGTTACATTTTAAGTTCACTTAGGCTACATTATAAACTAACTAGACTACATTTTAAACTAACTAGGCTACATTTTAATAACTAGGCTACATTTTAGGTAACTTGGACTACATTTTAAACAAACTAGGCTACATTTGAAACTAACCAAGGCAGAAAATTTTACAGCCATCAATTCATTTATGCTATTATTTTGCATTTAATAGTGACAATACTGATATTTGCTAGCATACAGTAATAAAAATACATAATAGACATAATTAGTTTATAAGTTTATAAACTGAGTAACCAACTTGTTCTTCTCTTGACAACGATGATGGTGATGATAATCACAGCGATGACAACAAAGCTAGCAGACCCGATTATTGTCCCCCAAAACAGTCTTATGTCTGTAACATAAAAATTCTCAACTTTAGGTTTTTAATTTTGTTAATTTTACAGTAAAATCAATCTAGTTAACGTCTACTATTTTGTTTATAAACTGAACACTTCACCTGGTCATGATGTCTGAAACCAACCAACTGACTGAACATCTTGATTTGTGAATGTCCCTTTACACTACAAGAGCCTGGAGAACAAACATTAACATTAATATATATATATATATAACAATAAAGCAAACATTGTTAAGTCGTCATTATATTCTTTTGTCGTGGTGACGATTGATGATTCACTTCTGTGACGTTTTCGTTTTAAATGTTACTCATTGCCTTCTCTCAAACGTCACAAATCGCCGCTTATTGTAATCAGAACATGCAGTGAATACAGTTAAGTACCTTTCACACGGATGTGACCAGACTGAATAGCGAACACACTTAAGGACTTTTCACACTGTTGTAATCAGAGCATGCACTGATTACTGTTAAGGACCCTGCACTGCTTTATTACCAGAGGGTGCAGTGAGCAGTGAGTAGAGTTAAATTATTTCATCCTGTGGTACTCTCAAGCTGAACTCAGCACTTAAAGAAATATGAAGAGGTAGCTGTGTAGCATCTCCACTCAGTTTTCTCCATACACTGGCATCAATTACACAACAAAATTAAATTTCGAATTCTTAGATTTTGTTTTAAATTATATTCACCTGAAGCACGTACTCTTCCACCTCTCAAAATACGTTTTTTGATTTCAGGCCTGTGCATAGATTTCATGCAACCGTCATATTTTTCCTGACAGTCGTAGCATATTCTCATTTAATGACATCGTTTGGGAATATTTCTATTGGAAGGAAATCTCAAGTCTTAGACTTAAGAAACACATTGATCAACACGTTTATCAGCGTCTTCAGATTGTAAAGTAAAGCGTGCCTTCAACCTTAAATCTTATTAGCGCATAATCATTCTGTTTTCAGGTTGAGAAAGAACAACGATACTAAATCTGTTTTTAATAAAAAGAAGGATAAGTTATAATGTCGAAGACATCGCCATCATCATTATAATCAACAACAACAATAACATCATCATCATCATCATCATCATCATCATCATCATTGATCCCTTCCCACCACTTCTGCTAGTATCGGTTAGTTGATAGTGAAGTTTGGTTTTGGAATCCTAACAGGATTTTTGGAGATCGTAGGTGTTATGCAGGATACACAGGTACATTCAATAAGAACTGCTGTTAGCAGTGGAGTAAATTTGCAGTCTCATGGCAGTTAACTCAGGTAACTTTCCAAGGTTATAGTTTGTCTTCTAAGCCCTTATATGTTGTACAGCTTCTGCTGTTACATGTTTTACGTTTATAATTCTAATCTTACATCATGGAATTTTTCAATCTCTTCATTCTCTTTTCTTTTTCTTTCTTTGATAAAGAAACACTGATGAATGTTGCTATTCTGTTGGACCTGCCGTCAGCTACAAAGTCGTACATACGTTACGAAGTCTAAATGCATTTATTTCGGGAGTTTCTAACTTACGAGATGGTCAAATTATATGTGTAAGGGATACAAATGTCAGTGTGATTAACAAATTCATTGTATTGATCGCTTGTAAGGGGAGAGCACTCAGGTTGTTTTACTTTAATTAAAACGTTTCAAGATCCTGCACAACATTCACAACATTGATGTTTTCGGATTCTGAATGAACAGTTACAGTCATGTATGGTTACATGGGCAGTTTAGCTATTCAAATATTCAAACGGGTGACTCCAGTAGTGTATGGAGGATGGTTTAGAGAAAACCCTGTCTGAATAGATGGTTTGGCAAAGTAAATTTGTCTGTCCCTATTTCTAAACTTATCTGTTATATAATTTATTAAATGTCAACATGACATGACCTTCATGTACTGCGCATCATGATATTTGTTGTAAGTACCAGAGTTAAAATAACAACTCAGGTAAAGAGTATGCTAAAACTTGATGATGCAATCCAAACCAGTTCCAAGCAGATGAGTAGTTTTTTTCTGACTAATAGTCTCACACTTGTTCATAACAATTTCAACCAATGGGGATAGGCCAAAAGTTACTTTGCTGAATAAAGTTGTATATTCTAATCACTTTGATTTTCATATAACTAAGTCCGGTCATAAAGGTGAACGTTAACTTATGGTATATTAACTGACTGATAAAGAAAGAATGGAATTACATGTTTGCTATTGATCTATGATTTGAAGTGGAGAATATTTATGAAATTGATCTATTATTTCTATGTTCACTGATTTGCATTATACTTGTGAATTTTGATTGATGCTATATTTCTTATGTTGTGTGGTGTATCAGGCTAACAAATATCGTTGCATAATTTGTAAGTTGAGAATGTGTGTAAGAGAGAAAGGAGTTTAGAGATGAAATATGCCTGAAACTTAGTGCTGCCTTTGAATTGACTGTTGCAGAGGGGAGAATGCCTTTTGATGCTTTTGATGCTATTGAGGTTTTGTAACAGTGTATCTGCTTCAAACAGTGATGACTACTGTACTCTACCAGATCAAGTTGGTGTGTGTATCCAATGTTGTCATCGAACTTATCAGTAAACGTGTTACTGTAAGTTGATTCTTGTGAATTCTGTTTGAGAGCCAATATGATGGAAATTGAGGTTTGCATTTGGTCTTGAGAATTTAGGAAGATTTTTTTTTAACATTCCTTGTGATGTGCTTGGATAGCACACGAAGTTCTGGACGATTCTCCATGGTGTTCTTTGTGAATATTTAGAAGATTCTGGAATAGTTGTGTAATGTACTTAGAAGGGGTACGTTGGACCATCATTTAATAAGAAAGAGAGTGACTTGTTGCAACCTCGTGATATGAACACACGCTAGAGACAGCTGCCATCATTGAAAAGGTTACACTGACTATATCTCCACTCTCATTTCTATGATGTAACTTGAACTTGATTATATATATATATATATATATAACCCTACCGACACTCCTAAGCAGACCAAACATACTTAAAAGCCAGACTTATGTGGTCTGCCAAAGTTTTGTACTATTTATTTGTATAAATAAAATCTCATTTTGCCACTTTTCTCTCTTTGACATATTTAATATTTCAATAGTTTTTCCTGTGAATTCAAGTGTGTTTTCGAAGGTTGTATATATATATATATATATATATATATATACACACACACACATTGAAGTCCATCTATTCTAATGCTGGTCTGTAAAGCATTGTCTTCCTAAAACTGGAAGTAGGCTTAGATATACAACCCTATATGTAAATGCCAATGCTCTTCTGATTATATTCATATGTTGTGTGTTTGATTATTCATTTAATAAATTCATTGTTAAATTTATTAACCTTTTTGCACTTATATTAAAACCTTATGTTGGAGTAAAAGGGGGTGAATGGGGGCTCGTTAAATATAAATAAAAGATGGATTTTTATTACTCCTTTAGTAAGAAGTTGCTAACTGCAGAAACATTATGTGGCGGTAAAATGTCATCTTACTGTGTAAAGAGTAAAGTTTTACGACACCCTTAAAATCCGCCAAGTGAGAGACATTTCGATCTTGTGGGAGAATTATTACTTATAAATTATAAATTATTTTTTTTCACACCTAGTATCATCTCTAATAAACGTTCTAGGCAGGATGTATAAGTAATAAAGGAATATTGTAAAGGTCAAGGATAAAGAATAAAACTATAAATACTTCAAGACGTAGGCAAAAATCACATACCTTCGGCAGTTATACTCAGCGGATAATTGTCGTGCTGCGTTAATTAATCGAAAAATGTTATGCTAACGAGGGCCGCATTCCAGGCCAAGGGTAGAGGTCACCTCTCCTTGTAGGTAGGATTTGGGGTCAGACTAATTTTAGCGTAAGGAATATGTACATATTGCCATTGGTAATTAACAATAAATGCATATACAAATAATATAGCTGGATTTCCAATATATATATTATTTAAATACATTAATTAAAAAATACACGATTACGCAAGAATAAAACAACAAAAACAACAAAATAACTTTTACAATTTGCTAAGTGGTGCCATCAGAATCAATCACTGCCTTGAAGACAAAGAAAAGTAAAGTTAATTTTTCGACGCCATAGAACCTGTTTGAGAAATTCCACAATTGAACAACAAACAAAGAAAGAAATACAAATCATTATTATTGTGATAAACATATTAAGAATTATATATTACAGTTTGATCTTTTGCACAATATAATTAAAAGTCTTTGCACGTTGCACTTCCCATAATACTCTCAAACCAGTAAGTATGCACATTTTAAAATAACGGCTTACCTACAACTTTTAGCGTCACTTCCCATAATACTCTCAAACCAGTAAGTATGCACATTTTAAAATAACGGCTTACCTACAACTTTCAGCGTCACTGATGTCACATACGGATAGGACTGAGGATCTGGTGGCCAGGTGGCGTTGCATGAGCACAGAATACCATCATGGCTGCCGTTGAGCACGTCAAGAATGAGCGTGCTGATTACCGAGTCCTTGAACTTGGCACTCTGACTGGAGGCATAAGGTCCGCAGTTAAATTCGATTGACGACACGAGAGGGCGGCCACCAATGACTCTACAAGTCAAGGTCAAACTGGAACCCGTAAGAAGTAGTTGACCACTTTTGTAGCCACTGATCATTGGTAGATGAGCGGGAGGGTCTAGATAAACAGAATTTTTTTTAATAACGGTAGCATTAGAATTCTTGACAACAGCACAGAAGTTCAACCGGTCAGTAATGGCAACACCCCTACCCGAACCCTACTTCAATGAAAGGAGAATTCTTGAGAAATGTCAAATAATAATAAATGTCAAAATAATAATAAAATAATACTCATGATCAAATATCTCTCACATGGAATAACGGATCTGGTTTGTGACAATCGTACATTGACAAAGGATGTGAGTGACTTTGTCATCCCGTTATTTGTTTTGCTGACATATGATTACGTGGGAAAAATGTATATTCAAGGTTGTTTACCTTTTTCAGTCATGATTATAGCATAGGTTTATTTGGTTATTTTGAAAAGGAAAATAAATATTTTTTCAAGAAACATAAAGAACCTAACGTGCAAAGATCTTAAATATGCATGGAGGTGTTTGGGTGACAAATGTGGGTGCTGTGAGTATTGTGGGTGTTGAGAGTATTGTGGGTGTTGTGAGTATTGTGGGTGTTGTAAGTATTGTGGGTGTTGTGAGTGTTGTAAGTGTTGTGGGTGTTGTGAGTGATGTAAACATTGTGGGTGTTGTGAGTAACCATTTACTAAATAATTGCTTTGAAAGTTCTTGATTGGCTAAAATGAAATTTTATATTTTAATGAAAACACGCTGACCTTTGACGTATAGCCATTCTTCCCTGAATAAGGTGTTTAAAAATAAATGTTAATGAAACCATGCTGACCTTTGACGTATCCCTGAATATGCCGTTTAAAAATAAAACGTACAGAAAGCACGAAACTTAAAGTCGGTTCATTCAGGACAAGCAACTAAAGCAACCCTTTCGGGTCTCTTACTGCAAGAAACAATATACGATACCTCTCTTCTGTTATTCCAAACAAGTATATGCTTTAACCCAGTGGTCCCCAACCCCCGGTCCGCGGACCGGTACCGGTCCGTGGACCATATGGTACCGGTCCGTGGACCAAATGGTACCGGGCCGCCCAATTTTATTTTTACTCTGGTGTATTTCTTTCGGGTTTGTGCGACTTTCCATGGACGAGATTGAGTCTGAGCATTCATTCTCCCAGTTGGTGCACGATCATCTGTCTTTGCTTTTAAAGAATTCGAGCTCTACTTCCCAACCACACCAACACACTTTGCTTCGGACCACCGACGAACGCACTCCATCCATTGGACCGCCGGGAGGAGAGTCATGTCAAAGCGCCACACCAGACAAACCGGCACTAAGACTCAGCCCTGTGCAGGGCTGGCAAAAATGCTACTACTGCCCACTCCACCAAGTGACATTTTACGTGATTCTGAGTCAGTCACAGAAGATGCGGACGGCCCTTTCTGTTTCACAAACGAGCGCATAGCCCAGCTGAGACATACGGCAAAAGAGGCTTGAAGAGGTGCAAACATTAAGAAGTACAAAGGAGAAGACTGGACAAAATACTGCTGTGAAATCAGCAAACCAACCGAAAATGGGGGCATACGAAAAGTTACCCCCTTCACCTTCACACTAGAAACTAAAAACGTTGAACTAAAAAATGCGTTCACTAATTTGCTGTTGACCCTCTTCCACACAAAAACAGAAGATGAACTTACACTAGACAACAAGCTATCTTAACCGCAATTGGTCTCCATAAGATTTTAGACAAGCACCTGACAAGACAACCCGAAAAAAACTACATCAACAGACTGTGAAACACAGACATCTTCTGGAAAATAACGCCGACAACAAAAACACGCTCTTCACAAACGGAAAAGGAGGAAAACGCGAAAACCCACACAGGAAGACGGCACAACTCAAACAGTCAAAGGACAAAGCCACGTTTCCACCCAAACTCTACAAGCCACTACAAGAGAAAGTGGAATAAACACCAACATCATCTGGAAAATTCCACCTACGGCCAAAGTGAATTCAACTCAAACAGCAAAACAAGAAATCAGCCAGGCATTCTCGCAAACTCCAGAACCCACAACAGATAATAAGGAAACTCAGACTACAAGCTCTATCAGCAAAGAAAAAGAAATTAAAACAACTACCACCGAAAATAAGAAGAAACGCCAAAAAATCTCCAGCACACAAACAGTACAAATCAAGACGCAAGAAAGAAAAATACAAACAGAAAAAGAATTGAAGACAACTGACGCACAGACCGAAACAGAAGTCGACAACGCTGGAACTACACCACAAGAAACAACAACAACGACTAAACCAACTGCCCCCAATCCACAGCCAGAGTCACCACCAGTGACTGCAGCAAAGACAACCACAACAAACACACGAGGAAACACTACAGAACGGAGCCCCAAATCAAAAAGAAGGCACCCGCCACAACACATCAGACGACAACAACAGTATCATCTACTACAGCCACAACAACAGAATCCACAACAACAACGGCAGCGCTGCGACAACAACCACCGCCGACAACAACAACAACGGTGGCAGCACAGGGAGCAACATCACCTGCAGTGGGGATATTATAACCACCCCATTGCGGATCTAATTCAACTATGCTTGCCGCCAACACCCACCTACATACAGTCCAACGGATACCGGGGACATCAACAACAACAGTGCCAACGACAACACCACCACCACTGGTGAACATTACAGGGTGGGGAGTGAACATCCTGGGCGCACATACACACTAAGTACAGACGATGTGGTATTATCCTGGGCTCTGTAAACCCCCTCACCTGCCAATACAACGGCCACCACAGCACTTAAATCCGTATTGCCATTTCCGAATCCTATTTGTGTGAAGCGGGGTTTTCTGCAGTGACAGCAACCAAAACAAAACAACGGATGGACATAAGCAACTCACTTCGGGTGTAATTGTTTCCTATTACCCCCAGATGGAACCGTCTCGTTGCAAAGAAACAAGCTCAGGGTTCTCGCTGATTTAGCGTTCTAGTGAGTTAAAATGTTAAATCACTTTATATTCATTTTTTGATGTAACTGTATTTTAATTTGAAGGCACGTTTAAATACAATTAAATTAAAATTATTAAATCAAAACAATCTAAAATATAAACAATCAATGTCCCCCCACATCATCGGGCCGCGGTAAAATTATCAAGCGTTGACCGGTCCGCGGCAAAATTATCAAGCGTTGACCGGTCCGCGGCGATGAAAAGGTTGGGGACCACTGCTTTAACCGACCTAAATAAATTTTCTTTTCATACAACTAGCGCAATGATTAGAGTCCCACTCATTCCTAGAAATTTTTTTAAAGCTTTATTGAACTATGCATCTTTTGAAATTGTACATAATCAATATAGAAATTATATATGTATACGGGTTGCGAATCAATAGTTATTATATGCACGAATGACGAAACAACTTATTCCTCAGGTTTAATGACGAAACAGCTTATTTCGCAGGTTTAATGACGAAACAGCTTATTCCTCAGGTTTAATGACGAAACAGCTTATTTCGCAGGTTTAATGACGAAACAACTTATTCCTCAGGTTTAGTGATGAAACAACTTATTCCTCAGGTTTAATGATGAAACAACTTATTCCTCAGGTTTAATGACGAAACAGCTTATTTCGCAGGTTTAATGACGAAACAACTTATTCCTCAGGTTTAATGACGAAACAACTTATTCCTCAGGTTTAGTGATGAAACAACTTATTCCTCAGGTTTAGTGACGAAACAACTTATTCCTCAGGTTTCAAGATGAAATAACTTATTCCTCGGGTGACGAAACAACATACTCCTCAGGTTTGATGACAAAACAACATATTCCTCAAGTTTAATGATGAAACAACTTATTCCTCAGGTGACGAAACAATTTATTCCTCAGGTTTAATAACGAATCAACGTATTCTTCAGGTAGACAAAAGAAAACTGTTAAAAGGAACAGCCACGACTACACGAATAAGAGAAACACTAATGCTACTTTATACTTGTTTTATAGTTAAGAGAAACTTCAAAAGGACCCGTATCTTAGGTAAATAGTCTATAAATAGCTGTGGACAGAAAGACAAGATAAATAAAACATAAAGGGCACCCCCAACAACAACAATGTTACATATGATTTACTAAACACTGACCACTAACGTCTATATGGATAACAACCAAACACACTACAAATGACATCAAGATGCATGAACATTAGATAAGGTAGCCTCAGCCATCGGGAAAATATGAAAACCAAACATGCAAACACTACATACAAGTACGACACAGTCATTTATTCACATGGTTTCTTGTCAAAGAAAGCTCTCCCTCCTTATGAGTGGTCGTAGAGCAGCACATCTAGAGCACGGACGTGAATGAACACCACTTTAGTCCTACAAAACCAGTTGTAAGTCCACCGGTACTCTATAGACTTGATCAGTGAAATTCAATTCTCTGTCTATACTTGATCTGATCAATGTAACTCTCTTCTCTGTCTAGACTTGATCAATGTAACTCTTTTCTCTGTCTAGACCTGATATATGTAACTCTCTTTGTCTAGACTTGATCAATGTAACTCTCTTCTCTGTCTAGACCTGATATATGTAACGATTTTTGTCTAGACTTGATCAATGTAACTCCCTTATCTGTCTAGACTTGAACAATGTAACTCTCTTCTCTGTCTAGACTTGAACAATGTAACTCTCTTCTCTATCTAGACGTGATATATGTAATTCTCTTTGTCTAGATTTGAACAATGTAACTCTTTTCTGTCTAGACTTGAACAATGCAACTCTCTTCTCTGTCTATACCTGATACATGTAACTCTCTCTGTCTAGACTTGAACAATGTAACTCTCTTTTCTCTCTAGACTTGAACAATGTAAATCTCTTCTCTCTGATTTAACAAAATGTCTTGTGAAAAACGTTTAAGTTAGAAACACTGCAGCAAGGATTATTCGCAGAGGAACAAATCATATCACTCCACTTCCCTACAGATCTGACAGTCTACGTGTTCTCAGCACAGTACACTACAAGATCTTCTCTCAGTGTCACGTTTTATTATCTCGTTTTAGCCTGAGTACTGTCTGATCTCACAAATCGGCACATCATAAGAGACTGCGTTAATCACCAGACAAGCATTTTCAACATTCCGTAATGTAAGTAAGCGCGTCATTCGGTCCGCGTGCATTTGCTTAACAGTCAGACTAAGATAAAAGTCAGACTAAGTACAACAGTCAGTCTAAGACAAAAGTCAGACTTAGACAAGTCAAAATTAAGACAAAAGTGAGACTTACACGCTCTTGGATTATACACGACAGTCCAGTTGTGAGCACCCCATGTCAGCTGGCATGTGAACACTGAGTCTTGGTCACTTCTTGACACTGTGACTTGAGATGTATTTGAGTATCCAGGCCACGTCAGAATCCCAGACGGGTGTCCATATTTGGGTGTGGTACAGTTACATGTTACCCTGCTTTCGTTACTTTTCGGTGCAAACATCGGACATGATGACACTGAGGGCGTCTCAGGTGATACTGAAAACAGTTTTATAGTTTGGGACTGAAAGTGTGTCAGGTTAATATTACACACAGTTAAATATAGTATGTACTTTTACACTTTCAGTTTAAACCGTCTTCTAGCACTGATGACAGTTACTTTGCTTTTGTAAAAAAAATTTTGAGAAGTAGTTGGCTGCACTAGTTGGCGTTATGTTGCAACAGAAGTGAGAGATTTTAGATTATCTCGCCGGCCATCATGTCTGTTTGTATGGATGAACATTCAAATGGCTAGCGATAACTTATTTTTATCAGGAATTCCAAACTAATTTCACATAAACAGATTTGTAAAGTTAAATCTGACGGCCAATAAGACCACGCCCTCAAGTTTGGTTCAAGAAAGAGGCAACATTAAATATGGAACGGCACTATATTACTAGCATAGTAGTAAATAAATAAGTGTGCACTATATTACTCTTACAGCATAGTAGTAAATAAATAAGTGTGCACTATATTACTCTTACAGCATAGTAGTAAATAAATAGGTGTGCGCTATAGTACGGTTAGAATTGAATAAACTTTTTATTGCAATGAACAGAAAAGACCGTTAGAAATAAATAAATGTCTTATTGCAATCTACAGAAAAGATTGTTAAATATTATTTATAAATCCTGAAAAGAAAAGAATAAATTATATATAAGGCAGTTTAAGGATAAATATATTAATTGCTATGCAGTTTGAAAACATCTCTACTAGTGTAGGAGTTCAAAGGTTAGAAGTTTATTTAAAAGTTAAAAATGTTTCAAATGGTCACATAAAATAATGCATTAATATAAACTTCTAATTTCTTCACCGGTTTTCTTCTTAATTTTATTGTTTTTCTTACCTTTATTCTACTGAGAAAAGTGATAATAATCGATAAGAATTCACGACTGTAACTGACAAACACTTACCTATTTCGAGCGAGATGTTGCTGGTTACGTTAACGATCTCAACTGTATACGAGTATTTCCCTTTTGACGCTGGCAATGCTGCTTTAAATGAACACGTAACTCGACAGTTTACATAGTTTGCCCCACTCTCACCGGAGTACAGTCCCATAAAGGTACGAGTTACGTTTCCCTGTCCATAGAGTAAAACAACAACAAAGTTTGGACAATGTATAGGAATGAATGTTTCAGCTTGTGACTATTTTACCCATGACCTTAGATATTTTACGAATTCAAAGAAATGAAAAGCAATCATTTATCAGTCACATATATAACATTTCCTTTAATATTTGTTCACTTAACAACCTCAAAAATACTTGCTTTGAGAGTTATCTTAAGTTTAATATAAGAAATCTTTTAAAATTAGCTGACAGCATTCGAACAAGCTTAAATTTAGAAATTAATAAATAAAAGTCTCATGCACTAGCTGCGAAATTTTCATTTCAATGTAGAGAGTTGTATGCCGGTTTAAAAATCAGATTTTACGATAGAGAGACGCTTAAGTGACGTCACTTTGCAGACTGTCTGTACAAGTTTACAGTCCGCGATAGCTCAACTGTAGAGCACTTCAAGAGAACATTTCAAATTACATAATGAAAGACGTAAATATCAATGGACTAAGACTTTCATTGAGTTTTATGTTTTATTATATAAATATGGCCATTACCTTGTATGAGAATGATTCATTCCATCGACATAAATGTGTGTTCATTCCACATTCTTTGAAAGGAGGAACTATTCCATTACAAACGCCAACAACAGTCCAATTTGCTGAGTCTGTTGTTAACGAGCAGTTCATGTTTCCGTCTGTAAAAAGAAATTACACCACACATAAAATGTGTACACACACGGACACAGTCACATACAAAAGAATTTACACTCATACGCACACTCTCTCCCTCTCTCTCTTACACACACACACACACACACACACACACACATTTATTAAAAGAGATTTTATGCGGAGTAATTTATTGCTGGACACATCTACACGCCTTGTAAATTGTTGACATGTTGAATAAAATAAACTCGCACACACATGCATGTATGTCTGTAATAGTCATATATTTATTTATTTATCCTCGCACACAGCAATCTTCTTTCTTTCCTTTCTTTTTTTTGTCTTTTTTACATTTCTATAAGTAAAGTTATATAAGTAACATTTTATTTATGTTTGTAAGTATCAGATTTTGTTTTTGAGGTAACGATGTCACTTGTTATTCTAATTATATACAGGCGTGCCTTGATGCTATAGGGTATACAGCAATGTCATAATGCTCTAGTCTAAGGTGTACAGCTATGCCATATGTTCTAAGGTGTAGAGGTATGTCATAATGTTATATGGTGTACAGGTATAACATAATTCTTATTGCTGCTTACGTCGTTCATTAATGCATATTATAAATACACGTTTCTTAATTCAAAATGGTGAACACTAATTTTATGTATGATGTACATATATTTCATATTTCACAAGAGAAAGAAATTGTCAAAACTGTTCATAATGTATGTGCGATGAGAATGGTTTTGATATTTGAATTATTTAATCGTCCATTACTAATTTCAAGTGAAGATAATCTTAATTTATGTTATTAATAATTCTCCAGCAGACACCACTCGTCTCTCTCACGTGGCGAATATGCGGGCGTTGTAAACGTTTTCTCTCTTCCACACCATTAAAGACAAACATTTACTATCACACAATATTTAAGTAGGTGGAAAACTTCTTACTAAAGGAGAAGACAAATCCGTCTTTAATCTATATTTAGCGAGCCCCCATCCACCCACTTTCTTCTCTAACATAAGGTTACAATTATGTGTAAGAAGATCAATAAATATAACAGGAAATTTGTTAAATCAAAAATCAAATATGCATATAGCATATAAACTTGACATTAATATTTCCATGCAGCCATGTTCCAATAATTTTTATACTTTTCAGTCTTATATCCTAATTTACAATTGAACACTTTAATGTCAATATACTTCACAGGATAGTTCTTATCAGAGAACAGAAATGGAGTTATTAGAGATAGCAATAATAGTTTCTACATAAACTGATTTAGGCGTTGTCTCAATTGTCTTTCACATGCTTTTTACAACATAGCCCCAGTTTTATTGTCCATGACAATTCAACGTGTTTCCTTCTCATGAAGTAAAAAAAAGGATTCGTTACTCGTACTCTCAAGCAAATCTGGGCATTCATTCACTGTACCAGCTCACTCAAGCAGAACCGCAACTGTAGCAATTTCCAGTAACTTCCTTGTACCAGAAATTGCTGAATGTAGTCAGCATACCTTGCCACCATACATCAATGGAGTGTAGTTTATCCTTTGCACTTACTCACACTTTGGTAGATATTTCTTTATGTGCCATGGTCATAGCAGTTCATAATAAATAAACCAGGAGATTCCAATAATACATGGAAAGGCTGCTTTGTCCCTGTAAACGTATAATCAAGTTTCCAGTTTATCCTTTTTTTAAACTCCTTTCATTCTTACATTCAAGTGTCAACTTAGTTTTCTGCAACATTAGTTATTAGCCTGTTACATGCATACAGCATAACAAACACAGCATATAGATTTATGAACAGAAATAATGTCAAGTGTTTAGCATACTACATACAAGCATTACATACAAGCATCTTAGTTAAAAAATTTGTAGAAATAATATTGTACTCACATAATACATCTCTATATAAAACACAAGTATAACATATCAATAGCAAAATGCACAAAATATTTCTAAGTCCATTCTCTCTCTCTGAATCAGTCAGTTAACTCACCATCAAGCTAATGGCTGCATTTCAACACTGGACTTCTTGCCACACCAAATTCAAATGATGAGACAATAGAATTCCCTACAGCATGTAAACCTTTAATCTCAGCCCATTGGCTGGTCTCGTTCTCGTAAATCTTCACCATTGGATAATAAAAACTACTCATCTAGTTGGAACAGGTTTGCATTACATCAGCAATTTCTAGCATATTCTCAAATCGAGTGTTTATTGCAACTCTGACACTTACAAATATACCGAGTGCTCAAGGTCGGATCACTTCGACAATTTAACAATTTATGTAACAATTAAGTTTAGAATTAGGGATAGGCAAATTTATTCCGCCACAATAATCATATTTAAACATTTCTAAATTCCATAACTTTATATCGTACTTAACATTTTTACTAATTCTGTACAAGATACACGTATTCATATTTCTATGAGGGGTAGAATTATTACATTGAAATATAACTCATGCGTAATTAATATATGCTGTGTTCACATATTTCATATTTTTTAATAGAAACACATTACCCAATGTGAACATGCAATAAATACTTGTATGTAGTATACACGTATTTCATAATTCCATAAACAAGTGGTGCTTAAAGAATGTTGTGTTTTGTATAGGGAGTTGTGTCCAAGTATTTCATATCCTATGAAGTGGAATTATTGCAAAATTCCGTATGGTTTACAGGTATATTTAATACTTGTATATAGTGTACACATATATTTCTCTTAGAGTGGCAATATTTCGGAATTGCATTTGATGAACACGAACGTGTTTCTAATTATTTTCCACGGAGCTATCGAAATAATAAATTATTTACAATTAACAATGGAATTGCTGTCACAAATAATTACTTAATTACTAAAAGAGTAAAGACAACCGCATTTACAACTCTTTTGAGTACCTGCTGAGTTCGCAGAAGTGTTATTTAGAATATCGTTAGTCCCAGTTTTCAGTATATTTTGTGTATTATATTTTAACAGTCAGTGAAGTAGCTGTTTGTGTACATTATTTTCCAAGTCATGGCTGTTTCCGTGTACTTGAGTTGAATTAGTCCTGGATATATCGTATTAATGATTCATGGTTGTGGTTAATATCATTTTAAAAAAATTTGTTAAAGATTTTCACATTAAACGTCTCTGTCATTCTGTCTGTCTGTCTGTCTATGGATTAACAAGGAACGTTTATAGTGAAGGGTGTCTGACATTACTGTGAACAAAGAACGTTTAGAGTGAAGGGTGTCTGACATTACTGTGAACAAAGAACGTTTAGAGTGAAGGGTACGCTTATCATTCTCTCCACTAGAACACTCTGATGTTCACTACATTGTTTTTCACTCATCAATCCTCGTAGCTTGACTCAGCTGTTCATTTCTTTAAAATATATAATTGAGTATTCTAGTAATAGTTTTCATTTTAGTACCACTGCAAAGTGTACTTTTGTGGTGTAAGTCTATGCTTGCATTAATCAGTATTTAGCTGGATTTTAATATAGCTTCCCTATACATTCCATACTTCATCCTTTTAAATCAATGACTTCGCATTTCGTGTGCTGTGACGGTGATTATGTTGGTAAGTAGATGGGTGTTACTAATTTTAGATGATCATGTCGACCCTCCACACTTTCATACCAAAGATGGCGGTACGTCTGGAATCAAGAGCTGATTACCTTGACTGCAGGTGTAGTACAAAGCAAACTTTTCTCTTCCTTCTCATTAACAGGAATGCAGTTATAAACTTCCGTTCAACGTCTTGACGTTTGGTAAGAATGGATGTTCACCAAAGGTGATGCTATTGAGGTATCAATCAGTGTGTGTCTCCCGACAGGTATCACTTACTGTGGGTCTCCCGACAGGTATCACTCAGTGTGTGTCTCCCGACAGGTATCAATCAATATGTGTCTCCCGACATGTATCAATCAGTGTGTCTCCCGACTTTTTCGCGTTTGTTAATTCTTTAAAATGGATTTATTTATATAATTTTTTTCTCCGATCTCAGTAATCATTTCTGCAAATGATTTTAACTCTTCATCACTCTGAATTTCTTAACATTAAACAATGAAAATACCTTTACCTGTGAGTACGTCTATGATCATCCAGCTATAGTTATTGAACCGTGAATATAATGCAAAGATCCAGTACTCCTATTATTAATGATTTAGTGACACAGAAACATTACACATTATAATTTTATCACGGTAAAGTCGTTATATACTTTTATTGCTCTCGATTGCTTTGTGTTAATATACATATTTCATGTTTTTCTCTTAAGATTTTAATGCTAACTAAACTTTTAATGTCTTAATCTCAAACTTTAATCTTGAAACACACAGTAAATGTGGGGTGCAATCAAGAAATAACCTCCTTTCTCAAGACTTCTAATTTTATCTGGAAAATGTAGTCATTGATTTTAAATTTTATTGAAACAAATTAAACGCAGTCATAATAACTGTTCCTATTTTTGGAAAGTATCGTTTGACTTGCTATTGCATGCGCAGTTTAAACTACAAATTTGGAAATTCTAAATTAAAACTCCAACTACAGAAAATCGACTTACCAACCCTGTTCTTGAGAGATGTCAACCACAGAATAAAATGCAGATATTTCCTAATCGGCATATTTTCTATCTAGCTCTGCAACTGTGCTGAACACATCTGAAGATATGAAATGTTTTTTGAAAATAAAATTTATTTACCAGAAGTTTCTGCTTAGTGAAAAGTTTGCATTTTTAAAGCTCCTCAATCGTATGTAATATCACTTTGACTTTTACAAAATTTGTCAAAATGTTTTTGAGTAGGACGCAGAAATGAACTTCCGTGTTGATGTATGCGCAAGCTTCGAGTGACTCAGAAGTGTTAATATTTGTTTCTTAGTGCATACCATAAGTACAAAATAATTATTGAGCAAGTTCCCAGAACACGTGATCTACTTCCTTTGCACTTAAAACCACAACAACGACTGAGTCCGGTTGCAGAAAAATATGTAGGATGAGTCACGTGATTAGATAATTGTTCATCGAACTGTTCTAAAGAAGCAAATATTTGTATCAATAAGCAATAACTATTAAATTACAATTACAAGGTAAAATCAAGCTTGAAAAGAAAATGCGCAAGACTATTAACATTATTGCCACGCATGTCGATTGAATATTAGCCAGTGAAACGGGAAGTGAAGAGTAACTTTACATTCGTTATGCATTATGCACTATTATCAGTATTGTCATGCATATGGATTGAATATTAGCCAGTGAAAAGGAGAGTGATGAGTGACTTTACATTCATTATGCATTATGCAAAGAACAATGACACAAACGCGAAGTGAAGAGTTACTTTATATTCATTATGCATTATGCAAAGAACAATGATACAAGTCCCAAATGTTCATGATCAGTGAAATGTATTAACAAGCTAACAGAATTAAAGTATTAATTCGACATAAAAGCTCTGTTTATAGTGTAAAATATAATTATTTATATAGATATTTAGATATTTATATTAATATTTAGATATTAATATGAGATTTACCTTTGCTCACTTCATTCGGATCTAACTGATGACGTCACAAAGTTTAAGACTAATATTTCTGACTGGCTTACCTGTGTGAATAGTGGGAGGAAAGAAAGACAAGAGAAAAATAGAATCTTACTTTAATTAATTCTTTCCTGCCGGCTGAAAAACTTAACCTGATCTTTCAGTCAAACGCATCCATTTTCTGTATACACGGGTACAGATGCACTGTGAAATGAGGTCACGAACGTCTAGCCCTATATTTATAATATAATATTTAACAGTTCTTTAAGCCCCCTAAATTTAAAACATAATATTTAACTAGTTCTTTAAGCCCCCTAAATTTTCCCTTTCAGAATGAAATCCCTAAGACATGTATAAACACAGACGAGAAAAAGTAGAAGTCAATAATCAAATTTAACAGGAGAATTTAATAATAATAAACAATTGGTTAAAATAAAACATTAATAGAAATTACAGATAAAATTTCAAGTGTATTATACATATTTATAGCTGGCAAACTTGTTTGTCATTAGAGTTTCTAGTGCACAAGCACTACTTATCGATTAGACTTACTTTCCACTCTTCACTTGAGGATAGAAATTCATTATCTGCTAATTGATGACATCACGTAATTGACTGGGAGACAACTCGGTCTTCTCTTTTGGTCCAGAAGTAAACAATATTGCTGGCTGAGAAGTGTGAAGGCCAGAGGTGTCTGACTAAGGTCAGAAGTGTGAAGACCGGAAGTGTCTCAGTGAGCCACGACAAGTGTGAACTAGAAGTGTCTCACTAAGCTATTAGAAGTGTGAAGGCCAGAATAGCAAAACAAATAGAGTAGCAAAATGGCGAGCTATTTGGTATATGGATTCTGAACCAACAACGTTCAGAGACAAATGTGGAAGACTCATTTAACTTCATTTAATAACTTTGAAGTTTCACCGAGTTTCTCATCTGCATTTATAAAAAATCCTTTAGATGTGGGATTAATTAGATTAAATAGTTTGCAGTGCAAACTGTTAGACCATCTCATCACAGTCAGTCTAGCTCTTTTAAAACCCATTTGCAGGAAGTGCTTTAAAAAAAATCATCAAATGGGAGTGCTTTAAAAAATTATCCAATGGGAGTGGTAGACATCTGAGCTTCTTTCTAAGCTGAGAAACTGGCTAGCCTTTGTAATTGACTGACATACTTCCTTTTATTTAGGACTATGTACGGTGTTTTTTAATAGTTGCTTGAAGTGGTTCAAGAATCAAATATCATTTCGGTTCCTGGGCTAGTAGCTGGAAGTTTATGGTCCAGGTGGGCATAAAATACCAAGAACTTTTTAAGGGATCTCGGAGGTCATTGGAGGTGAACACCCTCCCCCTCTTCTCTGTCGAGAAGTGAACCAGCCGACACTCTGCAGGCATAATTCATAAGATAATTTCACATTCAACAGGAGAGAGTTTTGTATTTTATACTATTGATTCATTTTCTAACTCTTTCTTATTTGCCTGTTTAATTGAATTTTGCAAATAATTATATACGTTTAGAGTGTCTGGACTGTATTTAACATTAGAGGATCCATTTGATTGAATAATTCTACTTGCGGTCAGATGTAACAGTCCGAGTGTGGTCAAATATTGTTGTGCATTTTTACTTTTCTTGTTCACATATCTTTATCCGTATATGAATGAATTAAAGAAATTATTTGAGTGAACAAGTCATGCTTGCAATTAACAGTTTGTATAAATATGAGAAACCCTTGAACCAGTGTGCATTTGAATATTGATTTGTTATGAACACATGGAATGTTTAATTATGATTGTTGCAATTTATATTGTTAATTACATATCTTTTTTGGCTTGTATTTGACGAGTCATGACGTCGAAGAATTCTGGGGCGTGGTCTTTAGTAATGAGAAGTCATTAGTGGAACGGCGATTGAATAAGAGAAATCCCAGAAATGTAGGCAGACTAATTAAAACCCAGATAACCACGCCTTATTTATATCGTTTTCCTCGCACGCAGGAAGAAGGCAGAATGGATTAGCTCCCCACCCTGTAATCTTTTACATGATTTGCAGTGAGTCACAGTAATTTATGATAATTAATTATGACTGTATATTAAAGATTAAAATATTAAAAGTGGTGAACAGGAAGGTTTGTTTCCGTTAAGCTGTCTATGCTGCTAAGTGTTGACTGCACTGAGAGTTTGGCCTTAGTGAAAAAAACATAAGATCAGAGTTTGAAAGCAAATTGCAAAAAGCCTATCCACGACTTTCCTAAACATATAGGTCAAATAGCACGCGCACTGCCGAACTGTTTTAGAAATAGACTTTTGTGGTCAACTTCCTGTTTTCTTTTCTCTCTTTATAATCTTACCGCGAACCACTGTAATATCATATTGTTTTTAAGTTATACATCTTACAGAGAACCACTGTAATATCATATTGTTTTTAAATTATACATCTTACAGAGAACCACTGTAATATCATATTGTTTTTAAATTATACATCTTACAGAGAACCACTGTAATATCATATTGTTTTTAAATTATACATCTTACAGAGAACCACTGTAATATCATATTGTTTTTAAGTTATACATCTTGGATGGAATCTCTGTAACGCATTGTGCAGTGCATAGGTGTACATACGACTGGAGAAAATTTAAAGAGGCTATAAATCAATCTTGCTTTAAACAATTTTCACTCGAACGTTGTGACTGTCAATGTGATGCACCATTCACCTTTTATCGACTGCCATCAGAACCAAACCTCACACGCATATTTCATAACGAAGACTTACCTAGAAAAGTATATTTTGTAACAAAGACTTAAAAAACGTTTATTTCATAACGAAGACTTACCTAGAAATGTATATTTTGTAACAAAGACTTAACGTTTATTTCATAACGAAGACACCTAGAAATGTATCTTTTGTAACAAAGACTTAAGTAACGTTTATTTCATAACGAAGACTTACCTAGAAATGTATCTTTTGTAACAAAGACTTAAGTAACGTTTATTTCATAACGAAGACTTACCTAGAAATGTATCTTTTGTAACAAAGACTTAAGTAACGTTTATTTCATAACGAAGACACCTAGAAATGTATCTTTTGTAACAAAGACTTAAGTAACGTTTATTTCATAACAAAGACACCTAGAAATGTATCTTTTGTAACAAAGACTTAAGTAACGTTTATTTCATAACGAAGACTTACCTAGAAATGTATCTTTTGTAACAAAGACTTAAGTAACGTTTATTTCATAACGAAGACACCTAGAAATGTATCTTTTGTAACAAAGACTTAAGTAACGTTTATTTCATAACGAAGACACCTAGAAATGTATCTTTTGTAACAAAGACTTAAGTAACGTTTATTTCATAACGAAAACACCTAGAAATGTATCTTTTGCAGCAAATCCAGTGAGCAGACCAACGTGCATGACATTACTCACAAAGAAGAAAATATACAGTGATGATAACCCTTCTGAATGTAAACGTTTAAATAAACACAATCAATCGGAAAATGGACAAGGCAAAGCACATGAACTCTGTGATGAATCTAGGCATAAAGTTTCGTTAATATATTAACTTTGTAAAGTGGCGTATATGTTTCATAGATTGCATAAATCTTAGTGTGTCATAATCATTATCGTCATCATCATCTTCATCGTCGTCGTTACCATCATCAATATTATTATTGCTAATGCTGTTATTGTTTTAACAAGTTCATAAACAGGTTCGATTAAACATTCTAACGCACATTCTTGTCCATCTATAATAATGTAAATAAGCATAAATAATCTTTGTTTATCATATTTCTCAAAGAAACAACAAAACAAAACCCCACATGCATGATTGGTTGATTGATCACTTAAATCAATGCAAAACAAACATTATAAAATTGGCAATTTGTGAGAAAAAGTAAAGTCTTTTAGTTTGGTGTTCTCTTTTTCTGTTTGGAATTTTATCCAACAATGCAGATATTTATGATTGCTGTTGTGTTATCTGTTATTAACTTTATTTTGCCCTTTTATTCATTATCCTCCATGACAAGAACGTTCTATTTATTATTATTATTATTATAATTATAGGACTAGCTTAAAACCTAAGTGTGAACAATAATACACCTAAATATGACTTATCTACATTGTGTACATTCCAGGAAAGGGGAGAGAATCTAGTGATTATTTTGCTCAAGCCATAAATTAACTGTCGTTGCTTTTCTAGATCCAGTGAATGGGAGGTGTTATTCCCCCGGATCCGTTTGTATTATTTGCTTTCAACATTCATACCAGTGTTCACACTTATAAAACGTTGATAGTAATAAAACTACGTTTTATGATTAAACAAACTAAAATAGTATTTTTTCTATTATAAATTAATACCAATTGAAAACAGCAATAATATTAAATGCCTCTTAAAATAAGAACACACAAACAATAATATTAAATGCCTCTTAATAGGAACACACAAACAATAATATTAAATGCCCCTTAAAATAAGAACACACAAACAATAATATTAAATGCCTCTTTAAATAAGAACACACATTCAATAATATTAAATGCCTCTTAAAATAAGAACACACAAATACTTTCATCCTTGATGCGTCATTTTAAAAGGAAATCCGTTTTGCACCATTTGCTAATACCGGTGCGCCCAGTCACGCTTTCTCTCCCTCACACACATGCACCCCCACCCCCATAAATACAGCATAAAATGAAAAATGAAAATGATAAAACAAAACTCATTACCTGCTTGGGGTTCCAACTGTACTAACAAACTAAGCAACACTTGTCAAGGCGCTCTGTGCTGTCGATACGTGCCCGCCAACATAACACTCACAGAGAGACAAAGGAAAAAGGCTTAACCAAGGTGGGCGGCAAACATTCTGAACCGTGCTCGCCTCTCACTGGAGACAGGGTCGGCAGCTGCTAATCTTTTAGTGTCCGACCCATTATATATAATATATCATTCTTCTGCTGTATCATGTACTCGGTGCACATGCACCTCAATAATAATTCAGCATAAGTAATGGTATTTATATGCAAATTCAGATTTATGCTCGTTTTAAAAACATTCTTACTTACCAAACTCAAAACACTATCAATTATAACATAAAAGATCAGGAACATTTCACAGTCTGATAGAAGAAAAGCAACCATTAATTCTTTTTATTCTACCAACTCTCACATCTTCTCATATTTACCTTGAAATACGTTAGCATTGAAAAATTTACAAATTGCAACTGGTGAATTTTGCCAGTGTCAGCAGTTTCAACTTCTACTGAGAAAATCAATGAAATATAATTAAACAAGTAATGTTTCACTAACTTTACGTACATATCAGTAAACAATGAACTATAAATAGACAAGTAAGAACTATAAATAGACAAGTAATATTTCACTACACTTTACGTACATATTAGTAAACAATGAACTATAAATAGACAAGTAAGAACTATAAATAGACAAGTAATATTTCACTACACTTTACGTACATATTAGTAAACAATGAACTATAAATAGACAAGTAATATTTCGTAGATCAATATTGCTATGAAAATCACTGAATCATTAGGACTTCAATTTTACCAAAATTTAGGTCAATTGCACTAAAGTTCCCAAATAGTGGCAATTCACAGTAGTTGTAAAAGTCAATTAATGTTAAACCATTTGGTGCTTTCTATTGAATTAAAATACAATATAAGAAAGCCTATCAGTATTACAAAACAACTCACACAATTCTACACATGAATACAAATATACATTACTACTAGCTGAAAGAAATGTGAAGGTTTACAAGTTAAAATTTATAACTCTGAAATTTACTCACAATGGCAATGATGAGGTTTCTTCAGAGAAATATCTTTACTTCAGGATGAAGATTTGCAAAGTAATTAGAACAAGAAATATTTCCTAGAAGTTGGTTTTGCTCTCTATACTCCTTTAACTCCTATCAGTTAACTGTAATCGGCCGGTACTCGTCCACTGGTCAGTTAAGACGTATCTCTAGCTTGAGTAACTCAACATCACTCAGTATCAATCAGTGTCACTCATTGTCATAATTAATACTGAACTTGTTAAAGCTTTTAAAAAAAAATTCCTTTTAGCATGGAATGTTACCCCAAGGAATATTTTACTTACTGTTTAGGGAAATACCTGTATAACTTTTACTTACTGTTTAGGGAAATACCTGTATAACTTTTACTTACTGTTTAGGGAAATACCTGTATAACTATATGTTGCACTTAACCTGCAGAGCACAACGTCTACTTTAAACTTCGCTACATAAATACACGGACCAAAATGTGGTACATTTGATCGTATAGGAACTTAATGTAATATGTCATATCAATAAGTGACAATTAGAGGAAATAGTGGAAATATTTGTCACAGCTACATTTTAAACTAACTTAGGCTACATTTTAAACTAACTAGGCTACATTTTAAACTAACTAGGCTACATTTTAAACTAACTAGGCTACATTTTAAACTAACTTAGGCTACATTTTAAACTAACTAGGCTACATTTTAAACTAGATTACATTTTAAGCTAACTAAGGGTACATGTTAATCTAACAGGGCTACATTTTAAACTAACTTAGGCTACATTTTAAACTAACTAGGCTACATTTTAAACTAATAGGCTACATTTTAAACTTAGGCTACATAAACTAACTAGGCTACATTTTAAACTAGACTACATTTTAAGCTAACTAAGGGTACATGTTAATCTAACAGGGCTACATTTTAAGTTAATCAAGGCAGACAATTTTACAGCCATTAATTCATTTATGCTATTATTTTGCATTTAATAGTGACAATACTAATGTTTGATAGCATACAGTAAAGAAAAAATATATAATAGACATAATTAATTTATAAACTGAGTGACCTACTTGCTCTACTCTTAGCAAATATGATGGCGATGATAATTACAGCGATGACAACAACGCTAGAAGGCCCGATTATTGTCCCCCAAACTAGTCTTCTGTCTGAAACATAAAATTATCAACTTTAAATTTTAATTTTGTTAATTTTACAGTAAAATCAATCTAGTTCACTTTTACTATTTTCTTCTTCTTCTTCACGATGACTTCTTTTCCCCACAGGAATTGCGTGGAAACTTTTCATCTTCTTGATGTTCTCAGTTTCTGTAGAGTTCCTGTGGGGCCTTCCTCCTTTCTCTGTTCTAGGAGGGTAGTAATGTTAAAAAAAATTTAAAAAATAAAAAAATAAAAATTAGAAGATATATGGAAGATATGGAATTAGCTTTCCACTTGCCTGTCATTGTTTACATTTTTCTTGCATGCTTTATTCTTGTGTCAGTTATTATATGCATTGTTTTTCCTAGGAATTTTGTTAATAAATTTATAGAAATTAGTATTATTTTATTTTATTTATTTATTTATTTTTTTATTTGAGGAATCTATTTGTAACTTCCTCTAAGTTTGTGGTTTTCTTTTTTTATTACTTATTGTGTAATGGTGTGTGTGTGGTGTGTTTAATTAATATTTATTTTTATATAAGGTGAAGTGTGTTTGTGTGTATGAGATATGTGATAATGGCTTGGTGTATATGATTTTGGTGATATTTATTTGGAAAGAGTAGTGTTTGTGTGGTAACTAGTAAATGTAATAGTCTCATTGTGTCAGTCAAGTATTTTCTTTCATCTCTGTATTTGTAACAATGTAGTAGAAAATTTACAAAATTTAGCTAACCCCTTCCAAACCACAAGAGCACAAATCACCAATGCAATATGCAAACAAATAAATAAATTAGAAAAAAAAGAAATAAAAACAACACTGTTATGGATCCCCAGTCACATAAACATAACAGGAAATGAAACAGCAGATAAAGGAGTAAAATATGGAAGTAAACATTGAATACCACTAAACACCCCAATACATATACCAGAACTGCAAGCACAAATAAAACAAATCTTTAAAAACAAGTTCCCCACCCCACCCCACCCATGTTTAAAGAATTTGACACACAACAGAGCAATATATAGATTAAGATACAACTCCACAAGATTTACACATAACCAAAACAATGAACCAAAATCATGCACTCACTGTCGAACATACAACACAATAGAACACTTTCTACTATTTTGTTTATAAAATGAAATACGTACATATCAGTAGACAATGAAATATAATTAAACAAGTAATATTTCGTAGATTAATATTGCTATGAAAATCACTGAATGATTAGGAATTCAATTTTACCAAAATGTAGGTCAATTGCACTAAACGTGTTACAAAGTTCCCAAATAGTGGCAATTCACAGTAGTTGTAAAAATCAATTAATGTTAAACCATTTGGTGCTTTCTACTGAATTAAAATACAACATAAGAAAGCCTATCAGAATTACAAAACAACTCACACAATTCTACACATGAATACAAATATTTCCTACAAGTCTGTCTTGCTCTCTATACTCCTTTAACTCCATTGGTTAACTGTAATCGGCCGGTACTCGTCCTTTGGTCAGTTAAGACGTATCTCTTGCTTGAGTCACTCAACATCACTCAGTATCAATCAGTGTCACTCATTGTCATAATTAATACTGAACTTGTTAAAGCTTTAAAAAAAAATTCCTTTTAGCATGGAATGTTACCCCAAGGAATATTTTACTTACTGTTTAGGGAAATACCTGTATAACTTTTACTTACTGTTTAGGGAAATACCTGTATAACTTTTACTTACTGTTTAGGGAAATACCTGTATAACTATATGTTGCACTTAACGTGCAGAGCACAACGTCTACTTTAAACTTCGCTACATAAATACACGGACCAAAATGTGGTACATTTTATTGTATAGGAACTTAATGTAATATGTCATATCAATAAGTGACAATTAGAGGAAATAGTGGAAATATTTGTCAACTACATTTTAAACTAACTTAGGTTACATTTTAAACTAACTAGGCTACGTTTTAAACTAACTAGGCTACATTTTAAACTAGACTACATTTTAAGCTAACTTAGGGTACATGTTAATCTAACAGGGACACATTTTAAATTAATCAAGGCAGACAATTTTACTCCCATCAATTCATTTATGCTATTATTTTGCATTTAATAGTGACAATACTAAAGTTTGATAGCATACAGTAAAAAAAAATATATAATAGACATAATTAATTTATAAACTGAGTGACCAACTTGCTCTTCTCTTAGCAAATATGATGCCGATGATAATTACAGCGATGACAACAAAGCTAGCAGGCCCGATTATTGTCCCCCAAACCAGTCCTCTGTCTGAAACATAAAATTATCAACTTTAAATTTTAATTTTGTTAATTTTACAGTAAAATCAATCTAGTTCACTTTTACTATTTTCTTTATAAAATGAACACTTCACGTGGTCATGATGTATAAAACCAGAACCAACGTCTGATCTAATGGAATATCTTGATTTGTCAATGTCTTTACACTACAACAGCCTGGAGAACAATCTTTAATATGCCCCTGACATTGCCTTTGTTATTCAAGTTAGTATACTGCTTTATTTCGGGTGTCACATATAATATATATATAATTATTTCGTGCTGTTGTACTCTCAAGCTGTACTCAGCACTTATTTGTATTAAAAATATTAAGAAGTAGCTGTGCAACATCTCCAAACAGTCTTCACCATTAAGAAATTAAATGTGAATTCTTAGACTTTGTTTTAAATTATATTCACCGGAAGCATGCACCCTTCCACATCTCAAAATACCTTTTAATTTCAGGCCTGTGTATAGATTTCATACAACGGTCATATTATGTCGTAGCATACTCTCATTTAATGACTCATTTAATGATATCATTTGGGAATATTTCTATTGGAAGAAAATCTCAAGTCTTAGACATTGATTTCTGTGGCATGCACTCCTCTTTTACTGGTTATGATTATTATTAATCATCCATAACTAATTACAAGTGATGGAGAAATCTATGTTTATGTTTATTAATAATTTTCCCAGGAGACACCACTCATCTCTCACTTGGCTGATTATATGGGTGTAGTAAAGTTTTCTCTCTTGCACAACAATAAGATAAACGTTTTATTGTCACACAATATTTTCCTAGGTGGAAACGTCTTACTAAAGAAATACCAAATCCGTCTTTAATTATATTTACTGAGGCCCCATCAACCCACTGTCGCTTCAACATATAGTTTAATATGTACAAGAAAGTTAATACATTTAGCAATAAATTTATTAAACCAATAATCAAATATACATATATACAAATACAATGCGAAGGTCGTTTGACATCAATAGTCCATGAAACAACGTTCAGGTAATTCCAATACTTGTACAGTCTTATATTCTAACACGTGATTCTGAAGTCAGATTAGTATCAAAAATAAATCCCAAGACTATTCTTATCAGAGATGAAATGGAATTAGAGAGTGATATGGTAATAGTTTGTACATAACCTGTTCAATGACGTAAGCCACAACATTCCTTGTGCACTTTTGTAACAATGTCAGAAGTGTATTGTTCACAATAGAATAGTCAATCTTCCACTGCTCTGTTAAGCACTTTGTAGATTGTTTCAACACTGTAGAGCCCTCGAGACTAATATAGGCACATTTGTTTGCTATATTGGCTTCTCAAGTAGGAAATCACAGTAACAAAGTTCTAGCACTCCTTTTGCTAGACAGCGGAGTTGACACACTTGCTGACACACACCAACAGGGTGCAGTGAATCAATACAATTCCTGCCTGCTAGGATGGATATTTTTCTAATCTCCCACAAGCATACAAAGAAACCAGGGGAGTAAATATGGAAGCTAAAAGGCTTGATTCTTTCCTGAAAACATAATCAGGGAACAACACTAAGTTCCAGATCTTACCATTTCTAAACTCCATTCTTTCTTACTACCATCCTCAAATTACAATGCATGTAGCAGTATTCATTAACCTGATACACATGCACAGCATAATAGATACACCATAATCAATTACGAATGTGTTTCTATTAGAAGAAATGTCACGTGCTTAACATATTACATACAAGTATCATAATTTACAATTGTGGAAATAATAGTTTATTTACATAATACATCTTTACATCAAATTGACAAGTAATAAATGAATAGCAAAGTGTACAAAATATTTATAAGTCAATACTCTCTCAATCAATCAGTTAAGTCATCATTAAGGTAATGATTGCCTTTTCATGACAGTTCTAGCATATTCCTTACTTTTACAAAAATATCAACATGCGCATGGTCATATCACATTGACATTTAACAAACTATATAATAATTAAGTTTGAAAATAGAGACCAGCAAGTTTACTCCACCAGAATTTCTTTACTAGCATGTCTTGTAATTGCATCATTTTCTTCAGATTATAGTAAAGTAGTGCATGCCTTCAACCTTAAACCTTATTAACACATAATCATTCTAAGTTCAGGTTGAGAAAGAACAATGATGATAAATATGTAAAACTAAAAAAAAGGAGGATAAGTTCTAACATCATCATCATCACCATCATAATCAACAACAATCATCATTATTGACCCTTCCCTCCACTTTTGCTAGTATCGGTTAGTTGATAGTGAAGTTTGGTTTTGGAATCCTACCAGGATTATTGGAGATCGTAGGTGTTATGCAGGATACACAGGTACATTCATTTAGAACTGTACTTAGGCATATTCATTTAGAACTGCTGTTAGCAGTAAGGTAAATTTGCGGTCTCATGGCAGTTGACTCATGTAACCTTTCAAGGTCAGAGTTTGTCTTCTAAGCCGTTATGTCTTGTACAACTTCTGCTGTTCCACGTTTTACGTTTATAATTCTGATCTGACATCGTGGAATTTTTCAATCTCTCCATTCTCTTTTCTTTTTCTTTCTTTGATAAAGAAACACTGATGAATGTTGCTGTTCTGTTGGACCTGCCATCAGCTACAATGTCTGTTCGCGTAGGTAAATTGCGAGATCTAAATGCACTCTTTTTTTGGGGAGTTTAACTTACGTGAGATGGGCAAATTATATGCGTAAGCGAGACGTCAGTGTGATTAACAAACTCATTGTATTGATCGCATGAAAGGGGAGAGCACTCAGGTTATTTTACTTTAATTAAAACCTTTCAAGATCGTGCACATCATTGATGTTTTCGGATTCTGAATGAATAGTGACAGTCATGTATGGGTACATGGGCAGTTTAGCTATTCAAATATTCAAACGGGTGACTCCCGTAGTGTATGGAGGATGGCTTAGAGACTACCCTGTTCTGAAAAGATGGTAAACAGTCTGGGTGTTCTAAAGGGTGCCCACGTTAAAAGATACCTTAGCGGCTGAAAATGTTTGTGGAAAGTATGGTCTTTGGCTGCTGTGGGCAAAACTTTGCCCCCCAAAATTACACGCCAACCATTCCAATTATTCACCAACCAGTTAAACACATCATTCCTATTTTCACTCGTCCTAATTTCATCATATTAATTTTTACGAATTCAAAGAATCCATGGCAAACGAACAAAGTTTGAAAGGGAAATAAATCTATAAATTAAACAAGAAAGCATACAAAGGGTTGCTAGGGATTTGTAATTATAATCACGCAGCAAAACTCCATGTAAAACCGACTTGGCAAAGCTCTCTGATTTTATCCATTTCATACATCGTCTATGAAATTAATGAACGTTGTAATTGACACAGATAAAAATCAATCCATCAATCAATCAACATGAGTTACTCTTGCTAATTTTGCTGCAATAACACAAGTCGTGTCTTGGTTTTAGAAAATACTACATAAAACCATGTCACACAACTGAGCAAAAAAGATATTGTCTACAAATAAAAGTTATTAATGATATATGCATATAAATATAATAGCGCTCTAATTCCAACATGTCTGTGCACATTTTAATTTTTTTATTAAAAAAAAACGATTATGCATGTGTGAAATGTTGTTCAGGATGGAAACAAGATGTGAATTCTTTCACCATCCTGTGCTCTCATCAATCACAGGCTAGTCCACAAAGGTTCAACATCAATGATAAGGTCCCAAACTGCAGGAAAAAGAACGGGCATTTACAATCTGTCATCCTATGTCTCCTAACAGAAAATTCTTTCATACGTATTATTATCTCTAATAAACGCTCTCGACAGGATGTATAAGTAATAAAGGAATATTGCTAAAGGTCAAGGATAAAGAATAAAGCTATAAATACTTCAAGACATAGGCAAAAATCGCATACCTTCGGCAGTTATACTCAGCGGATAATTGTCCTGTTCCGTTAGTTAATCGAAAATGAGAGCAGAATACTAACGAGGGCCGCATTCCAGGCCAAGGCTAGAGGTCACCTCTCCTAGTAGGTAGGATTTTGGGGGCAGACTATTTTTAGCGTAAGGTGTGGCTACATAATGCCATTTGTAATTAATAATAAATGCATATAAAAATATTATCGCTGGAATTCCAATATATATTTGAATGCTTTAATTTTAAAAGAATACACGATTGCATATGAATAAAACAACGGTAACAACAAAATAGCTTTTACAATTTGCTAAGTAATGCCATCATATAAATTACTGCCTTGAAGTAAAGTAAAGATCATTTCCCGACACCTTGGACCCTGTTGGAGATGTTCCATAATTAAAAAATAAATAACATAAAAAGAAAGAAAGAAATACAAATCATTATTATTGTGATAAGCATAATTAGAATTATATATTGCAGTTCGATGTTATGCACAATATAATTAAAAGTCTGTGCATGTTGCACTTCCCATAATATTCTCAAACTAGTAAGTATACACATTTTAAAAATAACAGCTTACCTACAACTTTCAGCGTCACTGATGTCACATACGGATAGGAATGAGGATCTGGTGGCCAGATGGCGCTGCACGAGCACAGAATACCATCATGGCTGCCGCTGAGCTCGTCAAGAATGAGCGTGCTGATTACCGAGTCCTTGAACTTGGCACTCTGACTGGCGGCGTAAGGTCCGCAGTTAAATTCGATGGACGACACGAGAGGGTGGCCGCCAGTGACTCTACACGTCAAGGTCAAACTGGAACCCGTAAGAATCAGTTGACCATATGTGTAGCCACTAATCACTGGTGGATGAGTGGGAGGGTCTAGAAAAATAAACACAAGTTTTTAATATCGGCAACATTAGAATTCATGACAACAGCACCGAAGTTCACTCAGTCATTAATGGTGACAGCCTCCACTCCAATGAAAGCAGAATTCTTAAGAAATGTCAAAATAATACTCATGATCGAAGATCTCTAACACGGAATAACGGATCTGGTTTGTCAATACACTGACAAAGGATATGAGTGACTTTGTCATCCCGTTATTTGTTTTGTTGACATATTTATTACGTCTGTAAAATGTATATTCAAGGTTGATTACCTTTTCCAGTCCTGATAATAGCATTGGTTTTATTTGGTTATTTTTTTGGAAAATAAATTTTCCTCAAGAAACATAAAGTACTCTTCGCCTAACGTACAAGATCTTAAACGTGCCCGGAGGTATCTGGGTGCCAAATGTGTTTTGTGTGTTGTGAGTGTTGTGGTTGTGAGTAACAATTTAGTAAATAATTGCTATGAAAGTTCTTGATTCGCTAAAAACAATTTTTTATATGTTAATGATAACATGCTGACCTTTGACGTATAGCCGTTCTTCCGTGAATAAGCCGTTTAAAAATAAAACGTACAGAAAGCACAAAACGTAACGTCGGTTAATTCAGGATAAGCAAAAGACACATGCATGCACACACAAACACTCCCAAAAGATACAATATTTATGTAGTAGAATTTGCCTGTCCATATTTATAAACTTAATTGTTATATAATTTGCTAAATTGTCGAAGTGACCCGACCTTGTGCACTCCTTACGATGGTATTGTTGTGAGTATCAGAGTTGAAAGTAAACACTCGAGAATATGCCAGAAATTGCTGATGCAATGCAAACCATTTCTTACTGGATTAATAATTTTTATTAGCCAATGTTTAAGATTTATAGAAAAGGAGACTAGCCAATGGACTGAGATCGAAGGTTTACATGCTGTAGAGAATTCTAGTGTCTAATCATTTGAATTTGGTATGGTAAGAAGTCCGGTTGTGAAAACCAAAAGCGTGCAACATTGAATTCAGTACAAGGGTGTTGTTGTTGTTGTCTCTGCATTGAAACAAATTAGATGTCGTCTCATGGCAAGGACTATGAAGGTGTCGAGAAATTTAATGGGTGCAATTTCTGACTTCAGATCAGATCAAAAGTAAAAATATTTCATGCTAATCTAATGGAAAGCACATAAAGATCACCCGGATAACAAGGTCACTACTATTGTAAGAGAGGATGATGCTACCTCTGTATCCAAGGCTGAATCTGTACCACACCCAGGTCTAACAGATGATGAAACTGTTGATGTTATTTTTAAACCAGAACTTTCAGACTCTGAAGCACAACAGTTATGGAGTGTGATAAAAGTAACTCTCAACATTTTTACCTATAAACCAGGAAAAACGAGTCAGTGCAAATTTATGGTCGCACTATGGGATCATAATCTGATCTGCTTCAAACTGTATGTCTTACCTTATGCCAAACAAGATGCTGTAAAACAGGAAATTGACTGTGTTAGCCTTAGATATGATTGACAAGGTGCTGTAAAACAGGAAATTGACTGTGTTAGCCTTAGATATGATTGACAAGGTGCTGTAAAACAGGAAATTGACTCTGTTAGCCTTAGATATGATTGACAAGGTGCTGTAAAACAGGAAATTGACTGTGTTAGCCTTAGATATGATTGACAAGGTGCTGTAAAACAGGAAATTGACTGTGTTAGCCTTAGATATGGTTGACAAGGTGGAGTCCCCATCTAGTTCTCCTACTGTCCTAGGTAAAAAGAAGGATGACACACACCGATATTGTGTGGACTACAGACGCCTGAACAAGTTGATTGTTTGTTCAGCTGAACTGATGTCTGAACCAGAGCTCCGTTTTGCTTGGCTCAGTGGAGAAAAATATTTTTTCTAGATTTGAAAAAGGTTTTTCGTAAATTACAAACTGTGATGCAGACAGGCCAAAATTAGCATTTAGCACCCAGACGGCCAATATCAATAGCGGGTTTTGCCTTTTGGCATCCTCACAGCAACATCTTTTCACATCTTTTCACTAAGATGATGAGATTGCTCATCAAACCCATGAAAGAGGATTCTGTCTGCAACAATATTTATTAGCCCAACACAAGCATATAGCTTAATAAATTCAGCATAATAGTTTATGAGTGGGTTCACTAGAACAATTTCAAGTGTTTAGCATACTACGTATAAGGATCATAGTTCATAATATATAGAAATAATAGTCTACTCACATAATACATCTCTATGTAAAATGCAAGTATAACATATCAATAGAAAAATACATAAAATATTTATAAATCCATTCTTTCTCAATCAGTCAGTTAACGCATCATTAAGCTAAGGGCCACCTTTCATGGCTGGACTTCTTGCCACACCAAATTCAAGTGAATAGAAAATAGAATTCTCTACAGCAGGTAAAATTTATTTCAACTCATTGTCTGGTCTCGTTCTCATAAATCTTAACCATTGGTAAATAAAACTACTCATCTAGTTGGAACTGGTTTGCATTGCATCAGCAATTTCTAGCATATTCTCAACTCGAGTTGTTTACTGCAACTCTGACACAAAAATACCATCATAAGGTGTGTCCAAGGTCAGGCCAAGTGGACAATTTATATAACAAATAAGTCTAGAAATAGGGATAGGCAAAGTTACTCCACCAGAGTTTAATTTCAATGAAAGCTCACCCTCACTATGAGTCGTCATAGAGCAGCACAACTGTAGCACGGTACGTGAATGAACCCCATTTTAGCCTTACAAAACCATTTGTATGTTCACCAGTACTCTCTAGATTTGATCAGTGAAATTCCCTTCTTTGTCTACACCTTATCAATGTAACTCTCTTCTCTTATCTAGATCAGAGGAGAATCAATCAATCAATTGTCAGATTGAAGACAGCATGGGTGATGTCTCCTCAATCTTTGAAGGAAGTACATTTTTTGGCACCTGACCTAGACATGGACCATGAAATACACGTGATGATTGATGCAGCTATTTCCTCTCAGCTTGGTCATCAATGTACAAAGTTTGTACATGTACAAATGTACAATGATGGATGAGCATGTGGCCTTTCCTTTCAGCTTGGCCATCCATGTACAAAGTTTAGGAATGATGGATGAGCATGTGGCCTTTCCTTTCAGCTTGGCCATCCATGTACAAAGTTTAGGGATGATGGATGAGCAAGTGGTCTTTCCATTAGCTGCAATCCATAACAGTTTGCCAGACTGGGGATGAAACAATAATGTTCCCCACTGAACGGTATCACATGCACTCATTCAGACAGTTTAGAGAGGTGAGAAAAAACCAGAAAAACTTGCTCACACACTCTGTCATTCAAAACTTAATAGAAATAATAATATGAACAATAAGTAATAATATGAACAATAAATAATAATATAAACAATAAAAAGTATATTAATTTCAATAATATCAACAGCAACAGCAACCATGACAACTAACCTTTGCTGTCATGAATCTGAATTATAAATCCAGTGAAAGTATCCCCCAAACAAGTCTTCAGACATAATTATTTTACTAAGGGAGGTAACTGTACTCTCTATAGGAGATGCTCAGTGGGTCAAAGGCAATCTAATTTTAGTTTTCCTTACTGTGCATATATATGCATTCTACCAGCTGTTGACAGCAATTTGTTTGCTCTGTGGACATGTTTAGCCTCCAGTCTCAGTGGGCGCTGGTCAAGGGACAAGAATTCGGTTACTATGACACTAAGCCGACTAAGGCCTTGTGCAAACATACGGTGGCCTGAGCCAAGATCATCTAGACTAAGATTTGCATAACTAGCAAGCCATAGGGTTTGAAGCCACACTTTAAGTGTCGTGGTTTCGAGTTGGAAAACACAGCTCACAAGAGTTTGAAACAAGAAAGTTAGAGCTTTTATTATTAATTTAAATTATTATTATTAGATTTGAAGTATCAATTTAAAATGAGATAATTGTATATGTTAATTAATTAATAAATGCATAAAAAAATGTCGGACACGTCACACTCAGCACAGTAACTACAAGATCTCCTCTAACTCTCACGCTTGATTGTCTCGTTTTAGGCCTGAATACCTGTCTGATCTCACAAATCGGCACATTCTTAAGAGACTGCATTCATCACCAGACAAGCATTTTCAACATTCCGTAATGTAAGTGAACGTGTTATTCGGTCCACGGCATTTGATTATCAGGATTCATTTACCTGGAGCTGACTGGATGAAGACAAAAGACAGACTAAGACATAAGACAGACTAAGACAAAAGACAGACTAAGACATAAGTCAGAGTAAGACATAAGACAGACTAAGGCAAATGACAGACTAAGACATATGTCAGACTAAGACATAAGTCAGACTAAGACAATAGACAGACTAAGACATAAGTCAGACTAAGACATAAGTCAGACTAAGACAATAGACAGACTAAGACATAAGTCAGACTAAGACATAAGACAGACTAAGACAAAAGCCAGACTAAGACATAATACAGACTAAGACATAAGTCAGACTAAGACATAAGACAGACTAAGGCAAATGACAGACTTACACGCTCTTGGATTATACTCGACAGTCCAGTTGTGAGCACCCCATGTCAGCTGGCATGTGAACACTGAGTATTGGTCCCTTCTTGACACTGTGACTTGAGACGTATTTGAGTATCCGGGCCACGTCAGAATCCCAGACGGGTGTCCATATTTGGGTGTGATACAGTTACATGTTACACTGCTCTCGTTACTGTTCGGTGCAAACATCGGACATGATGACACTGAGGGCGGCTCTGGTGACACTGAAAACAGTTTTATATTTTGGGACAGATTACGCCTAAATGTTTTCCTGACTGAAAACAGTTTTATAGTTTGGGACTCCACATGCGTTAAGCAAACGTTCTAGTCACACAGCAAACAGTTTTATATTTTGGAACTGAGTTTGGGTCAGGTTAATATTTCACTCCGTTAATTACATTATGGACTTTTACACTTTTAAACCGTCTTCTAACAATGATGGCATTTACTTTGCTTTCGTTAAGAATTTCGGGAAGTAGTTGGCTGCACTAGTTGGCGTTATGTTGCAACAGAAGTGAGAGATTTTAGATTATCTCGCCGGCCATCATGTCAGTTTGTATGGATGAAAATTCAAATGGCTAGCGATAATTTATTTTTATCAGGAATTCCAAACTAATTTCACATAAACAGATTTGTAGATTTAAAACTGACGGCCAATAAGACCACGCCCTCAAGTTTGGTTCAAGAAAGAGGCAACATTAAATATGGAAGGGCACTATAGAGGTAAATAAATAAGTGTGCACTATATTACTCTTACATCATAGTAGTAAATAAATAAGTGTGCACTATATTACTCTTACATCATAGTAGTAAATAAATAAGTGTGCACTATATTACTCTTACAGCATAGTAGTAAATAAATAAGTGTGCACTATATTACTCTTACATCATAGTAGTAAATAAATAAGTGTGCACTATATTACTCTTACATCATAGTAGTAAATAAATAAGTGTGCACTATATTACTCTTACATCATAGTAGTAAATAAACAAGTGTGCACTATATTACTCTTACATCATAGTAGTAAATAAACAAGTGTGCACTATATTACTCTTACAGCATAGTAGTAAATAAATAAGTGTGCACTATATTACTCTTACAGCATAGTAGTAAATAAATAAGTGTGCGCTATAGTACGGTTAGAATTGAATAAACTTTTTATTGCAATGTTCAGAGAAGATCGTTAGAATTAAATAAACTTTTTATTGAAATGAACAGAAAAGACCGTTAGAAATAAATAAATGTCTTATTGCAATCTACAGAAAAGATTGTTAAATATTATTTATAAATCCTGAAAAGAGAAGAATAAATTATATATAAGGCAGTTTAATGATAAATATATTAATTGCTATGCAGTTTGAAAACATCTCTACTAGTGTAGGAGTTCAAAGGTTAGAAGTTTATTTAAAAGTTTAAAATGTTTCAAATTGTCACATGAAATAGTGCATTAATAAGAACTTCTAATTTCTTCACCGGTTTTCTTATTAATTTTATTGTTTTTCTTACCGTTATTCTACTGAGAAAAGTGATAATAATCGTGTAAGAATTCACGACTGTAACTGACAAACTGACAAACACTTACGTATTTCGAGCGAGATGTTGGTGGTTACGTTAACGATCTCAACTGTATACGAGTATTTCCCTTCTGACGCTGGCAATGTTGCTTTAAATGAACACGTAACTCGACAGTTTACATAGTTTGCCCCAGCCAGAGCGGAGAGGTGTCCACTAAAGGTACGAGTTACGTTTCCCTGTCCATAGAGTAAAACAACGACAAAGTTTGGACAATGTATAGGAATGAATGTTTCAGCTTGTGACTATTTTACCTCTGACCTTAGATATTTTACGAATTCAAAGAAATGAAAAGCAAATATTTATCAGTCACATATATAACATTTCCTTTAATATTTGTTCACTTAACAACCTCAAGAATACTTGCTTTGAGAGTTATCTTCAGTTTAATGTAAGAAATCTTTTAAAAGCAGCTGACAGCATTCGAACAAGGTTAAATTTAGAAATTACTAAATAAAAGTCTCATGCACTAGCTGCGAAATTTTCATTTCAATGTAGAGAGTAGTATGTTTATTTAAAAATCAGATTTTACGATAGAGAGACGCTTAAGTGATGTCACTTTGCAGACTGTCTGTACAAGTTAACAGTTCGCGATAGCTCAACTGTAGAGCACTTCAAGAGAGCATTTCAATTACATAATTGAAGACGTACATATCAATGGACTAAGACTTTCATTGAGTTTTATGTTTTATTATATAAATATGGCCATTACCTTGTATGAGAATGATTCATTCCATCGACATAAATGTGTGTTCTTTCCACAGTCTTTGAAAGGAGGAAATGTTCCACTACAATTGCCAACAACATTCCAATTTTTTGAGTCTGTTGTTAACGAGCAGTTCATGTTTCCGTCTGTAAAAAGAAATTACACCACACATAAAATGTGTACACACGGACACAGTCACAGTCAAAAGAATTTACACTCATACGCACACTCTCCCCCCCCCCTCTCTCTCTTACACACACACACACACACACACATATACACACACAAACACACACACACACATTTATTAAAAGAGATTTTATCCGGAGTAATTTATTGCCGGACACATCTACACGCCTTGTAAATTGTTGACATGTTGAATAAAATAAACTCGCGCACACGTGCATGTATGTCTGTAATAGTCATATATTTATTTATCCATCCTCGTACACAGCAATCTTCTTTCTTTCCTTTCTTTCTTTGTCTTTTTTACATTTCTATAAGTAACAGTTTATTTAAGTAACACTTCATTTATGTTTGTAAGTATCAGATTTTGTTTTTGAGGTAAAGATGTCACTTGTTATTCTAATTATATACAGGTGTGCCTTGATGCTATAGGGTATACAGCAATGTCATAATGCTCTAGTCTAAGGTGTACAGCTATGTCATAATGCTCTAAGGTGTACAGCTATGTCATAATGCTCTAAGGTGTACAGCTATGTCATAATGCTCTAAGGTGTATAGGTATGTCATAATGTTATATGGTGTACAGGTATAACATAATTCTTATTGCTGCTTACGTCGTTCATTAATGCATAATATAAATACACGTTTCTTAATTCAAAATGGTGAACACTAATTTTATGTATGATGTACATATATTTCATATTTCACAAGAGAAAGAAATTGTCAAAACTGTTCATAATGTATGTGCGATGAGAATGGTTTTGATATTTGAATTATTTAATCGTCCATTACTAATTTCAAGTGAAGATAATCTTAATTTATGTTATTAATAATTCTCCAGCAGACACCACTCGTCTCTCTCACGTGGCGAATATGCGGGCGCTGTAAACGTTTTCTCTCTTCCACACCATTAAAGACAAACATTTACTATCACACAATATTTAAGTAGGTGGAAAACTTCTTACTAAAGGAGAAGACAAATCCGTCTTTAATCTATATTTAGCGAGCCCCCATCCACCCACTTTCTTCTCTAACATAAGGTTACAATTATGTGTAAGAAGATCAATAAATATAACAGGAAATTTGTTAAATCAACAATCAAATATGCATATAGCATATAAACTTGACATTAATATTTCCATGCAGCCATGTTCCAATAATTTTTATACTTTTCAGTCTTATATCCTAATTTACAATTGAACACTTTAATGTCAATATACCTCACAGGATAGTTCTTATCAGAGAACAGAAATGGAGTTATTAGAGATAGCAATAATAGTTTCTACATAAACTGATTTAGGCATGGTCTCAATTGTCTTTCACATGCTTTTTACAACATAGCCCCAGTTTTATTGTCCCTGACAATTCAACGTGTTTCCTTCTCATGAAGTAAAAAAAAGGATTCGTTACTCGTACTCTCAAGCAAATCTGGGCATTCATTCACTGTACCAGCTCACTCAAGCAGAACCGCAACTGTAGCAATTTCCATTAACTTCCTTGTACCAGAAATTGCTCAATGTAGTCAGCATACCTTGCCACCATACATCAATGGAGTGTGGTTTATCCTTTGCACTTGCTCACACTTTGGTAGATATTTCTTTATCTGCCATGGTCATAGCAGTTCATAATAAATACACCAGGAGATTCCAATAATGCATGGAAAGGCTGCTTTGTCCCTGTAAACAAATAATCAAGTTTCCAGTTTATCCTTTTTTTAAAACTCCTTTCATTCTTACATTCAAGTGTCAACTTAGTTTTCTGCAACATTAGTTATTAGCCTGTTACATGCATACAGCATAACAAACACAGCATATAGATTTATGAACAGAAATAATGTCAAGTGTTTAGCATTCTATATACAAGCATTACATACAAGCATCTTAGTTCAAAAATTTGTAGAAATAATATTGTACTCACATAATACATCTCTATATAAAACAGAAGTATAACATATCAATAGCAAAATGCACAAAATATTTCTAAGACCATTCTCTCTCTCAATCAGTCAGTTAACTCACCATCAAGCTAATGGCTGCATTTCAACACCGGACTTCTTGCCACACCAAATTCAAGTGATGAGACAATAGAATTCCCTACTGCATGTACACCTTTAATCTCAGCCCATTGGCTGGTCTCGTTCTCGTAAATCTTCACCATTGGATAATAAAAACTACTCATCTAGTTGGAACAGGTTTGCAATACATCAGCAATTTCTAGCGTATTCTCAACTCGAGTGTTTACTGCAACTCTGACACAAATATACCGAGTGCTCAAGGTCGGGTCACTTCGACAATTTAACAATTTATGTAACAATTAAGTTTAGAATTAGGGATAGGCAAATTTATTCCGCCACAATAATCATATTTAAACATTTCTATATTCCATAACTTTATATCGTACTTAACATTTTTACTAATTCTGTACAAGATACACGTATTCATATTTCTATGAGGGGTAGAATTATTACATTGAAATATAACTCATGCGTAATTAATATTGCTATATTGTGTTCACATATTTCATATTTTTTAATAGAAACACATTACCCAATGTGAACATGCAATAAATACTTGTATGTAGCATACACGTATTTCATAATTCCATAAACAGTGGTGCTTAAAGAATGTTGTGTTTTGTATAGGGAGTTAATACTTCCAAATGATGTACAAATATTTTATATCCTCTGAAGTGGAATTGTTGCAAATTTTCGTATGGTTTACAGGTATATTTAATACTTTTATATAGTGTGCACATATATTTCTCTTAGAGTGGCAATATTTCGGAATTGCATTTGATGAATACGAACGTGTTTGTAATTATTTTCCACGGAGCTATCGAAATAATAAATTATTTACAATTAACATTGGGATTGCTGTCACAAATAATTACCTAATTACTAAAAGACAACCGCACTTAAAATTCTTTTGAGTACCTGCTGAGTTCGCAGAAGTGTTATTTATCGTTAATATCGTTAGTCCCAGTTTTCAGTATATTTTGTGTATTATATTTTAACAGTCAGTGTACATTATTTTCCAAGTCAGTGGCTGTTTCTGTGTACTTGAGTTGAATTAGTCCTGGATATATCGTATTAATGATTCATGGTTGTGGTTAATATCATTTAAAAAAACTGTGCTAAAGATTTTCACATTAAACGTCTCAGTCTGTCTGTCTGTCTGTCTATGGATTAACAAGGAACGTTTATAGTGAAGGGTGTCTGACATTACTGTGAACAAAGAACGTTTAGAGTGAAGGGTGTCTGACATTACTGTGAACAAAGAACGTTTAGAGTGAAGGGTGTCTGACATTACTGTGAACAAAGAACGTTTAGAGTGAAGGGTGTCTGACATTACTGTGAACAAAGAACGTTTAGAGTGAAGGGGGTCTGACGTTACTGTGAACAAAGAACGTTTAGAGTGAAGGGTGTCTGACATTACTGTGAACAAAGAACGTTTAGAGTAAAGGGTGTCTGACATTACTGTGAACAAAGAACGTTTAGAGCGAAGGGTGTCTGACATTACTGTGAACAAAGAACGTTTAGAGTGAAGGGTACGCTTGTCATTCTCTCCACTAGAACACTGATGTTCACTACATTGTTTTTCACTCATCAATCCTCGTAGCTTGACTCAGCTGTTCATTTCTTTAAAATATATAATTGAGTATTCTAGTAATAGTTTTCATTTTCACTGCAAAGTGTACTTTTGTGATGTAAGTCTATGTTTGCATTAATCAGTATTTAGTTGGGTTTTAATATAGCTTCCCTATACATCCATACTCCATCCTTTTAAATCAATGACTTCGCATTTCGTGTGCTGTGACTGTGATTATGTTGGTAAGTAGCTGGGTGTTACTAATTTTAGATGATCATGTCGACCATCCACACTTTCATACCAAAGATGGCGGTACATCTGGAATCAAGAGCTGATTACCTTGACTGCAGGTGGAGTACAAAGCAAACTTTTCTCTCCCTTCTCATTAACAGGAATGCAGTTATAAACTTCCGTTCAACGTCTTGACGTTTGGTAAGAAAGGATGTTCACCAAAGGTGATGCTATTGAGGTATCAATCAATATGTGTCTCCCGACAGGTATCACTTACTGTGTGTCTCCCGACAGGTATTAATCAATATGTGTCTCCCGACAGGTATCACTTACTGTGGGTCTCCCGACAGGTATTAATCAATATGTGTCTCCCGACAGGTATCACTTACTGTGGGTCTCCCGACAGGTATCACTCAGTGTGTGTCTCCCGACAGGTATCAATCAATATGTGTCTCCCGACAGGTATCAATCATTGTGTCTCCCGATAGGTATCAGTGTGTCTCCGGATAGATATCAATCAGTGTGTGTCTCCCGACGTTTTCGCGTTTGTTAATTCTTTAAAATGGATTTATTTATATAATTTTTTTCTCCGATCTCAGTAATCATTTCTGCAAATGATTTTAACTCTTCATCTAACTCTGAATTTCTTAGCATTAAACAATGAAAATACATTCACCTGTGTGTACATCTATGATCATCCAGCTATATCTATTGAACCGTGAATATAATGCAAAGATCCAGTAGTCCTATTATTAATGATTTAGTGACACAGAAACAATACACATTATAATTTTATCACGGTAAAGTCGTTATATACTTTTATTGCTCTCGATTGCTTTGTGTTAATATACATATTTCGTGTTTTTCTCTTGAGATTTTAATGCTAACTAATCTTTTAATGTCTTAATCTCAAACTTTAATCTTGAAACACACAGTAAATGTGGGGTGCAATCAAGAAATAACCTCCTTTCTCAAGACTTCTAATTTTATGTGGAAAATGTAGTCATTGATTTTAAATTTTATTGTAACAAATTAAACGCAGTCATAATAACTGTTCCTATTTTTGGAAAGTATCGTTTGACTTGCTATTGCATGCATAGTTTAAACAATGCATTTGGTCATTCTAAATTAAAACTACAACTACAGAAAATCGACTTACCAACCCTGCTCTTGAGAGATGTCAACCACAGAATAAAATTCAGATATTTCCTAATCGGCATATTTTCTATCTAGCTCTGCAACTGTGCCCAACACATCTGAAGATATGAAATGTTTTTTTGAAAATAAAATTTATTTACCAGAAGTTTCTGCTTAGTGAAAATTTTGCATTTTTAAAGCCTCTCAATCGTATGTAATAGCACTTTGATTTTTACAAAATTTGTCAAAAGTTTTTGAGTAGGACGTGGAAATGAACTTCCGTGTCGATGTGTGCGCAAGCATCGAGTGACTCAGAAGTGTTAATATTTGTTTCTTAGTGCATGCCATAAGTACAAAATAATTATTGAGCAAGTTCCCAGAACACGTGATCTACTTCCTTTGCACTTAAAACCGCAACAGCGATTGAGTCCGGTTGCAGAGAAATGTGTCACGTGATTAGATAATTATTCATCGAACTGTTCTAAAGAAGCAAATATTTGTATCAATAGGCAATAACTATTAAATTACAATTACAAGGTAAAATCAAGTTTGAAAAGAAAATGCACAAGACTATTAACATTATTGCCACGCATGTCGATTGAATATTAGCCAGTGAAAAGGAAGGAAAGAGTTACTTTACATTCGTTATGCATTATGCACTATTAAAAGTATTGTCATGCATATGGATTGAATATTAGCCAGTGAAAAGGAGAGTGATGATTGACTTTACATTCATTATGCATTATACAAAGAACAATGACACAAACGCGAAGTGAAGAGTTACTTTATATTCATTATGCATTATGCAAAGAACAATGATACAAGTCCCAAATGTTCATGATCAGTGAAATGTATTAACAAGCTAACAGAATTAAAGTATTAATTCGACATAAAAGCTCTGTTTATAGTGTAAAATATAATTAGATATTAATATGAGATTTACCTTTGCTCACTTCATTTGGATCTAACTGATGACGTCACAAAGTTTAAGACTAATATTTCTGACTGCCTTGGGTGTGTGAATAGTGGGAGGAAAGAAAGACAAGAGAAAAATAGAATCTTACTTTAATTAATTCTTTCCTGCCGGATGAAAAACTTAACCTGTTCTTTCAGTCAAACGCATCCATTTTCTGTATACACGGGTAAAGATGCACTGTGAAATGAGGTCACGAACGTCTAGCCCTATATTTAAAACATAATATTTAACTAGTTCTTTAAGCCATCTAAATATTCCCTTTCAGAATGAAATCCCTAAGGCATGTATAAACACAGACGAGAAAAAGTAGAAGTCAATAATCACATTTAACAGGAGAATTTAATAATAATAAACAATTGGTTAAAATAAAACATTAAGAGAAATTACAGATAAAATTTCAAGTGAATTATACATATTTATAGCTGGCAAACTTGTTTGTCATTATAGAGAGTTTCTAGTGCACAAGCACTACTTATCGATTAGACTTACTTTCCACTCTTCACTTGAGGATAGAAATTCATTATCTGCTAATTGATGACATCACGTAATTGGCTGGGAGACAATTCGGTCTTCTCTTTTGGTCCAGAAGTAAACAATATTGCTGGCTGAGAAGTGTGAAGGCCAGAGGTGTCTGACTAAGGTCAGAAGTGTGAAGACCGGAAGTGTCTCAGTGAGCCACGACAAGTGTGAACTAGAAGTGTCTCACTAAGCTATTAGAAGTGTGAAGGCCAGAATAGCAAAACAAATAGAGTAGCAAAATGGCGAGCTATTTGGTATATGGATCCTGAACCAAAAACGTTCAGAGACAAATGTGGAAGACTCGTTTAACTCCCTTTAAGCATTTATAAAAAATCCTTTAGATGTGGGATTAATTAGATTAAATAGTTTGCAGTGCAATCTGTTAAACTATCTCATCACAGTCAGTCTAGCTCTTTTAAAACCCATTTGCAGGGAGTGCTTTAAAAAATTATCCAATGGGAGTGGTAGACATCTGAGCTTCTTTCTAAGCTGAGATACTGGCTAGCCTATGTAATTGACTGACATACCTCCTTTTATTTAGGACTATGTACGGTATTTTTTAATAGTTGCTTGAAGTGGTTCAAGAATCAAATATCATTTCGGTTCCTGGGCTAGTAGCTGGAAGTTTATGGTCCAGGTGGGCATAAAATACCAAGACCTTTTTAAGGGATCTCGGAGGTCAATGGAGGTGAACATCCTCCCCCTCTTCTCTGTCGAGAAGTGAACCAGCCGACGCTCTGCAGGCATAATTCAGAAGATAATTTCACATTCAACAGGAGAGAGTTTTGTATTTTATACTATTGATTAATTTTCTAACTCTTTCTTATTTGCCTGTTTAATTGAATTTTGCAAATAATTACATACGTTTAGAATGTCTGGACTGTATTTGACATTAGAGGATCCATTTGATTTAATATTTCTACTTGCGGTCAGATGTAACAGGCCGAGTGTGGTCAAATATTGTTGTGCATTTTTACTTTTCTTGTTCACATATCTTTATCCGTATATGAATGAATTAAAGAAATTATTTGAGTGAACAAGCCATGCTTGCAATTAACAGTTTGTATAAATATGAGAAACCCTTGAACCAGTGTGCATTTGAATATTGATTTGTTATGAACATATGGAATGTTTAATTATGATTGTTGCTAATTATATTGTTAATTACATATCTTTTTTGGCTTGTATTTGACGAGTCAGACGTCGAAGAATTCTGGGTCGTGGTCTTTAGTACAGAGAAGTCATTAGTGGAACGGCGATCGAATAAGAGAAATCCCAGAAACGTAGGCAGACTAATTAAAACCCAGATAACCACGCCTTATTTATATCGTTTTCCTCGCACGCAGGAAGAAGGCAGAATGGATTATCTCCCCACCCTGTAATATCGGACATGATTTGCAGTGAGTCACAGTAATTTATGATAATTAATTATGACTGAATATTAAATATTAGTATTAAAAGTAGTGAACAGGAAGGGTTTGTTTCCGGTAAGCTGCTGTGCTGCTAAGTGTTGACTGCACTGAGAGTTTAGCTATAGTGAAAAAAACGTAAGATCAGAGTTTGAAAGCAAATTACAAAAAGCTTATTCACGACTTTCCTAAACATATAGGTCAAATAACTGTTTTAGAAATAGACTTTTGTGGTCAACTTCCTGTTTTCTTTTCTCTCTTTATAATCTTACCGTGAACCACTGTAATATCATATTGTTTTTATATTATACATCTTACAGAGAACCACTGTAATATCATATTGTTTTTAAATTATACATCTTACAGAGAACCACTGTAATATCATATTGTTTTTAAGTTATACATCTTACAGAGAACCACTGTAATATCATATTGTTTTTAAGTTATACATCTTACAGAGAACCACTGTAATATCATATTGTTTTTAAGTTATACATCTTACAGAGAACCACTGTAATATCATATTGTTTTTAAGTTATACATCTTACAGAGAACCACTGTAATATCATATTGTTTTTAAGTTATACATCTTACAGAGAACCACTGTATTATCATATTGTTTTTAAATTATACATCTTACAGAGAACCACTCTAATATCATATTGTTTTTAAATTATACATCTTACAGAGAACCACTCTAACATCATATTGTTTTTAAATTATACATCTTACAGAGAACCACTGTAATATCATATTGTTTTTAAGTTATACATCTTACAGAGAACCACTGTAATATCATATTGTTTTTAAGTTATACATCTTACCGCGAACCACTCTAATATCATATTGATTTTATATTACACATCTTGGATGGAATCTCTGGAACGCATTGTGCAGTGCATAGGTGTACATACGACTGGAGAAAATTTAAAGAGGCTATAAATTAATCTTGCTTTAAACAATTTTCACTCGAACGTTGTGACTGTCAATGTGATGCACCATTCACCTTTTATCGACTGCCGTCAGAACCAAACCTCACACGCATATTTCATAACGAAGACTTACCTAGAAAAGTATTTTGTAACAAAGACTTAAGTAACGTTTATTTCATAACGAAGACTTACCTAGAAATGTATCTCTTGTAACAAAGACTTAAGTAACGTTTATTTCATAACGAAGACTTACCTAGAAATGTATCTTTTGTAACAAAGACTTAAGTAACGTTTATTTCATAACGAAGACTTACCTAGAAATGTATCTTTTGTAACAAATACTTAAGTAACATTTATTTCATAACGAAGACTTACCTAGAAATGTATCTTTTGTAACAAAGACTTAAGTAACGTTTATTTCATAACGAAGACTTACCTAGAAATGTATATTTTGTAACAAAGACTTAAGTAACGTTTATTTCATAACGAAGACTTACCTAGAAATGTATCTTTTGTAACAAAGACTTAAGTAATGTTTATTTCATGACGAAGACTTACCTAGAAATGTATATTTTGTAACAAAGACTTAAGTAACGTTTATTTCATAACGAAGACTTACCTAGAAATGTATATTTTGTAACAAAGACTTAAGTAACGTTTATTTCATAACGAAGACTTACCTAGAAATGTATCTTTTGCAGCAAGTCCAGTGAGCAGACCAACGTGCATGACATTACTCACAAAGAAGAAAATAACAATGATGATAACACTTCTGAATGTAAACGTTTAAATAAACACAATCAATCGGAAAATGGACAAGGCAAAGCACATGAACTCTGTGATGAATCTAGGCATAATGTTTCGTTCATATATTAACTTTGTAAAGTGGCGTATATGTTTCATAGATTGCATAAATCTATAGTGTATCATAATCATTATCGTCATCATCATCAATATTATTATTGCTAATGCTGTTATTGTTTTAACAAGTTCATAAACAGGTTCGATTAAACATTCTAACGCACATTCTTGTCCATCTATAATAATGTAAATAAGCATAAATATAATCTTTGTTTATCATATTTCTCAAAGAAACAACAAAACAAACCCCCGCAAGCATGATTGGTTGATTGATCACTTAGATCAATGCAAAACAAACATTATAAAATTGGCAATGTGTGAGAAAAAGTAAAGTCTTTTAGTTTGGAGTTCTCTTTTTCTGTTTGGATTTTTAACAAGCAAGGCAGACATTTATGATTGCTGTTGTGTTATCTATTATTAACTTTATTTTGCCCTTATATTCATTATCCTCCATGACAAGAACGTTCTATTTATAATATTTATTATTATTATTATTATTATTATTATGCCTCTTTCCACGACTTCAGTTTGACTGTCGGTTATGATCCAAGGTCTCGGAATCTTACCAAGATTCTGGGAGATCCAAGGTTTTACGGAGGATGTTGGCACTTCCGAGGAGCGCTGCTTTGATTAGTGGAGCGAGTCTGTGGTTTCCAGGGAATTATTATTATTATTATTATTATTATTATTATTATTATTATTGGACTAGCTTAAAACCTAAGTGTGAGCAATAATACACCTAAACATGATTTATCTACATTGTGTACATTCCAGGAAAGGGGAGAGAATCTAGTGATTATTTTGCTCAAGCCATAAATGAACAGTCGTTGCTTTTCAAGATCCAGTGAATGGGAGGTGTTATTCCCCCCTGATCCGTTTGTATTATTTACTTTCAACATTCATACCAGCGTTCACACGTATAAAACTTTTATAGCAATAAAACTACGTTTTTTGATTAAACAAACTAAAATAGTATTTTTGCTTTTATAAATTAACACCAATTGAAAACAGCAATAATATTAAATGCCTCTTAAAATAAGAATACACAAACAATAATATTAAATGCCTCTTAAAATAAGAACACACAAACAATAATATTAAATGCCTCTTAAAATAAGAACACACAAACAATAATATTAAATGCCTCTTAAAATAAGAACACACAAACAATAATATTAAATGCCTCTTAAAATAAGAACACACATTCAATAATATTAAATGCCTCATAAAATAAGAACACAAATTCAATAATATTAAATGCCTCATAAAATAAGAACACACAAATACTTTCATCCTTGATGCGTCATTTTAAAAGGAAATCCGTTTTGCACCATTTGCTAAAACCGGTGCGCCCAGTCACGCATTTGCGCGCGCTCGTGCACGCTTTCTCTCCCTCACACACATGCACCCCCCCCCACCCCCATAAATACAGCATAAAACGAAAAATGAAAATGATAAAACAAAACTCATTACCTGCTTGGGGTTCCAACTGTACTAACAAACTAAGCAACACTTGTCAAGGCGCTCTGTGCAGTCGATACGTGCCCGCCAACATAACACTCACAGAGAGACAAAGGAAAAAGGCTGAACCAAGGTGGGCGGCAAACATTCTGTTCTGTGCTCGCCTCTCACTAGTGACAGGGTCGGCAGCTGCTAATCTTTTAGTGTCCGACCCATTATATATAATATATCATTCTTCTGCTAATCTTTTAGTGTCCGACCCATTATATATAATATATCATTCTTCTGCTAATCTTTTAGTGTCCGACCCATTATATATAATATATCATTCTTCTGCTGTATCATGTACTCGGTACACATGCACCTCAATAATAATTCAGCTTAAGTCAATCTACAAAATGGTATTTATATGCAAATTCAGATTTATGCTCGTTTTAAAAACATTCTTACTTACCAAACTCAAAACACTATCAATTATAACATAAAAGATCAGGAAAATTTCACAGTCTGATAGAAGAAAAGCAACCATTAATTCTTTTTATTCTACCAACTCTCATATCTTCTCATATTTACCTTGAAATACGTTAGCATTGTTTTGAAAGAGAAAAATTTACAAATTGCAACTGGTGAATTTTGCCAGTGTCAGCAGTTTCAACTTCTACTGAGAAAATCAATGAAATATAATTAAACAAGTAATGTTTCACTAACTTTACGTACATATCAGTAAACAATGAACTATAAATAGACAAGTAAGAACTATAAATAGACAAGTAATATTTCACTACACTTTACGTACATATTAGTAAACAATGAACTATAAATAGACAAGTAATAACTATAAATAGACAAGTAATATTTCACTACACTTTACGTACATATTAGTAAACAATGAACTATAAATAGACAAGTAATATTTCGTAGATCAATATTGCTATGAAAATCACTGAATGATTAGGACTTCAATTTTACCAAAATGTAGGTCAGTTGCACTAAACGTGTTACAAAGTTCCCAAATAGTGGCAATTCACAGTAGTTGTAAAAGTCAATTAATGCTAAACCATTTGGTGCTTTCTATTGAATTAAAATACAACATAAGAAAGCCTATCAGTATTACAAAACAACTCACACAATTCTACACATGAATAAATATACATTACTACTAGCTGAAAGAAATGTGAAGGTTTACAAGTTAAAATTTATAACTCTGAAATTTACTCACAATGGCAATGATGAGGTTTCTTCAGAGAAATATCTTTACTTCAGGATGAAGATTTGCAAAGTAATTAGAACAAGAAATATTTCCTAGAAGTTGGTTTTGCTCTCTATACTCCTTTAACTCCTATCAGTTAACTGTAATCGGCCGGTACTCGTCCATTGGTCAGTTAAGACGTATCTCTAGCTTGAGTAACTCAACATCACTCAGTATCAATCAGTGTCACTCATTGTCATAATTAATACTGAACTTGTTAAAGCTTTTAAAAAAAAAGTCCTTTTAGCATGGAATGTTACCCCAAGGAATATTTTACTTACTGTTTAGGAAAATACCTGTATTTGTTTATCATATGTTGCACTTAACGTGCAGAGCACAAAGTCTACTTTAAACTTCGCTACATAAATACACGGACCAAAATGTGGTACATTTGATCGTATAGGAACTTAATGTAATATGTCATATCAATAAGTGACAAATAGAGGAATAGTGGAAATATTTGTCACAGGTACATTTTAAACTAACTAGGCTACATTATAAACTAACTAGGCTACGTTTTAAACTAACTAGGCTACATTTTAAACTAGACTACATTTTAAGCTAACTTAGGGTACACGTTAATCTAACAGGGCTACATTTTAAGTTAATCAAGGCAGACAATTTTACAGCCATTAATTCATTTATGCTATTATTTTGCATTTAATAGTGACAATACTAATGTTTGATAGCATACAGTAAAGAAAAAATATATAATAGACATAATTAATTTATAAACTGAGTGACCCACTTGCTCTACTATTAGCAAATATGATGGCGATGATAATTACAGCGATGACAACAACGCTAGAAGGCCCGATTATTGTCCCCCAAACTAGTCTTCTGTCTGAAAGATAAAATTATCAACTTTAAATTTTAATTTTGTTAATTTTACAGTAAAATCAATCTAGTTCACTTCTACTATTTTGTTTATAAAATGAAATACGTACATATCAGTAAACAATGAAATATAATTAAACAAGTAATATTTCGTAGATTAATATTGCTATGAAAATCACTGAATCATTAAGACTTCAATTTTACCAAAATGTAGGTCAGTTGCACTAAACGTTTTACAAAGTTCCCAAATAGTGGCAAAACACAGCAGTTGTAAAAGTCAATTAATGCTAAACCATTTGGTGAATTAAAATACAACATAAGAAAGCCTATCAGAATTACAAAACAACTCACACAATTCTACACATGAATACAAATATTTCCTACAAGTCTGTCTTGCTCTCTAAACTCCTTTAACTCCATTGGTTAACTGTAATCGGCCGGTACTCGTCCTTTGGTCAGTTAAGACGTATCTCTTGCTTGAGTCACTCAACATCACTCAGTATCAATCAGTGTCACTCATTGTCATAATTAATACTGAACTTGTTAAAGCTTAAAAAAAAATTCCTTTTAGCATGGAATGTTACCCCAAGGAATATTTTACTTACTGTTTAGGAAAATACCTGTATAACTTTTACTTACTGTTTAGGAAAATACCTGTATAACTATATGTTGCACTTAACGTGCAGAGCACAACGTCTACTTTAAACTTCGCTACATAAATACACGGACCAAAATGTGGTACATTTGATCGTATAGGAACTTAATGTAATATGTCATATCAATAAGTGACAATTAGAGGAAATAGTGGAAATATTTGTCAGCTACATTTTAAACTAACTTAGGTTACATTTTAAACTAACTAGGCTACGTTTTAAACTAACTAGGCTACATTTTAAACTAGACTACATTTTAAGCTAACTTAGGGTACATGTTAATCTAACAGGGACACATTTTAAATTAATCAAGGCAGACAATTTTACTCCCATCAATTCATTTATGCTATTATTTTGCATTTAATAGTGACAATACTAAAGTTTGATAGCATACAGTAAAGAAAAAATATATAATAGACATAATTTTAAACTGAGTGACCAACTTGCTCTTCTCTTAGCAAATATGATGCCGATGATAATTACAGCGATGACAACAAAGCTAGCAGGCCCGATTATTGTCCCCCAAACCAGTCCTCTGTCTGAAACATAAAATTATCAACTTTAAATTTTAATTTTGTTAATTTTACAGTAAAATCAATCTAGTTCACTTCTACTATTTTCTTTATAAAATGAACACTTCGCGTGGTCATGATGTATAAAACCAGAACCAACGTCTGATCTAATGGAATATCTTGATTGGTCAATGTCTTTACACTACAACAGCCTGGAGAACAATCTTTAATATGCCCTTGACATTGCCTTTGTTATTCAAGTTAGTATACTGCTTTATTTCGGGTGTCACATATAATATATATAAATATGTAAATAAATATATAAATAAATATATATATATATATAATTATTTCGTGCTGTTGTACTCTCAAGCTGTACTCAGCACTTATTTGTATTAAAAATATTAAGAAGTAGCTGTGCAACATCTCCAAAGAGTCTTCACCATTAAGAAATTAAATGTGAATTCTTAGACTTTGTTTTAAATTATATTCACCGGAAGCATGCACCCTTCCACATCTCAAAATACCTTTTAATTTCAGGCCTGTGTATAGATTTCATACAACGGTCATATTATGTCGTAGCATACTCTCATTTAATGACTCATTTAATGATATCATTTGGGAATATTTATATTGGAAGAAAATCTCAAGTCTTAGACTTAGAAACACATTGATTTCTGTGGCATGCACTCCTCTTTCACTGGTTATGATTATTATTAATCATCCATAACTAATTACAAGTGATGGAGAAATCTATGTTTATGTTTATTAATAATTTTCCCAGGAGACACCACTCATCTCTCACTTGGCTGATTATATGGGTGTAGTAAAGTTTTCTCTCTTGCACAACAATAAGACAAACTTTTTACTGTCACACAATATTTTCCTAGGTGGAAACGTCTTACTAAAGAAATACCAAATCCGTCTTTAATTATATTTACTGAGGCCCCATCAACCCACTGTCGCTTCAACATATAGTTTAATATGTACAAGAAAGTTAATAAACTTAGCAATAAATTTATTAAACCAATAATCAAATATACATATATACAAATACAATGTGAAGATTATTTGACATCAATATTCCATGAAACAACGTTCAAGTAATTCCAATACTTATACAGTCTTATATTCTAACACGTGATTCTGAAGTCAGATTAGTATCAAAAATAAATCCCATGACTATTCTTATCAGAGATGAAATGGAATTAGAGAGTGATATGGTAATAATTTGTACATAACCTGTTCAATGACGTAAGCCACAACATTCCTTGTGCACTTTTGTAACAATGTCAGAAGTGTATTGTTCACAATTTAATAGTCAATCTTCCACTGCTCTGTTAAGCACTTTGTAGATTGTTTCAACACTGTAGAGACCTCGAGACTAATATAGGCACATTTGTTTGCTATATTGGCTTCTCAAGTAGGAAATCACAGTAACAAAGTTCTAGCACTCCTTTTGCTAGAAAGATCCACAGTGGAGTTGGACACATTTGCTGACACACACTAACAGGGTGCAGTGAATCAATACAATTCCTGCCTGCTAGGATGAATATTTTTCTAATCTCCCACAAGCATACAAAGAAACCAGGGAAGTAAATGTGGAAGCTAAAAGGCTTGATTCTTTCCTGAAAACATAATCAGGGAACAACACTAAGTTCCAAATCTTACCATTTCTAAACTCCATTCTTTCTTACTACCATCCTCAAATTACAATTCATGTAGCAGCATTCATTAACCTGATACACATGACAGCATAATAGATACACCATAATCAATTATGAATGTGTTTCTACTAGAAGAAATGTCCTGTGTTTAACATATTACATACAAGTATCATAATTCACAATTGTGGAAATAATAGTTTATTTACATAATACATCTTTACATCAAATTGACAAGTAATATATGAATAGCAAAGTGTACAAAATATTTATAAGTCAATACTCTCTCAATCAATCAGTTAAGTCATCATTAAGGTAATGATTGCCTTTTCATGACAGTTCTAGCATATTCCTTACTTTTACAAAAATATCAACATGCACATGGTCATATCACATTGACATTTAACAAACTATATAATAATTAAGTTTGAAAATAGAGACCAGCAAGTTTACTCCACCAGAATTTCTTTATTAGCATATCTTGTAATTGCGTCATTTTCTTCAGATTATAGTAACGTAATGCATGCCTTCAACCTTAAACCTTATTAACACATAATCATTCTAAGTTCAGGTTGAGAAAGAACAATGATGATAAATATGGTAAAACTAAAAAAAGGAGGATAAGTTCTATCATCATCATAATCAACAACAACAATCATCATTATTGACCCTTCCCTCCACTTTTGCTAGTATCGGTTAGTTGATAGTGAAATTTGGTTTTGGAATCCTATCAGGATTATGGAGATCGTAGGTTTTATGCAGGATACATAGGCATGTTCATTTAGAACTGCTGTTAGCAGTAAGGCAAATCTGCGGTCTCATGGCAGTTGACTCAGGTAACCTTCAAAGGTCAGAGTTTGTCTTCTAAGCCGTTATATCTTGTACAGCTTCTACTGTTATATTGTTTTACGTTTATAATTCTAATTTGACATCATGGAATTTTTCAATCTCTTCATTCTGTTTTCTTTTTCTTTTTTTGATAAAGAAACACTAATGAATGTTGCTGTTCTGTTGGACCTGACATCAGCTACGTCTATTCGCGTAGGTAAATTGCGAGATCTAAATGCATTCTTTTTTGGGGGAGTTTAACTTACGTGAGATGGGCAAATTATATGCGTAAGCGAGACGTCAGTGTGATTAACAAACTCATTGTATTGATCGCATGAAAGGGGAGAGCACTCAGGTTGTTTTACTTTAATTAAAACCTTTCAAGATCGTGCACATCATTGATGTTTTCGGATTCTGAATGAATAGTGACAGTCATGTATGGGTACATGGGCAGTTTAGCTATTCAAATATTCAAACGGGTGACTCCCATAGTGTATGGAGGATGGCTTAGAGACTACCCTGTTCTGAAAAGATAGTAAACAGTGTGGGTGTTCTAAAGGGTGCCCACGTTAAAAGATACCTTAGCGGCTGAAAATGTTTGTGGAAAGTATGGTCTTTGGCTGCTGTGGGCAAAACTTTGCCCCCCCCCCCAAATTACACGCCAACCATTCCAATTATTCACCAACCAGTTAAACACATCATTCCTATTTTCACTCGTCCTAATTTCATCATATTAATTTTTACGAATTCAAAGAATCCATGGCAAACGAACAAAGTTTGAAAGGGAAATAAATCTCTAAATTAAACAAGAAAGCATGCAAAGGGTTGCTAGGGATTTGTAATTATAATCACGCAGCAAAACTCCATGTAAAACCGACTTGGCAAAGCTCTCTGATTTTATCCATTTCATACATCGTCTATGAAATTAATGAACGTTGTAATTGACGTTAAAGCAGATAAAAATCAATCCATCAATCAATCAACATGAGTTACTCTTGCTCATTTTGCTGCAATAACACAAGTCGTGTCTTGGTTTTAGAGAATACTACATAAAACCATGTCACACAACTGAGCAAAAAAGATATTGTCTACAAATAAAAGTTATTAATGATTATATATTGTCTACAAATAAAAGTTATTAATGATTATATATTGTCTACAAATAAAAGTTATTAATGATTATATATTGTCTACAAATAAAAGTTATTAATGATTATATATTGTCTACAAATAAAAGTTATTAATGATATATGCTTATAAAAATAATAGCGCTCTAATTCCAATATGTCTGTGCACATTTAAATTTTTTTATTAAAAAAACAACAACACGATTATGCATGTGTGAAATGTTGTTCAGGGATGGAGACAAGATGTGGATTCTTCCACCATCCTGTGCTCTCTTTAATCATAGGCTAGTCCACAAAGGTTCAACATCAATGATAAGGTCCCAAACTGCAGGAAAAAGAACAAGATGTGAATTCTTTCACCATCCTGTGCTCTCATCAATCACAGGCTAGTCCACAAAGGTTCAACATCAATGATAACGTCCCAAACTGCAGGAAAAAGAATGGGCACTTAAAATCTGTCATCCTATGTCTCCTAACAGAAAATTCTTTCATACGTATTATTTTCTCTAATAAACGCTCTCGACAGGATGTATAAGTAATAAAGGAATATTTTAAGGATAAAGAATAAAGCTATAAATACTTCAAGACGTAGGCAAAAATCACATGCTTTCGGCAGTTATACTCAGCGGATAATTGTCCTGCTCCGTTAGTTAATCGAAAATGAGAGCAGAATACTAACGAGAGCCGCATTCCAGGCCAAGGGTAGAGGTCACCTCTCCTAGTAGGTAGGATTTTGGGGGCAGACTATTTTTAGCGTAAGGTGTGGCTACATAATGTCATTTGTAATTAATAATAAATGCATATAAAAATATTATTGCTGGAATTTCAAAATATATTTGATTGTTTTAATTTTAAAAAATACACGATTGCATATGAATAAAACAACAATAACAACAAAATATATTTTACACTTTGCTAAGTGACGCCATCAGAATCAATTATTGCCTTGAAGTAAAGTAAAGATCATTTCCCGACACCTTGGACCCTGTTGGAGATGTTTCATAATTAAAAAATAAATAACATAAAAAGAAAGAAAGAAATACAAATCATTATTATTGTGATAAACATAATTAGAATTATATATTGCAGTTATATTGCAGTTCAATGTTATGCACAATATAATTAAAAGTCTTTGCATGTTGCACTTCCCATAATACTCTCAAACCAGTAAGTATGCACATTTTAAAAATAACGGCTTACCTACAACTTTCAGCGTCACTGACGTCACATACGGATAGGACTGAGGGTCTGGTGGCCAGGTGGCGCTGCACGAGCACAGAATACCATCATGGCTGCCGCTGAGCTCGTCAAGAATGAGCATGCTGATTACCGAGTCCTTGAACTTGACACCCTGACTGGCGGCGTAAAGTCCGCAGTTAAATTCGATAGACGACACGAGAGGGTGGCCGCCAGTGACTCTACAAGTCAAGGTCAAACTGGAACCCGTAAGAATCAGTTGACCATATGTGTAGCCACTAATCACTGGTGGATGAGTGGGAGGGTCTAGAAAAATAAACACAGGTTTTTAATATCGGCAACATTAGAATTCATGACAACAGCACTGAAGTTCACTCAGTCATTAATGGTGACAGCCTCCACTCCAATGAAAGCAGAATTCTTAAGAAATGCCAAAATAATACTCATGATCGAAGATCTCTAAAACGGAATAACGGATCTGGTTTGTCAATACACTGACAAAGGATATGAGTGACTTTGTCATCCCGTTATTTGTTTTGTTGACATATTTATTGCGTCTGTAAAGTGTATATTCAAGGTTGATTACCTTTTCCAGCGTTGGTTTTATTTGGTTATTTTTTGGGAAAATAAATTTTCTACAAGAAACATAAAGTACTCTTCGCCTAACGTACAAGATCTTAAACGTGCCCGGAGGTCTCTGGGTGCCAAATGTGTTTTGTGTGTTGTGTGTGTTGTGAGTGTTGTGTGTGTTGTGTGTGTTGTGAGTGTTGTGGTTGTGAGTAACAATTTACTAAATAATTGCTATGAAAGTTCTTGATTCGCTAAAAACAATTTTATATGTTAATGATAACATGCTGACCTTTGACTTATCCCTGAATAAGCCGTTTAAAAATAAAACGTACAGAAAGCACGAAACGTAACGTCGGTTAATTCAGGATAAGTAAAAGACACATGCATGCACACACAAACACATACACAAAAGATACAATATTTATGTAGTAGAATTTGCCTGTCCATATTTATAAACTTAATTGTTATATAATTTGCTAAATTGATATCACACGTGAAATTCTACATGATTCTTCATGGTATATTTTGCCAGCAGCATATCAGAGATTCTGGAACAGTTTTGCAAAATTTCTAGAAGGGGCACATGGGACCGACATCTGAATAAGAAAGACATTGCTTTGTTGCAAACTGCGTGACTGAGAACATGTGCCAGTGACAGCTGTCTTCTTTGTAAAGGTTATGTACGTAGACTTCCCTGAAATTCTACTCTCATTCTGTGATGAATGCTATCCATGAACTTGATTATATATTTATGTGTGGCAGAGTAAATTTGCCTTTCCTTATTTCTAAACTTAATTGTTATATAAATTGTTAAATTGTGATCCGACCTTGTGCACTCCTTACGATGGTATTGTTGTGAGTGTCAGAGTTGGAGTAAACACTCGAGAATATACCAGATATTGCTGATGCAATGCAAACCATTTCTTACTGGATTAATAATTTTTATTAGCCAATGTTTAAGATTTATGAAAAGGAGACTATTCAATGGACTGAGATCGAAGATTTACATGCTGTAGAGAATTCAAGTGTCTAATCATTTGAATTTGGTGTGGCAAGAAGTCCGGTTATGAAAACCAAAAGCGTGCAACATTGAATTCAGTACAAGGGTGTTGTTGTTGTTACCTCTATCCTGAAACAAATTAGATGTCTCATGGCAAGGACTATGAAGGTGTCGAGAAATTTAATTGGTGCAATTTCTGACTTCAGATCAGATCAGAAGTAAAAATATTTATGCTAATCTGATGGAAAGCATATAAAGATCACCCGGATAACAAGGTCACTACTATTGTAAGAGAGGATGATGCTACCTCTGTATCCAATGCTGAATCTGTACCACACCCACGTCTAACAGATGATGAAACTGTTGATGTTGTTTTAAAACCAGAACTTTCAGACTCTGAAGCACAACAGTTATGGAGTGTGGTAAAAGTAACTCTCAACATTTTTACCTATAAACCAGGAAAAACGAGTCAGTGCAAATTTATTGTCGCACTATGGGATCATAATCTGATCTGTTTCAAACTGTATGTTTTACCTTATGCCAAACAAGATGCTGTAAAACAGGAAATTGACTGTGTTAGCCTTAGATATGATTGACAAAGTGCTGTAAAACAGGAAATTGACTCTGTTAGCCTTAGATATGATTGACAAGGTGGAGTCCCCATCTAGCTCTCCTACTGTCCTAGGTAAAAAGAAGGATGACACACACCGATATTGTGTGGACTACAGACGCCTGAACAAGTTGATTGTTTGTTCAGCTGAACTGATGTCTGAACCAGAGCTCCGTTTTGCTTGGCTCAGTGGAGAAAAATATTTTTTCTAATTTAGATTTGAAAAAGGTTTTTCGTAAATTACAAACTGTGATGCAGACAGGCCAAAATTAGCATTTAGCACCCAGACGGCCAATATCAATAGCGGGTTTTGCCTTTTGGCATCCTCACAGCAACATCTTTTCACATCTTCTCACTAAGATGATGAGATTGCTCATCAAACCCATGAAAGAGGATTCTGTCTGCAACAATATTTATTAGCCCAACACAAGCATATAGCTTAATAAATTCAGCATAATAGTTTATGAGTGGGTTCACTAGAACAATTTCAAGTGTTTAGCATACTACGTATAAGGATCATAGTTCATAATATATAGAAATAATAGTCTACTCACATAATACATCTCTACGTAAAATGTGAGTATAACCTATAACCTAATAAATACAATATTTATGTCCATTCTCTCTCAATCAGTCAGTTAACGCATCATTAAGCTAAGGGCCACCTCATTGTCTGGTCTCGTTCTCATAAATCTTAACCATTGGTAAATAAAACTACTCATCTAGTTGGAACTGGTTTGCATTGCATCAGCAATTTCTAGGATATTCTCAACTCGAGTTGTTTACTGCAACTCTGACACAAAAATACCATCATAGGGAGTGTCCAAGGTCAGGGTAAGTGGACAATTTATATAACAAATAAATCTAGAAATAGGGATAGGCAAAGTTACTCCACCAGAGTTTAATTTCAATGAAAGCTCACCCTCACTATGAGTCGTCATAGAGCAACACAACTGGAGCACGGTATGTGAATGAACCCCATTTTAGCCTTACAAAACCATTTGTATGTTCACCAGTACTCTCTAGATTTGATCAATGTATCTCTCTTCTCTTTGGTTTCACAATATGTCTTGTGAAGATCGTTCAAGTTAGAAACACTGCAGCAAGGATTATTCGCAGAAGAGCGACCATATCACTCCACTTTCCTGGAGATCTCACTGTCGATCTGTTCTCAGCACAATACAAGATCTCCTCTCACCGTCTACTTGTTCTCAGCACAATGCAATATCTCCTCTCACCGTCTACTTGTTCTCAGCACAATGCAATATCTCCTCTCACCGTCTACTTGTTCTCAGCACAATGCAAGATCTCCTCTCACAGTCTACTTGTTCTCAGCACAATACAAGATCTCCTCTCACCGTCTACTTGTTCTCAGCACAATACAAGATCTCCTCTCACCGTCTACTTGTTCTCAGCACAATACAAGATCTCCTCTCACCGTCTACTTGTTCTCAGCACAGTACAATAAACGTTCTATCACTATCGACCTGTTCTCAGTGTGGCGAATTGTTAATTACATGTGAGTGCAGGAGGAGCGAAAGACAAGAAAATAAAGTGTTGGTTGATTTCCACCATGCCCACTACTGGAAACTAACCCCGTTTCTCAGACAACCCCGCACAGATAATAAACAACCCACGGACGCACAACAAACATGACACGTCACGAATGGTCTAGTCCTAGGGTAAACACGTAATAATCAATAACTATCTCGGAGTCCCCAGACTCCCTTGGTGGATGCTGTTCCTACACCTAGTACGCATTTGACGTCATGGGACGATACACGAAGAGTTGAAATTGAAAAGTTTAAAACAAGTTTTGAAAAGATATAAAGTTAAACAAAATGGAAACGGTAACATAAATGTTCTAATAGAAGTAAAATACACTCTACAGTGTCATCACTACAATGAGTTCATGCACGATGTATGGCCTAAGGCAATATTTGATATAATGGCAATGTCTTTGGAGAGTCTCTTGTATTTTCATCTTTTCTGGATCAGAGGAGAATCAGCGGGTCAGATTGAAGACAGCATAGGTGATGTCTCCTCAATCTTTGAAGGAAGTACATTGTTTGGCACCTGACCTAGACATGGACCATGAAATACACGTGATGACTGATGCAGGTATTTCCTTTCAGCTTGGTCATCCATGTACAAAGTTTAGGAATGATGGATGAGCAAGTGGCCTTTCCTTTCAACTTGGTCATCCATGTACAAAGTTTAGGAATGATGGATGAGCAAGTGGCCTTTCCTTTCAGCTTGGTCATCAATGTACAAAGTTTAGGAATGAGGGATGAGCAAGTGGCCTTTCCTTTTGGCTTGGTCATCCATGTACAAAGTTTAGGAATGAGGGATGAGCAAGTGGCCTTTCCATTAGCTGCAATCCATAACAGTTTGCCAGACTGGGGATGAAACAATAATGTTCCCCACTGAACGGTGTCACATGCACTCATTCAGACAGTTTAGAGAGGTGAGGAAAAGCCAGAAAACTTGCTCACACACTCTGTCATTCAAAACTTAATAGAAATAATATATGAACAATAAATAATAATATGAACAATAAAAGTATATTAATTTTTATAATAACAACAGCTAGAGAACCATGACAACTAACCTTTGCTGGCATGAATCTGAATTATAAATCCAGTGAAAAGTATCCCCCAAACAAGTCTTCAGACATCATTATTTTACTAAGGGAGGTAACTGTACTCTCTATAGGAGATGCTCAGTGGGTCAAAGGCAATCTAATTTTAGTTTTCCTTACTGTGCATATATATGCATTCTACCAGCTGTTGACAGCAATTTGTTTGCTCTGTTGACATGTTTAGCCTCCAGTCTCAGTGGGCGCTGGTCAAGGGACAAGAATTCGGTTACTATGACACTAAGGCCTTGAACAGACAAGACCATCTAGACTAAGATTTGCATAACTAGCAAGCCATAGGGTTTGAAGTCACACTTAATTTAAGTGTCATCTTTTCGAGTTGGAAAACACAGCTCACAAGAGTTTGAAACAAGAAAGTTGCAGCTTTTATTATTAATTTAAATTATTATTATTATATTTGAAGTATCAATTTAAAATGAGATAATTGTATCTGTTAATTAATTAATAAATGCGTGAAAAAAATGTCGGACATGTCACACTGAGCACAGTAACTACAAGATCTCCTCTAACTGTCACGCTTCATTGTCGCGTTTTAGGCCTGAATACCTGTCTGATCTCACAAATCGGCACATTCGTAAGAGACTGCATTCATCACCAGACAAGCATTTTCAACATTCCGTAATGTAAGTAAACGTGTTATTTGGTCCACGCGCATTTGATTATCAAGATTCATTTACTAGGAGCTGACTGGATGAAGACAAAAGCCAGACTAAAACATAAGACAGACTAAAACAAAAGACAGACTAAGACATAAGACTTACTAAGACAAAAGCCAGACTAAGACAAAAGCCAGACTAAGACAGACTAAGACATAAGACAGACTAAGACAAAAGCCAGACTAAGACATAAGACAGACTAAGACAAAAGCCAGACTAAGACATAAGACAGACTAAGACAAAAGCCAGACTAAGACATAAGACAGACTAAGACATGACTAAGACAAAAGCCAGACTAAGACATAATACAGACTAAGACATAAGACAGACTAAGGCAGAAGTGAGACTTACACGCTCTTGGATTATACACGACAGTCCAGTTCTGAGCACCCCATTTCAGCTGGCATGTGAACACTGAGTCTTGGTCACTTCTTGACACTGTGACTTGAGATGTATTTGAGTATCCAGGCCACGTCAGAATCCCAGACGGGTGTCCATATTTGGGTGTGGTACAGTTACATATTACACTGCTATCGTTACTGTTCGGTGCAAACATCGGACATGATGACACTGAGGGCGGCTCTGGTGACACTGAAAACAGTTTTATATTTTGGGACAGATTACGCCTAAATGTTTTGCTGACTTTGAGAACAGTTTTATAGTTTGGGACTGAGAATGCGTTAAGCAAACGTTCTGGTCACACAGCAAACAGTTTTATATTTTGGGTATATTTTGAATATGGGTCAGGTTAATATTTCACTCAGTTAATTACATTATGTACTTTTACACTTTTAAACCGTCTTCTAACAATGATGGCAGGTACTTTGCTTTCGTTAAGAATTTCGGGGAGTAATAGGCTGCATTTGAACCGTTACGTTGCAACAGAAGTGAGAGATTTTAGATTATCTGGCCGGCAATCATGTCAGTTTGTATGGATGAACATTCAAATGGCTAGCGATAACTTATTTTTATCAGGAATTCCAAACTAATTTCGCATAAACAGATTTGTAGATTTAAAACTGACGGCCAATAAGACCACGCCCTCAAGTTTGGTTCAAAGAGGCAACATTAAATATGGAAGGGCACTATATTACTCTTACAGCATAGTAGTAAATAAATAAGTGTGCACTATATTACTCTTACAGCATAGTAGTAAATAAATAAGTGTGCGCTATATTACTCTTACAGCATAGTAGTAAATAAATAAGTGTGCGCTATATTACTCTTACAGCATAGTAGTAAATAAATAAGTGTGCGCTATATTACTCTTACAGCATAGTAGTAAATAAATAAGTGTGCGCTATATTACTCTTACAGCATAGTAGTAAATACACGTCTGCGCTATAGTTAGACTTCAATAAACTTCTTATTGCAATCAACAGAAAATGCTTATTGCAATGTACAGTAAAGATGAATCACTATTATTTAAAAAATCTGAAAAGAGAAGAATAAATCTTATATAAGGCAGTTTAAGGATAAATATATTAATTGCTATGCAGTTTGAAAACATCTCTACTAGTGTAGGAGTTCAAAGGTTAGAAGTTTATTTAAAAGTTAAAATGTTTCAAATGGTCACATAAAATAATGCATTAATATGAACTTCTAATTTCTTCACCGGTTTTCTTATTAATTTTATTGTTTTTCTTACCGTTATTCTACTAAAAGTGATAATTATCGTGTAAGAATTCACGACTGTAACTGACAAACTGACAAACACTTACGTATTTCGAGCGAGATGTTGCTGGTTACGTTAACGATCTCAACTGTATACAAGTATTTCCCTTCTGACGCTGGCAATGCTGCTTTAAATTGACACTTAACTCGACAGTTTACATCGTTTGCCCCACTCTCATCTGAGTACAGTCCAGTAAAGGTACGAGTTACGTTTCCCTGTCCATAGAGTAAAACAACAACAAACATTGTACAATGTATAGGAATGAATGTTTCAGCTTGTGACTATTTTTACCCATGACCTTAGATATTTTACGAATTCAAAGAAATGAAAAGCAATCATTTATCAGTCACATATATAACATTTCCTTTAATATTTGTTCACTTAACAACCTCAAAAATACTTGCTTTGAGAGTTATCTTCAGTTTAATGTAAGAAATCTTTTAAAAGCAGCTGACAGCATTCGAACAAGGTTAAATTTAGAAATTACTAAATAAAAGTCTCGTGCACTAGTTGCGAAATTTTCATTTCAATGTAGAGAGTTGTATGTCGGTTTAAAAATCAGATTTTACGATAGAGAGACGTTTAAGTGACGTCACTTTGCAGACTGTCTGTACAAGTTTACAGTTCGCGACAGCTTAAGTGTAGAACTCTTGAAGAGAACATTTCAATTACATAATCAAAGACGTAAATTTCAATGGACTAAGACTTTCATTGTAGTTTTTTTATTTTATTAAATAAATATGGCCATTACCTTGTATGATAATGATTCTTTCCATAGACATAAATGTATGTCCATTCCACAGTCTTTGAAAGGAGGAACTATTCCATTACAAACGCCAATAACAGTCCAACTTGCTAAGGTTGTTAACGAGCAGTTCATGTTTCCATCTGTAAAAAGAAATTACAGCACACATAAAATGTGTACACACACGGACACAGTCACATACAAAAGAATTTACACTCACTCTCTCTCTCTCTTACACACACACACACACACACACACACACACACACACACACACACACACACACATACACACACACACACACACATACACACACACAAACACACACATATTTATTAAAAGAGATTTTATCCGGAGTAATTTATTGCCGGATACATCTACACGCCTTCTAAATTGTCGACATGTTGAATAAAATAAACTCGCGCACACATGCATGTATGTCTGTAATAATCATATATTTATTTATCCATCCTCGTACACAGCAATCTTCTTTCTTTCCTTTCTTTCTTTGTCTTTTTTACATTTCTATAAGTAACAGTTTATTTAAGTAACACTTCATTTATGTTTGTAAGTATCAGATTTTTTTTAAAGTAAAGATGTCACTTGTTATTCTAATTATATACAGGTGTGCCTTAATGCTATAGGGTATACAGCAATGTCATAATGCTCTGTCATAATGTTCTAAGGTGTATCAGTATGTCATAATGCTCTAAGGTGTATCAGTATGTCATAATGCTCTAGTCTATGGTGTACAGGTATGTCATAATGTTATATGGTGTACAGGTAATGCATACGTCGTTCATTAATGTAAAATATATATACACGTTTCTTAATTCAACATGGTGAACACTAATTTTATGTTTGGTTTACATATATTTCATATTTCTACAAGAGAAAGAAATTGTCAAAACTGTTCATAATGTATGTGCGATGCGAACGCCACCTAGTGAATGGTTTTGATATTTTTAATTATTTAATCGTCCATTATTAATTTCAAGTTAAGAGAATCTTAATTTATGTTATTAATAATTCTCCAGCAGACACCACTCGTCTCTCTCATGTGGCGAATATGCGGGCGATGTAAACGTTTTCTCTCTTCCACAACATTAAAGACAAACATTTACCATCACACAATATTTCCGTAGGTGGAAAACTTCTTACTAAAGGAGAAGACAAATCCGTCTTTAATCTATATTTAGTGAGCCCCATCCACCCACTTTCCTCTCTAACATAAGGTTACTACTATGTGTAAGAAGGTCAATAAATTTAACAATAAATTTATTAAATCACCAATCAAACATACATATAGCAAATACAACGAATAAGATTACTTGAATATTTCCATGAAACCACATTTGGATAATTTTTATACTACACAGTTTTATATCCTAAAATACAATTCAACACTTTAATGTCAATACACATCACCAGATAGTTCTGATCAGAGAAGAGAAATGGAGTTATTAGAGATAGCAATAATAGTTTCTACATAAACTGATTTAGACACTGTCTCAATTGTCTTTCACACGTTTTCCCACAATGTTTTACAGATTTATTGTCTACAACAATTCCATTTGTTTCCTTCTCATGAAGTAAAAAATATGGATTTATTGCTCATACTCTCAAGCTAATCGGGGCGTTCAATCACCGTACCAGCTCACTCAAGCAGAACAACAATTTTAGCAAATTCCAGTACTTCCTTGTACCAGAAATTGATCAATGTAGTTATCATACCTTGCCACCATACATCAATGGACTGCAATGTATCCTTTATGCCTACATCAGTAGATATTTCCACAAATACCATGGTCATAGCAGTTTATAATCAGTAAACCAGAAGATTCCGATAGATGGAAAGGCTGCTTTGTCCATGTAAAAATATAATCAGGGAACAAATGCTAAGTTTTCAGTTCATCCCTCTTTTAACTCCATTCATTCTTAAATTCAAATGTCAAATTACATTTTCCTGCGACAGTATTTATTAGCTCAATGCACGCATACAGCATACAGCTTAATAAATACAGCATATAGATTAATGAACAGATTCACTAGAAACAATGTCAAGTGTTTAGCATATTACATACAAGCATCTTAGTTCAAACATTTGTCGAAATAATAGTCTACTCATATAATACATCTCTACATAAAACACAGTTTCAATTATCAATAGCAAAAAGTCCATTCTCTCTCAATCAGCCAGTTATTTCACCATCAAGTTAAGGGCTGCCTTTCCAAACCAGACTTCTTGCCACACCAAATTCAAGTGATGAGACAATAGAATTCTCTACTGCGTTTAAGCATTTGATCTCAGCCCATTGGCTGGTCTCCTTCTCGTAAACCATAACCATTTGAAAATAAAACCTATTCATCTACATGGAAGTGGTTTGCATTACATCAGCAATTTCTAGCATATTATCAACTCGAGTGTTTACTCTAACCCTGACACTTATAAAAATATCATCATAAAGAGTACCCAAGGTCGCGTCACTTCGACAATTTAACAATTTATGTAACAATTAAGTTTAGAAATAGGGATAGGCAAATTTACTCCGCCACAGAATGCATATTTAAACGTTTCTATATTCCATAACTTTATATCGCACTTAATGCTTTTACTAATTCTGTACAAGATACACGTATTCATATTTCTATGAGGCGTAGAATTATTACATTGAAATATAACGCATGCATAATTAATACTGTGTTCACATATTTCTTTATTTTAAATAGAAACGCTTTACCCAATGTGAACATTGCAATAAATACTTGTATGCAGTATACACTATTTCATAATTCCCTACACAGTGGTGCTTAAAGAATGTCGTGTATTGTATAGGGAATTATGGTGTCCAAGTATTTCATAATTCCATAAACAAGTGGTGCTTAAAGAATGTCGTCTTTTGTAAAGGGAGTTAATAATTTCAAATGTGTCCAAGTATTTCATATCCTATGAAGTGGAATTATTGCAAAATTTCGTATGGTTTACAGGTATATTTAATACTTGTATATAGTGTGCACATATATTTCTCTTGAGTGGCAATATTTCGGAATTGCATTTGATGCACACGAACGTATTTGTAATTATTTTCCACGGAGCTATCGAAATAATAAATTATTTACAATTAACAATGGAATTGCTGTCACAAATAATTACTGAATAAAGACAACTTAAGCGCACTTAAAACTCTTTTGAGTGCCTGCTGAGTTCTCAGAAGTGTTATTTAGAATAGTTAGACCCAGTTTTCAGTATATTTTGTGTATTATATTTTAACAGTCAGTGAAGTAGCTGTTTGTGTACATTATTTTTCAAGTCAGTGGCTGTTTCCGTGTACTTGAGTTGAATTAGTCCTGGATATATCGTATTAATGATTCATGGTTGTGGTTAATATTTTTTTTTTAAAACTGTGCTAGAGATTTTCAAATTAAATGTCTGTCTGTCTGTCTATCTGTCTGTCTGTCTGTCTATCTGTCTGTCTGTCTGTCTGTCTGTCTGCCTGTCTGTCTTCTGTCTGTCTATCTATCTATCTATCTATCTATCTTTCTGTCTGTCTGTCTGTCTATCTATAATCGATATACGCTTAATACGTTATAGTAATTATATTAATTATTATCGGTAATATTTCCTTTAGCCTAATAAACATGTTATTATCAAAGAACAACATTTTATTTTAAGAAATATGGGAGAAATTGCAACAACCATATCACCGATTGAACCCGATTATCTCCCTTTTATTACTAGTGATTTATAATTGTCGGAGAGCTTGGTAATAGCATATACCTACTATACTTGCACTTATTAACTTTCGTATGAAATTTCTATGTTCGATAAATGCCCTTTGTTAACCAAAATGTGTTCTCAAAACCACGATAACCGATTATTATATATTGTAAAAAAATAATCTGTCTTACTTAGGGTGAACTTTAAATCACAATGTATTGCTTAATTCGCAATGTCGTGTGCCATTGAATTTTGAATTTCTGGTACATTCTATTTCTCTTCTATCTAAGAAAAGCAATTGTGTACTTTCCATGTTCATTATTATCATCTCTATAGTAGTATAGTGTATCGTATATGCGTATAGTTCTGTGTGCAAACTTTTAACCGTTCACTTTTTGGTTAATCCAATGGCGGCTGAGTCACCCCTTTCTAGTCAATGATACTTGCCAGTCATGTCTTATGTTCTAACGACTGTCAGACAGACAGACGAAACCAATAAAGACTGGTGTCTAAGGGCATGAATGTGTTGTTTATTAATCCCACGTAATTGTCCCGAAGATTCGTATGTCTGAAAATTAAAAGAAGAATTGGTCTTCAAATGCTGCTAGGATTGACTAAGAAAGCTTGCTTTGGAGTGGAACACTTTTCACACACAGGCATACGCTGGCAAGCTCGTGTTTTGTCGCCATGACGCTGACGTGATTGCGAATTAAAGCAATACAGCCATTGTGATTTAACGGTCGCCTTACGTAATATAGATTCATTTTAAAAAATATATAATAATCGGTTATCGTGGTTTTGAGAACACATTTTGGTTAACAAAGGGCATTTATCGAACATAGAAATTGCATACGAAAGTTAATAAGTGCAAATCTGAGTAGGTATAAGCTATTACTAACCTCTTCGGCAATTATAAATTAGTAGTAATAAAAGGGAGATAATCGGGTTCAATCGGCGATATGGTGTTCGTAATTTCCCCCTCATTTCTAGGATATTAGTATTGTTCTTTGAAGATAACATAAAATATAATGTTTATGATACTAAGAAAATATAATGTCTATGATACTAAGAAAAATGTTCATTAGGCTAATGGAAATATTACCGATAATAATTAATATAATTACTATAACCTATTCAGCATACATTGATTATAGACAGATTTATAGACTGACAGATAGATATAGAGAGAGGGACAAAAAGATAGTTAGAGAGAGAGAGAGAGAGTGAAAATGTTGTTTGGCACTGTTTTTTTAAAAAGATATTATTAACCGCACACATGAATCATTAAAGTGGCATACAGATTCTAAGTATATGTCATAGGTCATCCCATTAAGTCATTGACTTCGCCTTTCATACGAAGTAAAAGTGATTGTGTTGGTAAGTAGCTGGTAATTTGAGATGAGTGTGTCAAACTACAAGCCTTCACATACAGATGGCGGTACGTGTGGAATCAAGAGATGATTACCTTTTCACTCGTCTTCCCAATCTGGACTGACTGCAGGTAGAGTACAAATCAAAAAGTTTTCTCTTCCACCTCACTAATAGGAATGGGGTTATGAACTTCCGTTAAACGTCTTCGACATTTGGTAAGAATGGATGTTTACCATAGAAAATGCTATTGAGGTATTAATCAGTGTGTCTTCCGATAGGCATCAATCAGTGTGTGTCTCCAGACAGGTATCAATCTGTGTGTCTCCAGACAGGTATCAATCAGTGTGTGTCTCCCGACACGTATCAATCAGTGTGTGTCTCCCGACAGGCATCAATCAGTGTGTCTCCAGAAAGGCATCAATCAGTGTGTGTCTCCAGACAGGTATCAATCTGTGTGTCTCCAGACAGGTATCAATCAGTGTGTGTCTCCAGACAGGCATCAATCAGTGCGTGTCTCCCGACACGTATCAATCAGTGTGTGTGTCTCCCGACAGGCATCAATCAATGTGTGTCTCCCGACCTCTTCGTATTTGTTAATTCTTTAAAATGGATATTCATTTTTGGGTCCCATTTCACTAAACATTTCACTTAATGATTTTAACTCTTCATCTAGTTCTGAAATTTCTTAGCATTAAACAACGAAACTACAGTCACCAGTGAACGTCTGTGATTATCAAGTTCTTCAAGCTATAGTTATTGCCCCTTGAATGTAAGTAGGTGGAGCTACTATTCCTATTATTAGTGATTTAGTGACACAGAAACAATATACACATTAGAATTTTATTACGGTAAAGTCTTTATATATTTATATTGTGTTAATATACATATTTATGTTTTTTCTCTTAAGATTTTAATGCTAACTAATCTTTTAATCTCATTATCTTAAATCTTAATCTTGAGACATACAGTAAATGTGCAGTGCAAAACAAGAAATATCTGCTTTCTCAATTTTATCTGGAAAACATAGTAAGTGCTGTTTAAATTTTATTTAAACAAATTAAATGCAACATATCCGTCATAAAAACTGTATTTTTAAAAATATCGTTTGAATCTGCTATTACATGCGTAATTTTAACTACAAATTTGGAAATTTTAAATTAAAACTCGAACTACAGAAAATTGACTTACCAATCGTGCTTTTGAGAGATGTCAACCACAGAACAAGATGCAGATACTTCCTAATCGGCATATTTTGTATCTAGCTCTGCAGCTGTGCTCAACACATTTGATAATATGAAATGGTTTTATAAAAATATTTACTAAAGTATAATATGAAATGGTTTTATAAAAAGTATTTACTAAAGTTTCTGCTTAGTGAGAATTTGGCTTTAAAAAAAAAATTTTCTTTCCTCAGGCGTATGTAATACCACTTTGACTTTTACAAAATTTGTCAATAGTTTTTGAGTAGGACGCGGAAATGAAGTATGTGCAAGCTTCGAGTGATGCAGAAGTGTTAATATTTGTTTCTTAGCGAATGCCATAAGTACAAAATAATTATTGGACAGGATCCCAGAGCACGTGATCTACTTTATTTCTGTTGCGTTTAATTCCACGACAACGATGGAGTCCGGATGCAGAGAATTATGCAGGATTTGTCTCAAGATTAAACAAAATTACATCGAACTGTTCTAAAGATTAAACAAAATTACATCGAACTGTTCTAAAGAAGCAAACATTTGTATCAATAAGCAATAACTATTAAATTACAATTACAAGGTAAAATCAAGTTTGAAAAGAAAATGCTCAAGACTATTAACATTATTGCCACACATGTCGATTGAATATTAGCCAGTGAAACGGGAAGTAAAGAGTTACTTTATATTCGTTTTGCATTATGCAAAGAACAATGACACATTTCCCAAATGTTGATGACTAGATCTCTGGAATGTAATAACAAGCTTTGGTGGGTTGTTAATCACGTGTTCATTCAGGAGGAGAGAAAGACGAGAGAAATTAAATGTTGGTTAATTATTCCCCTACCCACTTCTGGAAACTAACCCTGCTTCTCAGACACACAGCGCACAAATAACAGACGCAAGGACGCACTACGAAGATGGCGTCACACATCACCTAGTCTTAGGGTAAACACATAATGATTAATAACTAGCTCTAAACCCAAGACCTCCATGGTGAATGCAGTGCCTATAGCTAATTCACCTATGGCATAATGAGATAATATACTGAGAGTCAAATTTATGAATTTAATAAAGAGAAAATGTTTGAATAAAATGAGAACACGACGTTCTGATTAAATAAAATGAGTTTCCATAGTGTCATCTCTATTGGTGAAGAGTTCTCATGCACAATGCGTCTCTATAGTGTCATCTCTGTCGCGGTTTAGTCACTGATGGTGATGGTAACCAATACTGACAGTCGCTGGCCTCTCTCTCCTTCTCGGTCAAAGGGGGTGGGTGGGTCAGGTCAGATGTCGCGACTTGCTGAGATCACACCGAGTGACTAAGGTGTAATATAATCACTCTCCTACAGAATACTGATGCAGCAGCATCTTTGGGAAAAAAAACTGTGCTTTCCTCAGCTGCTAGATACACACTGTGTGTCATCAGCACAGCGAGGATAAAGGTCATCCAAGCAACTCAACAACTGAGGAAAATCTCAGCTGTTTCTGTGTCTTTGCACCAGGTGACAGAATTCTAATTTATGTACCTCTCACTTCTATTTGCTTGTTCCTTGTATACACGCTGAGTCTGTGCCAAATTAGTATCTTTGTACACACGTTATATCTGTGCCAAATTAGTATCTTTGTACACACGTTATATCTGTGCCAAATTAGTATCTTTGCACAAACGTTGAGTCTGTGCCAAATTAGTCTCTTTGAATTTGTGACAAATTAGTATAAAAAAAATTAAGCAAAATTAATTCTAAAAGCTGAATGTTAGTGCTTCATTGAAAAGAGACTGTTAAAATGTGTATATCTGTAAGTTCCATCATAACTGTTATTTTTCTCATTTATTTTTATTAGTATTATTTATTGTTATTGATGAACAATTGAACTGTAATATTTTTTTAAAATATAAATGAACTATCAACATTTAGAAGATAGAGGAAATGAACTGTCACCACAATATTATCTACACCTAATTATTACAAAAATATTTGGGCCTCATAATAAAAAATTTTCATTGCTGATTTGCATAGTGTTTTCCATTACAGATTTAATTATCAAAATTCTGTTGTTTGAACATCCTATATTATTTATTTAAATATTGCCTTTGTGATTGCTTCATGACTTCAAATGTGTCCCTTTGATTAGTTAATATTTACACCATGCCAATTTTTATTGTTTATTTTTTAGTTTAATAATTTTTTATCATATTGTTTCACTCCCTCTTCCATTATTAAAATGTATTTGTCATGCACAGTAAGTGAGGGCATTTTGTTTATTTGAAAGTCAGACAATTAGCGCATCTTTGGGGAGTTTTACACTAAGCATGAAGGTCAGAAGTGTCTCTAAGCTATGAGAAGGGTGAAGGCCAGAAGTGTCTCACTAAGCTATGAGAAGGGTGAAGGCCAGAAGTGTCTCACTAAGCTATGAGAAGGGTGAAGACCAGAAGTGTCTCACTAAGCTATGAGAAGGGTGAAGGCCAGAAGTGTCTCATTAAGCTATGAGAAGGGTGAAGGACAAAATCGCATAACAAATAGAGAAGCAAAATGGTGCACTAGTTGATATATGGATTCTGAACCGGTAACGCTGGGAGACAAAGGTGGACGTTTGATTTAATATCTTTGAGGTTTGATCGTCTGCATTTATAAAATCCTTTACAGGTGGGATCATTTATATTAAATAGTTTGTAGTGCTCATCACAGTCAGTCTAGCTCTTTTAAGACCCATTTGCAGGGAGCAATTTTTAAAAAAATACAATTTGTCAAATGGGAGTGGTTAACATCTGAGCTTCTTTCAGAGCTGAGGTAGTGGCTAGCCTTTGTGTAATTGACTGACGTACACTGTACAAACTGACGTAACTCTCTTTTGGGAGGGGGGGGTATATAAGGTATTTTTAATAGCCTTTATGTAATTGACTGACGTACACTGTACACACTGACGTAACTCTCTTTTGGGAGGGGGGTATATAAGGTATTTTTAATAGCCTTTATGTAATTGACTGACGTACACTGTACACACTGAGGTAACTCTCTTTTGGGGGGATATGTACGGTATTTTTTACCGTTGCTTGGAGTGGTTCAAGAATCAAATATCAGTTCAGTTCCTATGTAGTAGCAGGATACTTATGGTCCAGGTGGCATAAAATATCAAGACCTCTTTGAGGGGTCTCTGTGGCCAATGGACGTCAACACCCTCCCCCTCTTCTCTGTGGTGAGATGAACCAGCCGACACCCTGCAGGCATAATTCTGAAGATAATTTCACATTCAACAGGAGAGAGTTTTGGTTAATTTTCTAACTCTTTCTTATTTGCCTGTTTAATTGAATTTTGCAAATAATTATGTACGTTTAGAGTGTCTGGACTGTATTTGACATTAGAGGATCCATGTGATTGAATATTTCTACTTGCGGTCAGATGTAACGGGCCGAGTGTGGTCGAATATTGTTGGTCATCTTTATTTTTCTTGTTCTCAAATCTTCATCCGAGTGAATGAATGAATTACAGGAATTATTTCAGTGAACAAGCAATGTTTGCAATTAACAGTTTGATTAAATATGAGAAACCCTTGAGCCAGTGTACATTTGAATATGGATTTGTTACGAACATACGGAATGTTTAATTATGATTTCTGCTAATCAATTGTTAATTACTTATTTCTCTATGTCCTAAGTTGACGAGTAGGACGTCGAAGAATTCTGGGGCGTGGTCTTTAGTACAGAGAAGTAATTAGTGGAACGGCGATACGAATAAGAGGAATCCCAGAAATGTAGGCAGACTAATTAAAACCCAGATAACCACGCCTTATTTCTATCTTGTTCCTCGCACGCAGGAAGAACGCAGAGTGGATTAGCTCCCCACCCTGTAATCTCGGACATGATTTGCAATGAGTCACAGTAATTTATGATAATTAATTATGACTGTATATTAAAGATTAGTATTAAAAGTAGTGAACAGGAAGGGTTTGTTTCCGGTAAGCTGTCTGTGCTGCTAAGTGTTGACTGCACTGAGAGCTTAGCTATAGTGAAAAAACGTAAGATCAGAGTTTGAAAGCAAATTACAAAAAGCTTATTCACGACTTTCCTAAACATATAGGTCAAATAGCATGCGCACTGCCGCAGTGTTTTATAGAAATAGATTTTTGTGGTCAACTTCCTTCTTTTTCTTTTTCACGATGACTTCTGTACCCCGCAGGAATTGCATGAAAACTTTTCATCTATAGATGTTCTCGGTTTTTGGTTGATTCCTGTGGGGCCTTCCTCCTTTCTCTGGAATTTAAGGAGGGTAGTGCTGTTCCTTGTGGTGCGTTTGGTGGTCTTATTTTCTTTGTCTGGTCAGGTTGCGACTGTATGGTCCTCTCTCTTTTTTTCTCCGTTTTCGTTGCTCTCTTTACAATCTTACAGAGAACCACTGTAATATCATATTGTTTTTAAGTTATACATCTTACAGAGAACCACTGTAATATCATATTGTTTTTAAGTTATACATAATGGATAGAATCTCTGGAACGCATTGTGCAGTGCTTGGGTGTACATACGACTGGAGAAAATTTAAAGAGGCATAAAATCTCGCTTTGAACAATTTCCACTCAAGCCCTGTCAATGTGAGGCACCATTCACCTTTTATCGACTGCCGTCAGAACCAGGCCTCAAAAGAGTGGTTGTCTGATTTGCTGAAAAATCCTCAGAGTATTTAAGTATGAGCCTACCGTTGATAGCCCTATTCTACCTTGAACCCATGAATATTATGTACGAAAAAACACAAGCAATACTATAATTTTGTGGAAATTATTGTAACTTTGCCCTATTACCATTAATTTGTTGCACGACTGAAATAGATTTTGTTGCTAGGCCTATAAAGGTTTTTGTTAAAGAATTATGATGTGAAATCTTAACCTGATTCTACTGCACAAATGGTATGGTAAGATTGACTATTTTACAGAAATATGGGTAAGATTGGTGCCATTATAGAAGTGCGGGTGAGATTGAAGTCATTATAGAAGTGTAGGTAATATTGATTTCATTTTAGAAGTATGGGTAAGACTGACTTCAATACAGAAGTGTAGATAAGATTGACTTCATGATAGAAATGGGTAAGACTGACTTCATTATAGAAGTGTAGGTAATATTGATTTCATTATAGAAGTATGGGTAAGACTGACTTCAATAGAGAAGTGTAAATAAGATTGACTTCATGGTAGAAATGGGTAAGACTGACTTCATTATAGAAGTGTAGGTAAGACTAATATCATTATAGATGTATAGGTAAAATTGACTACATTATAGAATTATGGATAAGACTGATATTGTAGAATTGTAGGTAAGATTGGCTCCATTATAGAAGTGTAGGCTACATAAGATTGATGTCATTATAGAAATAGAGGTAAGGTTGACTTTATTGTAGAAGTGTAGATAAGATTTTGTGTTTAGTACATTATTATCTGGATTAGATTCACTGTCAGGATTATTTTCGCCATGTCTCTCCATATCTCATTTCTGACCCTCTACGTCTTGTATCGAACCTGTTAATCCACCTTAACAGAGCGCAGTCATTAGAGTTAGAATAGTATCAACTCTTGGCAAGTCCTTACGTCCCACTTGTATTAATAGTACTAATGGTTGATCCATACTATGATAACCATTAATTCTTTTACACACACCGGTTTTGCCCTGCTCTGTGTCATTTAACTTGTTGAACATTACTCAAGTAGTGGAAATTTTATAGACAAATGTTTGAAATAATAATTTCTTAGACCTACATGTAACATTATATTTTGCAAACCTAATATCTAAAGTTGTAATACTTGAAAGGTTCTACCGTAACTTCAGTATTTGGTACAATGGAATGCATGTATCACCTCGTTGTACTGACAGTTTTCGTGATGTGTTTTACATTTAAAATGTTAAAGATACATAATCTAAACCCACTTAAACACAATGTCACAAAACATATACACTACTCCATCTCATACACAAACACACACTATATAGCAAACACAGTCTCTGTCTCTCCTCTCTATCTATGTATCCTGTGGCTTCGCTCGCATAAATATCGGTTAGAAGAATATGTTGATTAAAATAAAATTATTTTATGGTACTTTTTAATCGGCAGGTAAGAGCCATAGTACATCATGCCTAAAACTTATTTTGTATTTAAAGTCATGGAAATCTGAATTCGAATTTGATGTGCATATTATATTATTCAACTTTTCTCCTGCCAGCTTTGTTACAACCATACGCTTTCATTTTTTTAGCACGGGCATAAGGCCAGCAACTATACCAACCTTTTTGCCAGCGAGAGCTGGCGCATTTTGTGTAGAGAGAAAAACAGAAAAGGAAGAAAGAGAGAGACAAAGAAATAAAGAGAGAATGTATGAGAAAAGGAGAGAGAAAATAGAGAAAAAGAGACAGGGGTCAAATAAAAAAGAAAAGAAAATGGGAGGAGAGAAGGCAAGAAAATGAAAGAGAGAGAATATAGTAAAAGACATAAATAGGAATTATGAAATTCAGTTGGAGAGAGACCAAAGAAAGAGACAGACAGACAAAGAGAGACACACACACACACACAATTACAAAAAACAAAACCCTTAGTAGTTTTAATCAGTTTATTCCAAACCAACAATGAATGCTGATATGGATCAAATCCCAAAAGTAAATATTACAATTCAAAATTATAATTATTTAGTTTATGAAGGATTCACTTTTAGTTGTGCACAGCTTTGTTCTAAAGTACACAGAAATTGTGTATTTAAAAATATGCAAACAATGGCAGTACACAACAGCCATTAATGAGCTTACTATGGAACAGCAATCAATGTTTTAAAGTTAACACAAAGGCAGAAACAAAACTGGGTGAATATAACTTGTTTAACAACAGGAACTTATATACCTTAAAATGTGTCCTTGAAAATACTTATTTTCATGACCTACTTATATTAATAAAAATAAGTAGTGTGCATTCAATTTTGCACGATAATCAGATTAATAAATAGCTGAAAATCAATTTTAAAATAGGTCTTCATACAGCACACCATACCTAATTCATTCTCAAACACATGCACACAAACACACATGCACAGAAACTATACACTCATAAATTTTATTACATTCTAACAGTCATGCATGAATGTGCACATATATAAATCTAATTTATTACATACTTGTAGATGTTCACACACTAACATCTTACCTATTACATTATAGTAGATGTACACATAAACCTCACATTATATCTTATCTATCACATTCTTTAAATCATTAAAATTAAACCAGAGAATGGGCAGTAATAACATTTATACTCTAAAACCACACAATTTTAAGGGAGACTATTCTTTAATAATGAATTACTCCTCTTCACTAACAGCCCGAAGATGAGGATAGAACAAATAAGAGTTCTTCAAAACATTTCACTTAAATTTTTATTTGCTATAGAAACACAAGTAATTATTCCTCTCATCAAATTTCAAGTAATAATAAATGCTTTTCTCAAAACTCAAATATGTTTCAAAGCCTTGAAAATAGCACCTTCGAATTTCAACAGAAATTCCCTTCGTAATGTCTTTTTTAATCGATATTCTAGAAAACTGAATTACGTTCACATTACAGAAAGTGTAAATTATTACCAAGAGTAGTGAAAGTCATGCCAAATTTATGAGGGTTGTTAGGTGTGTATATATACTGTATAAATCCATTCATAACATAATTATTTGGGTAGCGTTGTCTATTTAAGAACACATAGAAATAAATACCTAAAACCCAAATACTGATATTAATCCCTTTCAGTATATATATTTTTTGTTGTTGAAAATTTTAATCAAGCTAAGGCAACACTGTTATTTACCACATGTTATTTTAGAGTTTTTATAAAGGGATAATATTTTACCTTAAAAAAGTGATGTGTTTAATATGAAAACAAAAGAGACTGTGAATACAAGGAGAGAATTTATGGTTTTGATTTAAAAATAAATATAAATTCACTATGAATCATCATCTTCTATGGCAGTCATTGATTCACAGAAATGTGCAGCTAACATGGATCATGCTTTGTAAACTGAAGGGAATATACCTGCATATTGAAAGAATTTCAAAGCTAGGAATTTACTAGCAAATGTCATGAGAACAGAATGCTGTCATCTAGATTTCATTTTAAACATTCCTTTACTCCTAATGTATTCAACATCTAGGAAATCAGATAGTGATAGTTCAGAAAAGACTGCATTGATGTTATTATCAATGGGGGAAGTAGGATGGCCAGAAGAATTAGGTGAATACCCTTGCATTGTTTGAAGGGTCATGGGCTCAAATCACAACCTGATTGATGGGGTTTTTACATAAAATAATAACTTTTCTCTCCACCTCAGTGACTGAATTGTGAAGCACATCTAGAGATTTTAAGAAATGTGTTAATAAAAACCTTTTATTATGAGGTTCCTTCTTTAGCATAATGCATTGAAAACAATCACAATGAGTGTTAAAAATATTTCAGTATATTTAAAAATGTAATATTTTCTAACATGATAAAAAAGCTTCTCTCAGAGAAATCATTAACTGTGATAGTCATAGTTAAAAACAAATGCATAATATTGCACAAGTACAATCATACAGGACACAAAGAACAAATGCAAAGTCACAGGCAATCAAAAAGTATATTTCTTCCTTTACATTTACTATGTACTGCTAATATTCAGTTAATGTCATATTGTAATGAATACTTGGCAATGATTTATTCTGGGGCTGTCATTGTCTCTTTGACAAAGTCATAAAGTTTGAACAACAAAGAAAGTATTTTTATTTGAATGATTTTTGAAACAAAAGAAGGAAAGTATTTTTATTTGATCGGTTTCATCAAGCTTTTCATTAAAGATTTCAATCAAGTCTTCATTGTTATCCTGCCAGTCATGCGGCATTACAGCTCACGAGAGAGCAGTACCGCTAGGCTGACTACGCTTCAGTACCACATAGGCATATGTCAAAGACCGCCACAGCACAGTAACCCACAGTTCGCCTCAGCATACGGTACACACTACAGACCTGCAAAGTGAGACAACTCCTTCACAGTATACCAGTATGGCTTCTAAACTCTCTACCTCCTTAAAATATCTCTGTGGTGTAACTTTCCATTTCTTACTCTCATTTTATCTGCAACTGTTAGTAATTTATAAGGGGTTAGATTAAATATTCATGTAACGTTTGCACGCCTCAAGAAACAAGAGACTTTGGAGTCTGCATAATGAACTATACTTGGTCATAAACATTTTAAGAGACTATGAACTGTCACATAATAAGTCTTTTTTTTTTATACCAGATTTCAATAGCAGATTCTTTTTTCTTACTTAATCATTAACTTAGGTCTTAGGAACACTATGTCTTACTTAATCATTAACTTAGGTCATAGGAACACTATGTCTTACTGAATCATTAACTTAGGTCTTAGGAACACTATGTCTTACTTAGCCCGCCTTTGTGACTACTACTTATTATATATATCCATTGTTTCTTATTTAACTTTCATTGTGCTGAATACATTTTGTTATTTGTTAATTAAATTTCCACTTGTGTATTTAATCAAGGGGGAGATATGCATGCTTAAGTGGTGGGGGCTTAATTTTAATTTTGTTACAAAGTCAGATAAGAGGATATTTTGGGAAATGTACCCCTGAGCTGAGAGTGTGTGGACCAGAATTTCTATATGATCTAGCTTGCAAGGAAGGATAAGTCCTGAGCTGATAACACTTAGAGACAGGCAGAAATAAATTAATTAATGGTTAATGTCTGAGAGCCGACCGACTTTCCCTGTCTGCAAATTATGAAGACCTGTACAGGCAGGATTAAGTAGATTAGGGGTTGAGTAGTTTAATCTGTTAAACCACCCATCAAAAAGTTATTGACAAAAATAATAATACTTGTTGCAACAATGCGAACATACAATGACTCTATCTATATCATACAATGACTCTTATCTATGTAATGTGCAAAGTTCACTGGAAAGGCATAGTTCATTTTGGTTCATTTAGGTGAAAAGACTCCCTAGCTATAGCCCAAATATGAACTGGAGAATGGTCTCCCCATTCCATGATCTGCTCAGTGTGCTTTCAAGAACTGACCTGCAAGCACAGTTTAAAACAACTGACTATGATGAAGTTGGCCTGCGACCTCAATCCTATTTAGGACCACTCCAAGTCTGGATTTCAGGTTCCAGATACACAATAATGTGAATGAACTATGGATGCAATGGAATTTAATCTTAAGATCCTTTTGATATGTGGGGTGATCTAATTTATGGCTCACTCTGAAACATTTATCACAGAAATATTATCACAGCACAGCTGTTACAGAATCAGAGTCAAATCAGTACTGTATGCACCAAACAAATTCATTTACAAAAAAAACCTGGTACTAATTCAGCTGAAGAAATAGGTAGACTCCAGTACTTTGTCCAAGTCAAAATCACCTGTAACAAAATATTTCAGAAACATTTTTGGCTTTCAAACTGAAGGATCACAACTGCATTCTGATAAGAACAATTTATTTTTTTTGAAAATCTAACATACTGAATAAATTTAGAATTAGCTAGTTGGAGAAGTATTATGCCATGTTACAGCTCTGCCACCTCACCCCTACCTCATCCCCGAAAGGGATTCATCTTTTAAGCAGAAATGGAAAAATGATTTTAAAAATTAAAGAAATTAAATTTATAGCATTTTTTGGGTGAGCAGAAACACACACACACACACACACACACATATATATATATATATATATAACAAGATTACATAGCAACAATTCTTGATTTTATTTATAGCTACATCTTAACCATTGGATAATAAAAACATAAGACCAGTTTAGATTACATCAGCAAATCCTAGCACATTCTCTTCATGAGTTGTGATTTTCAACTCTGGTACTTACAACACACAACTGAAGGTCATGTCACACTGACATTAAACAAATAATATTTAATTAAAATATGGAGACAGACAACTCTGTTCTGTCACAAATATATTTATTTAAAAATTATTAATAAAAATTTATATTAGAATGCTACAATAAAAGTATAAAATGAAGCATAAAATTTCAAGCTTTTCATGGCAAATCAAATATTACAAGTACAAAGCTGATCAAAACTAGACACATAATTAGGAATGTATTAAAATTAATTGCATCTCAAGCAATCCAAATTTAAGTGATAGGCGTCCTTTTACCAAGTTTTACACACATTTACGATAATTAAAACTTTTGAGTTAAATATTTTGGTATTTCTGACTGGATAAAATGACTGAGAGTTACATACTATACAGAAGTTCTAATCAGGAAAGATCATACATACACTCAGCCAGATAAATGTAAATGTTGTTGATGACTATTACAATCAATAGTGCACAATTTTATTAGCCCAAATTTCTCAACATCAACCTATAAACTACAAAATATAGTGTTAACTCCTTTATCTTACAAATACTATGGAAAACATGTGCATGAATGATGTGTAAGTCGTTTATTAGGTGTCAATTTATATATTCCTATGAAGAAAAGACATCTCAAAATAGCCCTCAACTGCTGGAACAGTTGCTGTTCATTTTGGAAGAAAATATGTTCATTCTATCTCAACCAAACATTTGAAAAGGAAAGATGTGTCAGTCTATGTTAACCTGGTCAAATGGGTACATCTGCAAATAGGGTAAACTTGAACACTGAGCGACTGGCATAAAATGAAAATGCAAGTAGACATTAACTGTGACTATCAATCTTTTTATTTCTTTTACTAATTTAATATGTCTCTTTAGTAGAGTGAACTTTAACTGGTATACCACCAAATTATTAACAGATGCATTTCTAAGCTATTTACTGATACTCTACTAGGTTATTAAATGATGCATTACTAAGAGAGGCACCAGTAACTTATTAACAATGTCTCATGGAGAAAAAAACAATATAAGACTTTAGGAATTAAACAAAACCCACCTCGAGAAGGCACATTTTGCAAAACGTTACATAAGAAAGCCTTCCTCTTAAGGGCAGCAGCATCCACAGTTTCAAAGCTAGACAGAAAAAGCAAAGTTTTGATGATATATAAAGACCAAAATGAAACACACAGTAATGTAGAAATACAAAAATGTCTTTAGCCACCATGGCTAATGACTTGCAATTCATTTGATTCAATGACTTCTAATAGTTTTCATTGCAAAAGTGCAAATTACCGACACTCAAAAAGAAGCACATGCAAAACCTTGTTTAAATAACAAAAAAAGCAACAAGCATTTTACTAAATAACAAAAGTTAACATAGATGATGGACTGCCTCTTAAACTAAGGCAATTAATTTGGTATTGTCTAACTCTTATGCTAAGACGATCAATTTGACTCTCTAACACATTTTTTTGTAATGCTTATGCAAACATAATCAATTTTACTCTCTAACACATTTTTTTGTAATGCTTATGCAAACATAATCAATTTGCAATGCATTTCACATAACTCAAGGCCTTGCAACACTATTTTGAAAACAATCATGCTCAGAAAAATACTCTGGCTTTGTAATTCAATTTATGCTAAAACAATCATACGGGTTTTGCAGCATAAGCTGTGAAACATGAATACGAAGAAAATAAATTCAAGTACTTAGGTGTTTCAGGTGCAAACTTTTCCAACAGCTGTCTGGACAAGTCCTCTAATATAGGCTGCTTGTGCAGAGCAATAAACTGCTGGCGACATATCTACAAAACAGATGTTAAATATACAATAGACACAGTTTGTGAGAACAAGTCCTCTAATACATTTACAGGCTACTCACAACATATCTACAAAACATATTACACATGTTAGACAGTTTATGTGGACGAGTCCTCTAATACAGGATAATGGATAGAACAATAGACTGCTCACAACATATCTACAAAACAAATTACATAAACAATAGATATATTGTGTGTGTGGACAAATCTTCTAATACAGTCACCTGGGCAGACAATAAACTGCTTCCAACATATCTACAAAACATATACCATAGACAAAGTTTATGTGTACAAGTCCTCTAATACAAGCTCTTAGGCAGAATGATAAACTGCTAAACAGACAGTCTAACCAGAAAAGTCCTCTAGTAGAGAACAATAAGTTGCTGAAAATCTACACAATATACATTACACAGACAACAGAGTCTGTAGGCATTGTGAAATGTCTTAATCTTAGAAACTGTAATAAGTTAAACATTTTTTCCTATTGAGTCCTTATCAGTAATCAATACCAAATTGACTATAGAATAGCAAAAGTAAATCATATAAAAAAAGACAATTTCAAAGGAGAACTGCCATGCAGGTAATTAATAAGCATTATTTTAATAACCCTTTGTATACTCTCAGACACATACTTCAATGCTGAGGTCAGCTTGCCAAAATGCCCTTGATTTCAAGCTAATTATTTTGTAGTTACCTCCCCTATGCATTTATGAGTGTAAAATGGATAGAGATAAAAATTTTCTTTAACTTACACATTCAAAACTCTTATGCTTGAACTCTATTCTCGTTTTCTTGTTTTTGCATTTGAGCATTGTATCCAATTTTAGGAATAAGATTTCTCAAAAACTAGCAGTCATATCTGAATTAAAACTTTGAACATTTATTAATTAATGTGTTATTTACATTGTGAAAGAAGGAAATTTAGATCTGTTAATTATTTTTATTCTTTTGGACTTGAAAGTCAGAAAATAGCATTAAAAATTTGTCATTTTACAACCACAAAAAAAATATATATAATAAAAAAGTAATTTAGATAAAATGAAAACCTTCTGCCACAATGTAGATACAGTCTATATGTATACGTATGTTAAAGAAAAAACATGAAAATTTGACAACTGTTTACCTAGGTTTCCATAGCAATGGATGGTTATAATACAAAATTGATGGCTATTTACATTCATAAAAAGAGTAATATTTAAAAATCATGCAGGGGAAATCAAATAAATTTTACTGCCATACATTGCCGTAAACAGTAAAAGTAGACAACTTTTCCCCAACTTGAGTTATTGATGAATAAAAGATGATTTAATAGCTGTATATTGTTTTCTCATATCGAAGACAACTTACATTCCATTCCAAACATGTAAAATGTGGATGGAAAAATATTTCGTCTTTATCTTGAATAAAACCAAAAGCTAAATGAGGGTTCAGAGAGGATGCAGAAGGCAGACTTTTTAACTATGTATTACTAAGACTGACGACTAACAGAAGTAAAATATAGTATAGATAGTGCACATTTATACAAAAAAGTAAACATGTACTTTCAATATAGTCTTCAAGTTCTGCAGTCTTTAATTTATTTTCAATGCATTTCTCTCACAAACACTTTTGCTGCAATGGTCAAAATGCAAAGTTTCATTCTGAATAGTTTTAATTATTCCATGTACCTGAAATCTTGCATACTGGTTCCTCATATATTTTTCTTTAATTTAAAATTTACGCAATTTACTATATTTTAGCAAAATAGATGCAACATTAAAAAAAAATTACATTTTTAACAATTGAAGAACTTTTGTTATGTAAACACTACATAATTTTAGGCATTAAAAATTAATTTAAAAAATAAAATGTTTCAAAACTAACAAATGATATTGCTTTCTTTTAAATAAGGAATTTTGTATTCCAAATTTTTAGAATGTTAAGTTCATAAATAGTTCTTTCTTTCTTTATGTGTAGTAATGTTGTCTGAAAAGTGAAGCTTTTGTACACCCTTGCAAAGTAACAGAGTTTGGGTAGTTTTACAGAGAAACTCCATTCCATGTGGAGAACGAAATAGGTCTGAAAATGTCCTTGCAAAGTAACAGCGTTTGGGTTGTTTTGCAGAGAAACTCCATCACATGTGGAGAACTAAGTAGGTCTGAAAATGAGATATACTAAGTCATGGCAAGACCATTCATTATCTCTACATCACAAATCATGAGCTAAATCATATTCATGATTTATAAAGCAAAAATCATGTGAGAAATCACATTCATGATCTCTACAATGAAACAAACCTTATTCATGATCTCTACATCACAAGCATGTGTCCAAAAACAGTCATGTACAGACACAAATGTAATCCCAGCCCTGAAAATGGAAATAATAATTAATCAAATGCACACATAAATCTGTAATTTAGACTATATACATATGAAAAAATTAAATAATTGCTATAATAAATAGATGGTTGATTAAAAAAGCTGACATTAAAAGATTTGGTAATATTAGTTAAGAAAGAATATTACTCTTACAATAGCAAATAGTAAGATTTCATTTTTAAAAAATATTAAATGACATAATTTTATTATGCATTATTTTATGCTGTTAATATATACTGAGGATAATAATGTCACCCCTCTCTAACTATACATATAATATAAAAAAAATCATGTCACATTTAATGACATTATTGACGCATATACTCTGATGAATGATAGATTTGATTTTATAAAATCTTATCTTCTTGAAAGACAAAGTTCTAAAATTAAAATTTTCTTGGAAGTGTACATAATAGTAATAATAAAAGTCTTTTAACTTGGGGCTTTAAAAAAAAAATTACACAACTGTCAAGTATTTATGTCATAAATGCTCAGATAAAATTTCCAAAATATATTTCTGAACCAGTTTCATCCCAGCTATGCTAATTAATTTTTTAAACTGTCAATTTGGGTGTTATATTAACTATTTTTTAGATTGCCATCGAGAGAGCTAAAACGAGCATACAAAACGAAGTCTGGAATTCTAAGACATATACATATACTTTCCGAAAGGGTATAACTAACTTAAATATTGTTGGTTTTTTTTTTTAAAAAAAAGGATAAACTAACAGGTTCTCCAAAGCAGTCAATTAAAAAAAAAAGATGTTAAACATGTATCCTAAAAGAAACATCAACATCAGGCATGTTAACAAGAAAAGTTGATATATTGGTCTTACCGCATGCAGTAGAGAGCAGTAAGCATCATGTGTGTGGAATCCAGTGAGTGTATAAAGTTTGGTGGGAAGGCATTCTTTTGTTTCACAGAATTTGGTTTCCTGTATATTTTCAAAAGCAAAAGTTTATAATGTAGGACAGAATTTGACTAAGGAACAATGAATACTTATGCCATAGATACATGAAACAATCAGGCAGAGATACAAAAATTGAAACACTGCTCTGATTCTAGTTAAAAATACTCCTTCAATGCAAAGTACAGACATGCATAACAGGAGACTGCATCCATTGATAAAGTGACATTAAAGGGGAAACAAATCTTCCAAAGTTGTCAAAATCACTTTGATTCTTGTGTTATATCATTCCACTAAGGTACTTTAAAGATTATACTGATGGCATAAAAAAAAGAATATAAAATTTCCTATAAAAAAGAATATAAAATTTCCTATTTTTAGTTTTGAACAGATTATAAAGATGGCATAAAAAAGAATATAAAATTTCCTATTTTTAGTTTTGAACAGATTATAAAGATGGGATAAAAATGGAGATTATTTCTTATTGTTTCAGTTAAGTTTTTAAAAATTTTATTGCTGGTATACAATTAGGTAGCGGCACCAAAAATTAAATAATAAAATCAAGCATTCAGTTTTGTTATTTTCATTTAAAACTTTTTAAAACATGAAAAATAAAAAAAGAATTGTGAAGTTATCTCAATTGGTTCCAGAGATATGCTATTTTTAAGTTTTAAAAAATGGCGGCAGTGAAAAAAATGGTTATTTCGACCATTTTTAGACTTGCTAAAGACTAACTAAAATCTAACATGCAGTTATGAAAGTTTGATACTTTATTCCTTTCTACTTGCTGATAACAAAATGCAAAGTTGTAACTTTCTATATGATGAAATAACAAAATGCCTAACTACAGAAGTTAATAAAAAACCATCATCCGGATAGTTAGAAATAACGCGATTGATGAAGTTTGACACAGCATATCTAATTCATTAATTGAAATATATCATTGAAACTGTTCACATATGTTCAAATATATATAAAGAATATGCCCAATTTTTTCCAGGATGTTATTTTCATTTGAATCATGTACAGGTTGGCCCAAACTTTGTAAAATCATCAAAATGACTGACGACGGCACTTTTACACATTTTTTGCACAAAACTGACCATAACATTTGAACCATTTGCATGATCATCATGAAATTTTGCAGTATGATAAATATTACTTTGCTCATTGTGTATAAAAATTTTCAACACATTTTATGCACTAACAGTAAATTTATGCATTAAAAATGCATTCAAAAATTGCGCAATTACACAGAAATAGTAAACGCTTTTTCATATCATGTCAAAAGCTTGAGTTCTGATCTCTTTGTTTGCTCTATACCAAACAAAATTAGTTATTGTCATGTTTCACTTACAAAAGTTAATCATAAAAATGTTAAGATATTAATTACTAGGTAGCAGCACAGTAGTAAGTAATCCAGCAATAATCAATGTATAAAACTTTTAAAAGTGCAAATTTTCATTACTTTTCTTTCATTCAATGATTTCTCAACATCCAAAGCATTCTTTAATTCAAACAAACATTCAAAATCAAGTTTACTGTTTCTATTTCTTATGATTGTAAATTTGTATATCTTGCTTGTATGTGGAAAGTACATGGATTGAATAAAGTTGAATAATTATTCACCTATGTCCTGTTTTATCCAGCAGATTTACAAGACAGAATGTGTGTTTTGGCATACTGTTTTTTTTACTTTGGCTTATGTCAATGTGTGCCACACAAACACATATATTTGGTATAAAAAATAAAGATAATTAAATGCTGCATCCACTGCTATGAAGTTTGGCTTGGTTTATTCATTTTACAAATGAATTTTAAACAATAGTTCATTAGTTGGCAAGTAATCTACCATTTTCTTTATTAAAAAATGGTCAAAAGTACACCATTACTAGGCTTGAATAAAAATCTTTGCACTTTATTTTGTGCAATTTAATGAGTAATAAAGAGAAGACACTGTACAACTTCAAGGGGTAGGGATGGACAAAAGTTAGAAAAGAAATTGTTAAAAAAAAAAAAAAGAGCTATGTGGATTAGGCTAGTCAATTAGTCATACTACTGTACATACACTAAAGTTGAACTTTAACTAAGCCAGTGCTTGTACAATTAAAATAATTTCGGCTTTCTTACTTTAAAAAAAATATACTATATTTAGATGTTATGTTAAATAGACCTAATTATTTAAACAGACAAGTAAAACCGTGGAACGTCATGGTTAGAAATAGAAGTGAAAGTAGCATCTTTGCAACATGTAAATATTGATAGGCCTAATCTTTCTTATAATTAAAATAATTTCAGTTTCTTACTTTTTTCTGAAAATAAACTATATTTGCACTATATTTAAACTGTTGCGATTTTAAGTAGGCCTAATTATTTAAATAGAGAAGTCAAACTATGAAACATCGACGTTAGAACAATAGAAGTGAAGTAGCGTCTTTACGATGTATATACTGATAGACTCCCTTGATTTTTGTAGTGACCTAATTCAACATCGATTTATGAATGAACCATGTGACATCCAATACCTATAGAATTAAAATTAAATATTAACACTTCCAAGTTTGTAATTCACCGGTCTTATCTTCATAAAACTTAGTATATTTCCTATATTTCGTGTCGAATGCGATACGAACGTTCGCTCCCGATTCGAGGTCGCAAGCACGTGACAGACCCACTAATTTCGAAAGAAAAAACTGCTAATCATAATAAACTGCATAATAAAACTACAACCCCTTTAAAGAATAGCAACTAAAGAACTTATCTAAAGCAATAATGCAGTATTAAATTTAGTGTAAACTTCGCGATTTCACTTTGGAATGAAGCGCGCTCGTTACAATGGCGGAAGCCATTGTTGTAAGACCGATCGTATTTAGTTCGCTACGTTAAATTGGATTAACTGTGTCCCACAGATCATGAATACATTAACCCCATACCTCATTCGAAAGGGGATGGAAAGACCTTTCGTTCAAGCCTAGTAATAGTGTACTTTTGACCATTTTTTTACGACGAAAATTGCAGATTTCTTGCCGAAGTTCGCTTTAAAGCTAATTTTTAAAACGTATACAGGAAAAAACCACAAAAGCGTATAGCGCACACGACGCAGCATTTAATTATCTTCATTTTGATACCAAATATATGTGTGTAGTGTGTTTGTGGGATTTCCACCGAGGTAAGAAACAAGGTATATCAAAACGCGCATTCTGTTAAGTCACGTAAATCGGCAGGACAAAACTCGACACAGGTGAAAAATTAGTCAACTTTATTCAATCGGCGTAGTTTCCACATACAAACAAGACACACAAATTTACAATCATAAGAAAATAGAAACATTAAGCTTGATTTTGAATGTTTATTTGAATTAAACAATGCTTTGGTTGTTGAGAAATCAGTGAATGAAAAGTAACGAAAATGTGCACTTTTACAAAAGTATAGCGGCTGGCGGGCGGCTGTGCCGCTACCTAATACAATGGAGATAAATTTCTAATTTAGAGTTAGACTATACAGATGGTCTATACATTTATGGTATTACCGTTAAAATATGAAAGAATAGTGACAGAAAAAAAGTTATCCTTTGACTCTAAAAAGAAGAAAAAAATCATTTTTGTCTTGAGGAGTTTACTCAACCCACTGGAACTTACGAATAATGGTTCTGTGTATCCTGTAAACAAACATCAAACCGATTCCTAGATGTAAGTTTGTGATAAGGCTGAATGACAGGAAGGCCAATTGGTGTGGTCCACTCAACCGGTTTCTGACATAATGTTGCTATCTGCCGGGCACTGAGAGTCAACCAGTCCTTAGAATCAGAAAGTCAACAATTAGACATGATTTAGATCAATCTCAGTCTGCTCTAAAAACGAGGGAAGAAAATATTAGTCAAGATGTCATAGTATGATTATTATGACTGTTATGCTTGTGCTACATTTAAATTTTGAAGACACAAAACAGTTTTATTAGTGATAACAGTAAACAATATTTTGAATTTAACAAATATTTGTTTAGTGGATTGTGTTGTTGATTAGTTGCTGAGAGAACCAAGACTATGCAATAAGCATGTGCAACCATATAAATAAAGACTATGAAACAGAAACAAAAGACTGCAGTATGCATGTACTACCACATAAAAAAAAAAGGCTTTGCAATATACATGTAATACCAAATAAACAAAGACTTCTGCAATATGCACGTACTGCCAGAGTTTGATGGGATAAGCAAAATTCTGTGCATGTTTGTACTGCCCATTCGACTGAAAGACAAAGTTTGCATTTTAAAAATGGTGGCCTGGTAATGATTGTACATGCACTAAACCATGCCATTTTGACAATAATGAAATATTTATTGTAATAAATAATATCCAGCTTACATGTAAGACAATATAAGCAATATTCTTAAGAAATTATCGGTCCAAATGAGCTACTTTGACGAATTATATCGCAATGCTAGGAAAAACGTTGGCCTCTTGAAAGTACAGTATGTTTGAAATTGCATTGGCCTATAGTTCAAATAATCATTTTCCTGGAATCCGTTGTAATTATTCTAATATAATATGTAAGGTTACAAACTTTATTCTTTAAAAAAGTACCTGCCAAGAGTTTTAAAACAAAAAGTCATTGGCGATAAAGAAATATCCCAAGTCAAATTTGTTCTGATTGTAATTTATGGAATCGTGAACATTTACTCCAATTTTTTATTTTAATCATTTCTACTTAAAATTTTAGAAATATAAAAGAGAGGCAATATATATATATATATATGTGTGTGTGTGTGTGTATTTGTAAATTAGCAGTTGATATTTTATGATTACACAGTGCACATATTATAATGATTAAGAAAAGTCTTGTAAAAAATATTCACGAAGTATAATAGAATTTTAAAGGTATAATATCAAGTACAATTATATGAAGACAAAGAAATGCATAAAACATTAAAAAATAATAATCATATACAATTCTTAATTCACAACACATGCTTTTGAAGAATAATAACATTTTAAATTTGACAGTAAGACTTTCACTGTTTTTTCTTTGGTCTAATAGACATGACTAAATTTAGTAAAAATATAATGTTTTATATATATATTTAAATAATTTATAAAATAAAATCTATACCAGATATTCTAAATCTAATAACTGATATTGCATTCTCATAACAAAGATAACATATATTCCAAATTTTATTAATGTAGATTGATAAATATATTTTAAAAAAATTTTCCTTGCAGTATTCTGGTTGTATAGAAAATAAAAAGATGGTACAGTAAGGATGTAAAGAGCAGAATATTTAATTCTAGTTGCTAAGAGAGCTAAATGACTAACAGCAATCCAATGTGGTATGGACAGGATATATTTATTAAAAATATAAACAACTTTGAACACTGTTTTCAAGTTCTGTAGTCTTTAGTTTACTATTATTAAATGTGTTTTTCTCAAAACGACTTTTTTCCTCCATTGAACAACATGCCAAGGCCCCTTTTGAATAGTTGTAATTATTCCATGTCCCTGAAATTTGGTATACTAGTTCCTCATACATACAGTTAAAAAGTTACGCATAGATGAAAGCCTATATGCTTTAGGTTCTTTTTAATAATTTTTTTAAATTCTACATGTACTCCACAAAAAATATTTTTGTCAGGTGTAATTAAAAAAAAAAATTGTAACTATTTTTTTTCTTAAATTTTTTTATTGGCATGCGTAACTTTTGGGGGCTTGTCCAGTAGATAATAAAATATATATATATTATTTAATTCATGTAAGAAATATTTTATGAATTTTTTACGAATGCTGAAATAGTACATATTTTCAAACATTAAAAAATTAATAAAATGAAAACTAAACAAGATATTCTACATCTGGCAACTGACTTTGCTTTGTTGATAAGTAGTTTTTTTCCTTCTTGGCGTGTAGTAGGCCTTAAATGTGAGGTGTACCCATATGTATAAAAAAAAAAATCAACAAAAGACCAGGCATGAACTAAGACCAATTCTCATTTAATAAGCTACTAGAAGATAAAATGACTAGAGATGAATCAAACTGACTGATGTTACAGTAGTTATTATTTAAAACAGGCAAAATACAGAAGACATATTCTGCTTACTAGAAGTAAACACTCAGTGGTCAGTAAAAAAAAAATAAAGCAAAAAATTTGACAAAAGAATAAAGGAATTCTTATTCATTAGATCACAAGTGAGCACTGAATCATACGGTTAAAAATATGTAGGAAACTACGAGTATAAAGCATGCTAACATCTAATCATGTTATTCCTATAATTTTTGTGTTAATATCAAAGCCCTGTATGTGATCAATCACACATTTAATAATAACAGTTAAAATGCTTGTTGAACATTTTATAGTTGTATGTAGTAAATATGAAAATGCACTTCTTATCTCCCCTTTTAGAAGTGGATGCATTTCTACATTATCACACTGAATATACTGCTAAATTATTACATACTGTGATGATACAAGAAGGGAACAGAACAGAAAACACTCACACAGACCTGGATGTCTTTGGCAGAAGAAAACATTTGATTTAGGTACCGAAATGTTTTTTCAGTCAAGTATATGCTACCAGCCCATGCATGTTTCTGAGGAAATGTTGGAATGTCTTTCAGTTGTCGTAAGATCTGTAGCTTAGCACCATACTGTGTTACACCATACACTGTCGTCATGATTGTCTGCTTAATGACCTTTGCAAAATAAACAAAACAATATGACTAATAAATTTAAATACTCTGAATGGGGGATTTAAACAAGGAATAGTAAATTTAAACAATATGAATGGTAAATTTATGAATAGGGGATTTAAACGTTAAATTTTAAATTGAAATAATATGAATAAAGAAGCCAAGGTTATAATAATTTAATCATAATTGTTTAAATAATAGTTTTGGGTAATTATTAGACCATAAATGTTCTGTTTATAACCTATTCAGCATTAGTCATCCATAAGAAAAATCAATCAAAACACTTGCCAAAGGAATATTAGTGGAAATTATCATGAAATTCTTTATTTCTTTAAAATTAAATGATTTTTAAATGTTTGCTGTCTTCTAATTCTATGTAGTGACCTTAAAATAAAATAATTAAATTACTTACTGATTTTGCACAAAAGGCAATATTGAATGAATGTTAAATAAATGGAACAAAATTTTAGCACAATAAAATATGGCAGCAATCACAGAGGGACACTAAATTATTTTTTTTAAAGGAAGCAGTGAAGTCAGAAGTTTACATCTTCTAAAGGTGTACAATACTAAATGTAAATATTTAAACAGTGTGCAAGGTACAAGAACACTAATTTAAGACCATACACATTAACTGATGGAAATAAAATTTAGTCACTAACACTTGCCTTTCTGCGTACACAACCTTCAAGAACTTTGGCAATTTCCAATCCATTGGCTGCATCTCTTTCTCTTTCTTTCTCTACCTAAAACCATGTATAAATGAAATATATATATATAAAAAAAAAAACAACAACCCCACATCAGAAGCATATTACTTGAAAAATAAACCAAAGAGTCAGATACAGATAAAAATCTAGTTTCATCATTATAAACATGCTTTGCAGCACTAAAAATTTTATTAAAATTAAAGAGGCTTGAGGTAAATACATGTGTGTATACCCACCCATTTATAAAATCATTAAAAACAAAACATTAAAATATTAATGACATGTGCACTCATGCATGCAGAGCTTACCAATTCACAAACATCACTGTAAACATCTTGCGGTTTACTAGCTGGCCACAAATTTACAGATAGTGCTCCAGCCTTGTCTCTACCCAGCGCTGCATAGTGCTGAAGACCATTACAGGAGCCGTCCTGAAACACCGCAATCCATAAAAACTATCAAACCTTCACTAGCAATGAAAAATAAACACAAATAAGAAACAATTTTAATTTAAATTTAAAATATTGTAATAATAGTTTTTAAAAGTTTTACTTGCTCTCAAAATTATAAATGCCTAGTATCAAAGAAATAAAATTATTTATTTTATTTACAGCGCCCTCACATCTGCCAAGTGAGAGAGACCAGTGGTGTCTTCTAGTGAATTAAACATAACATAAATTAAGATTCTCATCACTTGTAATTAGTTATGGGTGATTAATTAACAATAATAATCATAACCATTAACTAGTGTGGCATAGGTGTCACACAGGATATTGTATTTTTAGCACTCAATTCAGAAGTACAGTCAAATTTCTCAACCTCTTTCAGTGCCCACTAAACGTTTATTTTGAGTTTGAAATTTAGTTAGATATGATTGAGTTTCTCTTCTCTACAATTGTTCAAATTTAAGTGCTGACATTTTGATCAATCCTGTATATTTAGATATTTTTTTTAATCTTCATTTTCTTTGTTTCTGTTGATGAAGGTGAGGAAGGTGATCAAATGCTATCATGTAGCAATTCACCTATTGTCTCATTTTCCTTTTGTATACCTTTATACAAACTTCAAATTTATACAGCAGATTTTTTTGTTTTTAGCTCATTATTCCAATAACTTCACAAAGTACTTTTTATGTTTGTTGCTTACACTGTACTAAATAATAATACAACTGAAAGATATATGTAGAGTTTTAAAAGTTTGAAAAATGTATTTTACCTGGTGTATTGGTAGGTGACAGATATACTGTTCTGGATTTGGAGATCGAACTGCATTGGCAACCTCTATGCAACATGCCAAGGTCTGCCAGGGTTCATCTGATGTCTGCCACCATTTTCTGCCCTGAAATGTCAGTAATACCAAATCAAATAATAAAATAAAATGACCACCTATAAATATTTATGCAGTTTTTATGCAAAAGAGTACAGGAGCAAACTCTCAGTGAAAGAAAGAGATACAGGTGTCAATAGTTGTACAGAACGGTAAAGGCTGTAGGATAATGCACAGACTGAATGTGCAATTATTCTCAGCCTTTTAGTAGTCTACAATAAGAACGAAATTGGAGCCAATCAAATTCAAGCTGATGGTACTTCATGAGTGTCTGTAACAGCTACAACCCAGTTAGTTTATCCCTTTAAACTGCCCATCGCTTTGCAGATATTGTGGACAGAATGGAAATTAAACACTTCTGTAATATTTAAAAGAGTGTATAGATTCCATCCACAAAATCAATGAACAATGGAAGTAGGCTCAAAGCATTAACGAATCACCCATTCAGGAATCATGCATTAACGAATCGCCCATTCAGGAATCACACATTAAAGAATCACCCATTCAGGAATCATACATTAAAGAATACACATTCAGGAATCACAAATACATACAGACAAGGGGTTGTCAGCTGAATCAAGAATTTCATGAAGCATCTCATTTGCATATGCCAACCTTTCCTCCAATGAACACCTGTTTTCACAATGTACAAAACAGAATAAACTAATATTATGTTCACACATTATAAATTTTAAAATGAGTTTAATCTACAGTATGAGAGTTAACTAATAGATTTGACTAGTATAATCTGAGGTCCTTGAATGCAAGTTAAGACCACAAAGCAGCAGTTTAGGAGTTAACAGGTTTGACTGGTTAGTGGTATAATTTTGAGTCCTTTAATGCAGGTTAGGACCATACAGCATCAGTTTGGAGTTAATGGATTTGATTCGTAAAATTTTGAGTCCTTGAATGCAGTTTAGTTCCATATAGCAGCAGTTTGGGAGTTAATGGATTTGATTCGTATAATTTTGAGTCCTTGATTGCATCTAAGGACCACAAAGCAGCAGCAGCCAACTGATGCCAGGAAAAAACCTCTCCAGCTAAACTTACACTGCTATTCAGCAGCAATTTAATCTTTTATACTAATGGCTACCAATTTCATATACAAAAACTTCAAATGTAGAAAACAAACTCTTCACTTAACTATTAGCTGACTAAACCAAACAGTATATTTAAAGTTTCACCAATGTCTCAAAATGAGTACAACCAATGAGGTTGCAAAATCAGGCAAATTGTCATAACAGTTTGAATAATGTAGCAGTGTTCAAACTGTTAGAAAATAAAATATACAATATTAGTTAAGAAAATGAATTCAGAACTGACAACAAAATTTGTATAATATTACTAATTAGACAGTTATTCAAACTTTTATGAAGTGAAATACTTGAATTCATGACAGTTTATTCTAGAATTAAAAGCATAATTTACATAATATTAGAGTGTTCAGACTGTTCTCTAATTCATAACAATTCATTCCAAAATTGAAAACATAATTTACATAAATTTAGAGTGTTCAAGCTGTTATAAAATGAAATATTCAATCTTACTTGGAAAAATTAATGATCACAATTGAGATCATACCTTTTCTTAAAGCCAGTAAGGTTTATTAGATGAGTCTTTAGCCAATCAAGACCTTTTGAACCAAGTGGCTTCCCTTTGGCAAACATTAAGATGCCACGAGAGACATCCCCACCTGCTCAAAGCAATTAGTTTAATTAAATAATTGTTGAATCATTATAATTATTATTTTTAATTTTTGTTTTACTATTATATTTTATTAACACTTTTACTAAGATAACTTGTTGCTCATATTAATCTTTATTCAAAAATTTTCTAACAGAATTGGTCTCTAACTAAAGGGCAGACAAAAACAACAAAAGAAAGATAAATATCCTTCAATCAACAAAAACAGCAGAATCAGAAATATATATAAATCTTATGATTTTACATCTAACTGCAATGATCAGTAATTAGTTTAAGATAATACTTCAACTGTGCCCCCTTTTAATTGTCTTGACTTAAGCAGATGCCACTATAAAATGGCCAATAATTTTTAAATATGGGACTGTACTACTTTTAAGTCAGTCACAAGAGCAGTTAACTTACACCATGCCTTTATCTAACACCAGATGAAACTGAACACTGACATGACTGAGCATTTAGAGAAAGAATAAGCCAATCCCATCAGGAGAAGTAGTCACCTGCAGCCATTTTACTTCCATCTTGTTTAGCCTGCTTCACTAAAATAACCTCCATACTGTTTATTGAATCCTATTACAGAGTCTCACCACTTATCACCCCTGATTGCAAACAAGCATCCTAAAAGAGAGGCTTGCTGTATCATTCTATGACAGTGGTCACCAAGTGTGAAAGCTAGTGACCCAAAACAACATGTGCTATCGACTGTCAACTGGTGCCTAATTCCCAGGCAGGAAAGGGTGATTACAGTTGAACCCGGTTATGCTGCCAGCCTAGGGGTTTGCCCAAAAGCGTCGAGCTTAACATGCCACCTGATAATTTCTACTATCATTCGTGCTAAATATACCACCAAATAATTTCTATTACATGCACCTTTTCATGATACACTTACCACCAGATAATTTCTACTATAATATATAGTTTCAAGCTAAACATAACCCCACTTTAATTTCTAATCACAAATGCACAATGTTAACTATCAATGCACCCTTTCATGCTAAACATGCCTCCAGATGATTTCTTTTATCACACACACCTTTTCATGCTAAATACAACACCTGATAATTTCTACTATCTCATGTACTTTCATGAGGTCTTTACAGGTGAGAGAACAACCAGAATTTTTTATTTTAAAAATATTATACAAATTTAACAATATATAATATACTGTACATTAAAAAAATTGATTTTGAAAAACAATTAAATATTTTCTTACCAAGGTGGTTAAAATGTGGTGGACAAGGGTACGTTCGTCCACGGAAATCTAAGTTGTGTGGAAACCAAAATACTTTGTCACGGAACTGCAAGAAATTCAAAAGAAACTCATGTATGCATAATTGAAGGTAGCAAATTCAAATAAACTATTTTATATTAAATTATTTTAAATGTAATATACTTTGCATGACACTGTTATAAGTAAAATATAATAAACTAATTCATAAATGGAAATGTACAGCCATAATGAACATTTCATTGAGCAAGAATACTGAGGACTATTATATGTGAAGAAAATTTTGTGAGATAAGTGAAATCTTTCACTAGTGAAGAGCTAATTAATCATAAAATTAGCAAGAGTTGAGAGCTAACACTTGTGAAAAAAGCAATTAAATCATTTAATTTGACAAGACAAGTGAAAACTATCATATATAAAGACCCAAATAAAACATTTAATTAGGTAAGATGAAGTGAGAACTTTCAAATGTGAAGAACTAAACAAGCAATGGTGCAAACAGCAAATAACAAGCATACAGTATGTATATAGTAACTGCAGAAACTATCAAAACTAATACAATCTTAAGCAACATAACAAATAAATTAAACAAGTTCAAGAAGATAATTCATTCGCAAAAGAAAATGGGGTCTTTTTGACTTGTTTTCGTGAGTACCAAAAAATGTTGAAAAAAACTTTAAAAACAAAAAACCTAATAGTTTTAGAGTAAGTGCTTTCCTGCTTATTTCAAATGTTTGACAGACACAAAAGACCAAAATGAACTAGAAGGTTGGATGGGTGGGGGAAATTAGAAAAGAAATAATTAGCTTTTAAGATCTACATAATACTGGCAGGCACCCTGCCAACAAGCATCATATTTTTAAGATCCAACAACTCCATCCATCATGTTTATAATACAAAACACTTTCAAAAAAAATATTCTAAAGGTTTTATTACTGTTTTAAAAATAAGGCAGGTAACTATGTTATATGTGTGATTTGTTAACTAAGATGCTGACATGTGAACCCAGATTTATCCAGATTCAACAAAAATTGTTAAACATGCTCATCAATATAAACTTAACATATATACATATAATTTACATATTCTTTATTCCTAGGTTCCCAACTTTTTAACACCTAAGATTCACTTTTCCATATACCTTAGCTGCAGGTCACCTGATAATACAATGCAGACCAATTTCAGGTAGGGAACCATTATTTTACCCCACCACCCTTAGGATTGTCGTGATAATTCAACATTTAATTTGGCTTACAAAACACTTTCTTTTAATTCTAAAGTTTTAACCCTAACCAGAACATGACAGTTGTGGACAGAACTACTGGATCTTACAAATATGATAGTCATGGACAGAAACACTACAAATAGTATCAAATGCTAATTTTTTAACTGTACTCCAATAAGTAATCTCATATATGTGTAATGATGTAAAATAATTATTCATTACAAATAGGTAAATATCTACAGTATTCTATAGTATTAAAGCAAAGCAAACTTTTGTTTCTGTACAGACCATGTTGGCAATGGAGATTTTGTACAGCTCTTGACACCAAAGACTGTACATCTCAGCTTTCTCTTGAGTTAACTTTTGCCGCATTTTATAAACCTCAGCCTTTTCTTTTGTTGTCATGGTCCTATTAAGGAAAATAGATTTGAAACCCATTAACTTGTCAGTTGCTCTAGACTAATGTAAACTGACCCTGCTGATTACTATAGTAAGACAGATTATGTGGTTAACGATAACATATGAGTCATTATCTGGATGAGCAAGAGTTTGAGTTTATTTATTTTGTAATTATTTGTAATATTCATTTTCAATTGAAAATGGCACTTCTTGTTGTCACATACTAAGAATTGCTATTTTCTTTAATTTTCACTGTTAAACTAACCCAACAAACTTCCTCATCAAGGTTTTCTTAGGAGTGATAATACATTAAAGCAACATTCTAGATACCTTTTATCTTGAAACAGTCAATTTCAAGAAGAAATAATATTTGTAAAAGGCATTTTTTCTTTGCGATCCAAAGCTTTTATTCTTTTACTGAACACTGACATTTCACCAATTGCTATTTAAACAATCAATGCAATCAAAATATTCATATACTAATTTTTTCAAATTTATTCGTTGTATTCAGCTTTAGGAAAACTAATTTGCCTGTTTCTGTTTTAACACATGACGAAAAAATGACAAATTTATAAGTATAAAATAATGATGATAATATTACAAATTGCATTTTATATTTTTCAAAGGTGCCATATTGTGGAAAGATAGTTTTCATTTCATTTGTCTTGGTATGATGAGTTTAATTACCAAATAAGAAAAATAACTCTTGTTTCCATGGAAGATCACAGGGTGACAGTGTTAATGCAATGAAATTTTCAGTCACCAACTTTTGAAAACAGGTAAGATTTCTGATAATCTCGATATATTTTGATTCAATTGATTAAAACAATAAATAGTTAACATATTTATGAACACATTCAAGTGGTTTCTTTGGCATTTAAAGTTTTACATAGCTTGTGTGTTTGTATTAAATCTAAGCTAATTAGGGTATAGAATAGAATTTAATAGAATAGAATTCTAATTAGAATGACCGGTAAATTACATTCAAGAATATAAACATCACCATTTGTCTTATTATATATTACATTTAAATACACACTTTATTTATTACTTAGTATTATCTCCCCGGCATAATACTTAGCCTGTTTTATGTTTAGTTGAGAAAAATAGAGCTTCTTTTATGATAGCTGATATTCACTGTCAATGGGAGCTGAATAAGGTTTACACATTATAAGGGTATAGTTTTATAACCCACTTTAAGTAAATATGTATCCAGTTTAAGTTCCTTTAGGTAAATTAAGAAAATATATTTACTGTAATGGGATTATAATATTGTTTATTTAAAAATTAAAAAAATTCTGGTAAAACATATCAACCATACATTTTAAGACTTCGACAGAAACGTGCTTTTTATGTTTTTCTAATTCCTATAACATCAACATTTTTATAATTTTTATCTTTTTTTTATGTTTTTATGTGAGCATCAGACCCTGTTGTAGACCTTAAATGTAAACTAATTAGATTTAATCCACTTTATGTTTTGCACTTCATGTCACAAAAGGATACACTCATACACAGAATGACATACAGTATATGTGATGCTCTCAGGGAAAAACCCAGCTAAAGTGAAAAAAAATCAAAAGTGTTTTTTTTTTTTTTTTTAATAATTTATTAAAGTTCTGAATCTCATGTTTATTTTTTAAAAAAATTAATTTATGTCAGATAGTTTTTTCACTATACATTTTTTTAAAGTACATATATCCCTGGACTATCAAAGGGGAGTAAACGACTACAAATGGTTGTAGCGCAAAATAAATTTTAGCGATTGTAGCCAGGTTTTCCCAGACAGCATCACACACACACATACACACATATATAAAACATAAATGTAAAAAGGGATACTTATACAATATATGCAAAAGAGTACTTATACAACATACATAATAAAAAATGCAAAGGAATATTTATATTAAACATATAATATAAAAGTGCAAAGGGATATTTACATATTTACAATAAATAAATAAATAAGTTGCTAAGGTCACAGAAACAAGGACTTACTGGGTTACTTTGATACTTATACAACACAACACAGAAACAAACATTTATTAAGTTACTCTTGTACAATATATAATGGAAACAGAAGTTGCAAAGGGACACAGAAACCAATACTTACTGAGTTACTCTTATACAACATATTAAACATAAACATAAGTTGCTAAGGGACACAGAAAACAATATGTACAAAGTCACTCTTATACTTATACAACATAAGTTGCTAAGGGACATAGAAAACAATACGTACCGAATTACTCTTATAAAACATATTAAACATAAACATAAGTTGTTAAGGGACACAGAAACCAATACTTACGGAGTTATTTTGGGTGGAAGAGGGCACAAAGTGGCTGGTGGTGGAATGTCAAGTAACGGATCACCTTTATTATTGAAAATTTCAATAACAATATCCAGTATCTAAGAATATAAAAGCAAAAGTAATTGTTCCAACCTAATCTGTACTGCAGGTTTGTTTATAGTAACTACATGTATATGCTCTGGATACTTGTAGGGAAGGAATCATTTATTTCATATACAACCAGGTTTATATAGATAAAAAGTATCAATACCATCAGAGATACACATTTATTTCATATACAACCAGGTTTATATAGATAAAAAGTATTAATACCATCAGAGACACACATTTATTTCATATACAACCAGGTTTATATAGATAAAAAGTATTAATACCATCAGAGATACACATTTATGCATGTTTCAAGATGTATATAATACACACACACACAATATACATATACACCAGCATTTTCAAGAAGTATATAATATATATATATATATATAATACATCAATATAATGACACCCAAATGTCTAGCACCCAAATGCTGCATACCGATTTGCTGAACTCTATCTCTGTTGCTTTGACAAACGTTAAGAACAAAGTGACAGTCTTGATGTGTATGTTATCTAGTTTATTTCTCCTCCTCTCTAGACGAAATGTTTAAAGGTACTGCAAGGAACATCTGTATGCTGAAACAAAATGTGTGATAGAAGACTGAGATAGAGAAGCACTTATTTCCCACTGACAATTTCTGTCCGTATCTTAAGTCCTGGATGTCCAAAACAATTTTTTAAAAGTTCAGGTGTGTTGGTGAAAGAAATTTGCTTCACTTAAAGATCCTGCAAGTATTTCAGTAACTGAAATGTTACAGCCCTCCATGGTGGAGGCAAAATTGGCACCAGACCCTGGCAAGTGATAAAGTGATATGGCAGAAATTGTTCCTGTTGATCAAGACATCTGACAGGTACACCAGAATCAAATCTCAGTTAATTCTTACCGTCCAAGCAAAGATAATTACTAAGGTTTGCTAAGCAAGCAATAATGGTGGCTGCTAAAGAGACAACACCCCAGAAAGATGCTCAGCCAACCATGACACATCTCTTTATGTCTTTCTCATAGCAGGTATCTTTGTAACCAACATTCTAACTTCAATACTTCTATAATCAGGTGTGTCATAGAAAGTACCAAGGCATATAAAATACTGCCCTACTAATGCACTTTTTAAGTATGAAGAACAATAATGACTTATTTTAGAAAGAAACACTGGAACATGGAAAGAATGCAGACAACATATACTGACAGACACCATATACTGACTCTATCTAATCTTATTTTATTTTAATGACTCAACCAGCCCCCAAAATAATTTCTAAATATAAAAAGGTCTTCTGAAAGAGGATATCCTGACCTTTTTATTAATGATCCATGCGCAGGCACTGAGAATGTTGAGTGAATCAAAAACACTGGCCAGTTGAACAGCATCCGCCATTCCATTCATATTGTCTGGCTGCTCTATGACGTCAGTATGCATTCGGATCAGTTCCACTGATAAAGAAACATTTTAAGAAAGAAAATATATACACAATTATTTAACATAAAATACATATCTATCTATCTATCTATATATATATATGTGTGTGTGTAGTATGTTTGTGGAATTTCCGCCAAGGTAAGAAACAAGGTATATCAAAACGCGCATTCTGTTACGTCATGTAAATCGGCAAGACAAAACTTGACACGGGTGAAAAATTAGTCAACTTTATTCAATCAGCGTAGTTTCCACATACAAACAAGACATACAAATTTACAATCATAAGAAAATAGAAACATTAAACTTGATTTTGAATTAAACAATGCTTTGGTTGTTGAGAAGTCAGTGAATGAAAAGTAACGAAAATGTACACTTTTACAAAAGTATAGCAGCTGGTGGGCTGCCTACTTTTAGGAGTTAACAATTAACAGAAACATCTTTAAACATCTAGAGAAGCATGGTCCAACTGCAGTCCCATAGGTCAAATGTGGCCCACATAAAATTGTTTTCTGACCTGCACTCGTACAAAAAATATTTCTTTAATCAAATGGTATATAAAATTTTTATCTTGAATGACCCTTAAACTTTAAATTTTGGCCCTCTGTATTAAATAAGTTGAACCACCCTGATCTAGAGTGATCAATGTGCCCTCAAAAAATGTGGCTCAATAAGGTTTACATATGCAAATTATTGTCAGAATTGATTGTTGTATTTTTTACTGGAGAACACATGTGTCTAAATTGGTTGTTGTTTTCAGTGCACAGAATGACTAAGTGACTGCTTTATTTCTTTTTTAACTCTTTTCTGGGCAGACGTTTTTCCTTTTTTTAGCTCTAAACGGGCAAGGTTTTTCAGGATGTCAGTGAGATTTAGGGGTACGTCGGTAAAAACATCATATCTTAGGTATTAGTGCATATATTTCAATGAAATAAAATGCAAAATGAAAGGAAATGAAAGCAGCTTTATTAATATCCTTATTTGAAGTATACTTTTGGGTGTTAAATTTGAATCCATGCGTGAAAATATATATTTAGAATAAAAAATATTAAAAAAAAATATTGTCCTTTTATTGTCCGCTACCAACACTATGTACAGCACTTTGTTGATGCCAGAAACACTAATCTGTCATCAGACGATCAATACATCTCTTTTTTCTGCAGATTGTGAATTCCTATCAAAATCATAAGTCCAAAATAAGCCTTAATTTTAGTGGCATTAGTTTCCTTCCAACTTGGGTCGCCATTTTGTTTTTTCGCAATTTTCTTGTGCGTACTTGTTCGTTTATTCCGCTATCTTGTCAAATGTTTCTTTTTATTTGAAAAACTGATAGAAGAAAGCCAACTGAGTACTATCATTAGTTACAGTCACATTCGCCCCCATTTCTGTTATAAATTCCGATATATTCGGTGCTAAAGTACTATTATTCCAACCATGTGTGTCTCCAGATACCCATTCCCCCTACTCTTCTTCGATATTCTCAGAATCTGACGCACTCTACTCCAAAATTTGAAAGATACTACATGTGCACGCTACTGACACTAATGTCACTTCTAATCCTATCGTCTAAATCAAAAATAAACTTCTCTTACCTCATTATCTGATAAATTGAATCCATTAAACTTCTCATTAACGATTGACGACACTAAGAAATCCATTTGAAACACCGAACGCGAAAAACAAAGAAAACTTTAAGAAAAAATGAATGCTGCCACATGAAAATGTTTCAAAATGGCGCGGAAATCGTTGTACAAACGTCATGCTTCCTGTAGAGACCGGATATGATGTAAATATGGAAAGGAAAAATCACTCTAAGTGAAATCGTTGCTATGGGCGCTATTGGGCGATCTGCCCTACACGATGTACGGATGAAGATGGGCGATCCACCCGGTAAAGGGTTAATGCATAATATAACTGTGAGAATTATTATATTTTTTAGAGCACAGAACAACCACCAAATTGATTGCTGTATTGATTACAAATACAATATGTGTACATTTCAATTACATTATATTACTACGGACTGGAATCAAGCTAAACACATTCTTCAAATGAAACAATCTTTAACATTAAACCGTTCATCGGTGTCGGGATGAAATGGTCATGCACACATGCAGGCTTAGTGTTAGCATGCTTGCCATTCTAATTTTAACCAATCAGTCTGAAGTAAATATGTGTACTGCCTCAGCAGCCAATGTGTTCTAATTTTTTCATTGGATGCTATATTTGGAATGATCATTGTCATTCAAAAAAGAGTTTTCCCACAACAACCCATACTTGGTACATGCTTGGCAGCCATTTTGAACAAAGTTTTTTTTGATAGCCTGGCAAGTTTGGAGGCCGATTATGTGTTGACTGCTTCTAATGAACTGTAGATTAAATTCAACTAGCCCCTACTGAAATTTTTGATGTGACCTTGTAATAATACCACCAAAACAGGTCGTCATTTGTCAAAGTACCGCGTGGCTTCGTGTGGTTTTCATTGTGTGAAAAAAGCATGGAGCTTTTGCTTGAAAAAAACATTTTTTTTCACTTCTGAAAAAAATGAGAAAGAATTCTTTTGGAACTTTTCTTCAAAAAGAGTGGTTTTATTGGATTTATTTTCATGGATTTGGGCAAGTTCGCAAGTTCTACAAAAAGGTAAGACAATTTTTTTCTAATTATTATTCATGTTTTAATTTGAAATAAATTATAAATAAATGTAGTACTAAGTCTATAATAGTTTTCAATTAACTAATTTTCAAAATATTTCTAGAATAGTAAAAAAAATAATAATAAAAAAAACAATAATATAAATTTCTCAATTTCAACTGAAAGATAAGAAAACGCTTTATTATTTTTTTTTAATTTTTGGACTTGAACTAAATTCAAAATTATAAATTAATTAATATGTCTATAATAAGTAGTAATTTAAATTTTAAAAATCCATTGATAATTACAGTTGGTTTTAATTTTTTAGCACACTGATCCTTTTAATTATCGGCAGATCAGTGTGGATGACGAACGGGTTAAGTAAAACACTTCTTACAGACAGGAAGTCTAGGTAATATGATTTCACTGATTTCTTGGATTTGATTATCTACATTAGTATGCAGACTCTAGTTTGGACACCAATGAGACAATTTCAAGTATAGTGAACATCTGAAAAGAAATAAGTCCAACAAACAAGCAGATAAGCATATAAATGCTTACCAGAACTGAGAAGATATCCTCCAAGATTAGAAGACACCCAGGGAAGAGGTGGAACAACCATCGGTAAGAAATTGGAGTCAAATTGCAGTTCATCCAAATCTGCTCCTTTATACAATTTTATCAACAGTGGATGGGGCTGTCAATCAAATCAAAGAATAAGCAAATTCACATTTATTTTATTCCACATTTTATTTTTAAAAAAAGGAAAAGACAAAATTATATATCTCCTGCATGCACTAACTTAACAGTTGAACTATTCAACATAACTGCCATTAATTTTGCACTTACAAGGAACTGTCAACAAGATATCTGGACTGTAGGCATAAGAACACAATTCAAATCATGATGTCATTAAGGAAAAATTTTCTTTTTGCAAGGCATAAAAACTTTTAACCACTGTTTGCTAGTTGTAATTTATTTGTTTATTACTAGGTGTTTGAAATGATGCTAGTGTTTATCTAACACAATCATGGTATTGACATAGTACTAATGTTTAGCCAACACACTAAATATATCAACACAATGTTCATCAGAAATAATAAATGTTTTGCCTCTAGTGTTAATCCAACACACTAAATGTATCAATACTGTTAGTGTTTATCAATGCTAAATGGTCAATATAGTGTTAGTATACAAAATGTTATCTATTTTCATCTGGAATTAGTGGATATACGATTAGTACCTGGCCTACTCTAAACGTTTTTGTCTGACTGGACCACAACGACCCTGTGAGGAGCTTCTTACTTCATTTGTCAGCATGGGAGGCAATAAATCCGATGAATAGATTCTGAAGATTTTTTATTCAGATGTATTCATCACTTTTCACAACCCACCGCCCCCCTCCCCTCTCAAGGAAATCAGACCCACTAAGTACCATTGGATTAAGTAAAAAAAGCAAAAATTTTGGACCTAAAAATCTACACTCTTTTTCTGAAGATTCCTACATATATAATGAAGAGATCACACTTCTCTAGGCTTTTATTCGAGATATTTTTGGCAGCAAATTTATCCATAGAAATCTAGGCAAGAGACAGATTTAAATACTCTAAACCAGTTCTCTACCTTTCCTCACTTTCAGATTCTGTTCACTGGATTTATTTGCAATAATTTCTTCTATATCAGTTTTATTTTACTTCAGAATTTAAGTTACATAACCATGGAGGTCTTGTGAAATTCTTTTAAAATAGTACCCCAAAACACAAATTTGACTTTTTCGGCCATGACTCTACCAATGAGAAATTTTCAACATATAGAACTATCACTCTTCTATTCTACATTATCTATCATTCATCTTTCTAACAGTGTGGCCAGCTAGTGGGTGTGTTTCACATCTTGACCATCTCCCAGAAAAATGTCACACCCGCAGACCAAGAGCCTTAGTGCCTGTAAGAGCTGGTGTGTTTGGTGTTGTGAGAAAAAGGAAGAGAGATAGAAAAAAGAAAAAAAGAGAGAAAGAGATAGAGATAGAGAAAGAATGAGAGAGAAAGAGTGAAAAATGTGATAGAGAAAAAGAGAGAGGAAAGGGAAGCAAAAGAGAAAATAGAGAATAGAATTAAAAAAATAGTAAAGTAAAAAAAAAAAGATAGAGAAGAAAATGGTAGAATAGAATGAAATAAAAGAGAGTGTAATGCAACCTGCCAAAATATAATATTTACTACAACCTAAAATCTAATGCCCAGAATGAAAAACTCGATCTGAATGAAACATGAATCGTTTACTGTTCATGGAGGACACAGCGATATATAAGCCATGATCTGTACACATGCACTTTACCTTTAAGGGTGAGCTCTTTTTCTATAATTATATGGCTACTGTCAGGTTCCCTTATGGAATAGTGTGATGTTATACAGCAGGGGTGCACAAACTTTTTAGGCCAGAGGACCAAATTTCCAATTGATAGTGCGTGGAGAGCTGCCACATGGATGGTTCATTAGAAAAAAACAACACAAAGAATGAAATAATGTGCTTTACATTCGTAATAATGGTAACATCCAAAAGTCTTCCAGGGGCCGCATAGAGCCTTGTTTAGGGCGGCATGCGGCCCGTGGACCGCGGTTGGTGCACCCTTGTTATATAGCCAATCTAGGGCAATAAAAGTTTAATCAAAATCTTTCCAGTTCTGCTTTACTTAAGCACCGCACAAACCCAAGGAAATTTTATTATATGTATAGATGCCATTTTTCTGTCATCAGGGAATACTTGCTTCCTATTACCTATATTCTATTGCATGATGGGAAATAAGAAATTTTTCTCGTCACGAAACAAGTTTTTTTTTTTACCTATTACCTATATTCTATTGTATGCTCATGAAGATGCATGATGGAAAATAAGAAATTTTTCTCGCCATGAAACAAGTTTTTCTTATCTATTACCAGCCAAACAAGTGCCCATGCATTTATATATCTTTTAGTACAATTTTTTTCATCAATATCGAAGTCATTATCACTTGTCTAAATCTAACCAAATTCCACATGAGGCATTGATTGAGATACATGTACTCTTTTATAATAGGCTCTCAAATGGCCTCAAGATCTGCATTCAATGGGGTAACTTGTATGTGTAAGTGAATGTGTGACCCCCAAATAATATGTACAAAAACCAGGTAAAACCTATTTTATTCTAAACAATTCTAATTCATTCCATAAATATCTTTCTTTAAAAAAAATATTTACTGCACTATACACCACTGATATATTTAAAATCCATTTACTATGCTACTGACATATAGATGATAAAATCGACCAAGTTTTTCATAAATAGAATGCAATCAATAGCATTTATTTCATGTAATGAACAAAAGCAAAATGAATGATATGCAGAATGAGAGGGAGATTAAACAAATAAATAATCAGATAACTAAAACAAATGATTCTGTTATTTTTCACAATTGCCCACCTTCAGTTCATCCATTAACTTGAGACCATTATATCGGTATATCGAGTAGAAAGCTGGTACCAATTTCCTGAATTAGAGAATCATAATATATATGAAAACCATAATTTTATCAAGAAATGCTAATAAAAATAGCATATACTTCATTACAATATTTGTGGGACTTTTTTACCCAAAGGGGTGAAAACATACACGAGTTATGGTGGAGCAGTGGAATAGAAAGCGAAGTGCATAGGAAAAATTAAGGTTAAGCTCAAGTTAAGCTTTTCTAAGAATAAAAATATAAAGAGTGTAAGAGATATCACATAGCAAATAGCAAAACTGAAATATGTGAGTAAACACAGTTGTTAAAGAGGACAACAATAATATAATGTCTGGTGCCATCCATTGAAAACTCTGAACTGTTGGCAATCAATTTTAATTTCAGCTGCTGACCACTAAACAAATGAAAAAAAACCTCCTCTCTTAAGTCTTAAATAAAGAAAAGAAATAAAACACACTCACTTTACAGAACTTTTTCCACCACTGGTTTTAGTACCAAAGTTTAAATTAGCATCCACTTTTAGATCAGAAAGAATGATGTCAAAAAGAAGTTTTCCAAGCTAGGACAAACAAAAACAAAACTGCTGTACAAGAATAACATCAATAATAAAAGATAGTTAAAGCGTGCAATACATGGTAGTTAAAAATAGCATAGATAAGCAAAGACAGTTCTTAAAATGTGACATCAGTAAGAAAAGACAGTTGATAAAGAATGACATATTAACAGAGTTAAAGAATAGCATAGATATACAAATATATCATAAGAAAAGACAACTGATATAGAATGACATAAAAGAGTTAAACTAAGAAAGCATAGATATGCAAATATATCAGTAAGAAAAGACAGCTGATAAAGAATGATATAACAGAATTAAAGAATAGTATAGATACGCAAAGACATCAGTAAGAAAAGACAGTCAAAAATAAATAAGCAAAGACAGAAGGTAAAGACAAAGTGAACAGGAATCCACTTTATACATACATATTTATAACACTAAATATTTCAGTATGTTAACATTTCTAAATGTCCTGATAAAGTTTAAGTAGCCAGCATCTGTTCCAAGAAAATCCACACATGATTAATATCATACTCAAATTCTGTTCTAGAAAATACACACAATTAATATCATACTCAATTTCTGTTCTAGAAAATACACACATTAATGATTTAAATTCTAGTCTAGAAAATGCAGTAAATGTTAGTTTCATGCTCAAATTTTGTTCAAGTAAAAATGCACATAATTAAAGTTATGTTCAAATTTTGTTCTTGAAAATGAAGTCATAGTTAAACATCATATTCAAATTCTTTTCTGGAAAATCTATACATAATTAATTTCATGCTCAAATTATGTGCAAGAAAATACACACATAATTCATGCTCAAATTCTGTTATAGAAAATCTATATACAATTAATTTCATGCTCAAATTCTGTTATAGAAAATCTATATACAATTAATTCATAAATTCCATTCCAAGAAAATCAGAATACACTTTTGTATGATCATGTTTTGTTCATGACAATCTGGACATAATTTGTTTTGCTTATATGACCAAGAACATAAGACTGCACTGGATATATAAATATTGCTATTGTTACACCACAAACAACATATACATGACTTCTGTAGATATAGAAATATTGCTTACCCCAACCATTACAAAGTACACATAACTGTTCTAATTACTGAAATATTACTTACCCCAACCACAACAAATACTGGCCACGCTCTCTCAGCAGTGTCCTGTACAATGTAAAAAATAAACAATTCAACTGAAGCACAATGTATATATGATACACATAAAATAAAATAAAATAAAATAAAATTACAAGAAATTAATTCTGAAAAGCAAGAGCTTTTATCTAAAATGTAATATGATATAATGTCAATGAAAAAAATAAAATGTCAAACCAAAACAGTTGCATATTAGAACCAAAAGATATATAACTATAACAATAATTTTATTTTTTAAAAATCATAAATATTTAAAAATAATGAAAAAAACAGGTTTTATTTGAATACCTACTGCCCAAATACCTAATTCTCTTACTGACATCCAGGTACAAGCCTACTGTTTACTAAGTTGGCAAAGCAGACAATCAGGTCTAAATAATCAAATAACCTTCAAATGAAGGCCTTATCTCCCCAAAACTAATATTTCATTCGTTTTAAAATCATTCCAACTCACAAGACTTTACATTCATAAATTTTTATTGAACCTTTCAAAATGTTTCACAAATTTTCAACAAGCAAAACTATTATGTATTAGACAATATAAAATTGTCCATTTTCATGAATTTTTGTGGATATGAAATGATCCCATCGCATTTAATGAATTTTTATGGTTTGTACAAACTCTGAGACCGCTTTATAAGTATTCAGAAACAGTATTATTTTATTAAGTTAATCGGAGATAAATATTTCTTGAAACAGAATTACATTTACCCATGACTCATTATTATTTTATTAAGTTAAGCAAAGATAAATATCTAAATATTTTTTTAAACAGAATTACATTTATCCATGACTCATTATTATTTTATTAATGAATCATAAATATTTAATATTTCTTGAAACAGAATTACATTTATCTCAACTCACATGAACAAACTGTAATTTCTTTAATTATAAAAAGACTGGTTTAATTATTATTCATATTGTTCAATCTTTCTTTAAACTGCTAATGAAACTGAAACAAGACAAAGCAGAATAAAGTCACCTTTCAATTTAATAAATACAAGCATGCATCAATTAGTTTTGCAATTTTTAAAAATTCTATTAAAAGTATTATGCTGACAATGATTGAAAAATTAAACCAATAAGAAAAAATACAAAATAGGAGGGAAGGACTTTGATATTACAGAAGTTAATTATCCTGAAGACATAAAGAAAAGGAAAAGTTAAAAAGTTATAAAAATAAAAAAGTAAATGTCAAGAGGCATACATAATATTACAAAATATGATGAAAAAAAAAGGAAGGACTCTGAATTAGAAGTTAGTAATTCTACAACAAAGAATGTACTGACTGGGGAAAGTTATAAAAAATGGTCAAGGGACATAATATCAAACAATATGAAAAATTGCTGTCCGGCTGGTTTTGACGCTTACGATAAAAAACTGAATGGGTCAGTGTGCTAAAAAATTTAAAGCGACTGTAATTATCAATGGATTTTAAAAATTTAAATTACTACCTATTATAGACATACTAAGGAATCTTAAAAGTATTTTTTAAATTTTTTTCGAATTCAAAAACAAAGAAATAATACAAAGATTTCTTATCTTTTTGTTGAACTTGGGAACATTTTCACCGTTTTTTTTTTTTTACTAGTCTACTAAATAATTAAAAGCAAGCATAATTCGTACAATTCTAAAATGATTTTCAAAATAAATATTATGGGGGACATTTTAAAAATATTTATTTAATTTTTTAACGTTTGCTGATTATTATTTTAAATTCAAAAATAAATAAATAAATAAAAAGTTTTCTTACCTTTTTCTTGTGTTGACCTTCGTCAATTTGTTAGATGTTTCCTTGAATAAAATCCGAAGAAAACGATTTTTGTTGATTGCCATTTGAATATATGGTATAAATAATAATTTATCTTGTGTAAATAAATATTATTCCTGGGGAAATTGGTTGATTTTGAACAAAACGAAAGAGTCATATGAAAACCACGAGGGTTCGGTTTGAGACTGATCGGTTTTTATTTTTTATTATCAAATGGTCACATCCAAAAATTCAGTAGGCCTGTCGAATTTCATCTACAATATATTAAATTTATTTACACAATAAAGTTCTTTAGGTAGGATCAGGCAATCAACAAAAAATCGTGTTTGAAACGTGCAATGTATAATTCCAAACCGGTTCAAAATGGCGGCTCAGCTTCTTTACAAGCGAGGGGTGACTCGGGATTTCCGAACTTTTTAATGATATGACTGTTCTAAAATTAGTTAGCCAATGATAAAATTAGAGCAGATTGGCTGCTGAACACAAACATATCTTTCTCCTTGACCTTGATTGGTATTTTTTTTAAAGTGGCTATCGATAAAAATAGTGTCATAACGACTTCATAACGACGTCCACGAGGTTTCGGGTGGAGACCGACCGGTTTTTATTTTTTATTATCAAATGGTCACATCCAAAAATTCAGTAGGCCTGTCGAATTTCATCTACAATATATTAAATTTATTTACACAATTAAGTTCGTTAGGTAGGATCAAGCAAACAACTGAAAATGGTCCTTGAAACGAGCCATGTGTAGTACAAACTTCGGTTCAAAATGGCGGCTCAGCTTCGATAAACGTGAGGTGTCTGGGGATTTCCGAACTTTGTAATGGAAAATACCTTTCTAAAAATAGTTAGCCAATGATAAAATTAGAGCAGATTGGCTGCTGAACCCAAACATATCGTCTGCTTGACTTGATTGTTATTTTTTTAAAGTGGCTATCGATGTGCGCAAGCGCGTCCCTTATAAGTCCTTTGGACAGTGAACGGATTAAGAAAAAAGCTATTTATCATAGATGGAGAAAAGGACAACTTAAAAAGAAGGCAGTGCACTACAGAAAGATATACAATGGCTTTAACAAATAAAATTTATCAAACTGCTAGCAGAAAAGTGACATAAGTGACACAAAAGGAAAAGAAAACTCACCAGAGTGGGTCCTTCTAAAGACTGTGCCATGATTTTCTGGAATTGCTGACGGTGAGAATCTAACTCAAAATCAGGATCATTGAAGACCTCAAGATATTGTTTGTACAATTTGTTAACCTGAGACCCAAACAGGAATATTAACTTCTAATGGGTCATTTGTCTTTTTGCAAGTACTATATAAATAATTTTTAATATTATTAATTTAAAATATTATTAATTTTTATAAGTAAACTTTTGCTAGTAATAGCTATCAAATGAAGACACTATACTTAAGACACTCTTTTCCTAAAATAAAGCTATAAGTGTATGTAGAATCTTTTTTAAATATTTTAAACTATTAAAGAAATTAAAATCAAATGGTAGTCATTACAGTTTTTATAGTTAATAAAAGTATTACAAATAAAAAAAAGACTGGTATTTTTAACTGGAATTTAGTGTTTTTAAAATTGGGTAAACATAGATAGATAGTGCCCTTTCAATGTCTGGTCTCAAAATTTTAGTTTACTCATTTATTTTGTTCCAAAAAAATTTGTTTGTTTATCAAAAGTAATGGTACCAATATTATGGGGGGCGAGTTGGGTTACCTTAATTTTTAGCACATTTATTTACTGATATTTATTTATTGAGTATAGCCAGTAAGTTTTTCCAACAAATGTTAAAAGATGAATGAATCATTTGTAGAGTGTGTTACAAAGATGAATGAAGTGTGTGTAGGGTGTATTACAAAGATGAATGAAGTATTTGTAGGTTGTGTTACAAAGATGAAGTATTTGTAGGGTGTATTACAAAGATGAATGAAGTATTTGTAGGTTGTGTTACAAAGATGAATGAATCATTTGTAGAGTGTGTTACAAAGATGAATGAAGTATTTGTAGGGTGTGTTACAAAGATGAATGAAGCATTTGTATGGTGTGTTACAATTTTTTTTTTTATACAATAACGACTAATTAATATTTAATTAAGTAAGAAATTTCCAATTTTTTTTCAAACATTGTAAAAAGGTTAATAATAAATGAGCAGACTTTCAAACATCAATAATTAAAAATGTTATTCATCATCTCCTTTCATCCAGTCTGGGAGACAAATGAGCATGTTCACATTAAGTGGTTCAAGTGAGCAATGTTGCTTTGTTTACAATGAACCAGCTGAACTGAACAATCTCTCACATGGAACTGAAGTTGCTGGTATACAAAGAACAGTCTTTGCCAGTGATGCCAATCTAGGAAACCGGTGTTCATTCATCTTCCACCACTGCAGTGGATCTTTGCACGAATGTTGCAATCCACTCTGCCAGAGAACTGTTGAAATTGTGTTGTGACAACTCTGCCACTCACTTCAGCAGAAAAATTGACTAACTATACCTTGTGCTGTAGATGATGCTGATGTCTTATTGGACAATGCTTTGTTCAGTACTTTTGAAACTGGATCAGGTATACATGTACTTGTACATATTGCAAGTGATAAATTAGTGAAAAGTTTGATCCATAATATGCAAAGGACTTATGACTAAGCACACAGCAAAAAATGATTTTCACAGTTGAAACAGTATCATTAGAACTTAATTTAAAAACAAAATGCTCATTTAAACAGCCTGAAATGGCCTTATATTTCTCAGTGCAATCACTTGCAGTTCCAGCCGTCACCATCTTGGATTTATTTTTTAATTGCAACACGTTAAATATGTAAGTAAACAACATTTTATGTTTTATGATTGATCATTAAAAATAATTAAAATCCAGAGTCCTAATGAAAAGTAAATGTAGACAAAGATAATACATCTATAGAAGAAATAAAATTATTTACTACTGGACAAAAATAGCTCAGGAAACTTAAACTTTTCTCAATCCAGAAAACAAAGAAAATATAAGTAAACTAACAATTAACAAAAGTTTACAACAATAAATTAACAATATCACAAGTACTATAAAGAGAATCAACATGAGTTACAAAGTCTATCATTTGATAAGCATTAGAGGCAATAAAAATAAACAAAAATTGTGAAAGAATAGCAATAATTCATTCGATAAAATACAATACCACATACCTTTTGGGGATACTGGTTCCTAACTTTCTCCACCATCAAAAACTTTTTGTGAAGACGTTCACCAAGACGTATCCACAAAAGAGTTTTATAAGGACTAAAGCCTTCTGAGGAAGAAGCTAATTCTTCAATTTCCTGCAAAGGAAATATAAAGAAAAGAACAAAAGAGAAATGATTCAAATCATAATAAATAAATGAAAGAAAGTTTTCAAAACCATAAATACATTCAGAACAATTTGCAGATAATACTATAAATAATGAGACAATAAACAAAAATACAGCAAAAGGAAGCAATAAAAATTTAATCAAACACACAACGCAAGTCCAAAATATAAAACAGCCTAAATAGGAAAATGTCAAGACTTATCCCTGCCCTCTACCTTGAACTAGACTGGAGCTATAAGAACCGATGTGAAGTCTATCACGTGATCTTCACAAGGACCTTTGAGAATCAGTATGGCTGAAAGAAAGACGAAAATATGCTGCTGCAGGTACTTGACAAAAGCATCCACTGCAAGTGTGGTCTTATCACAGACACGAACACTGACAACTGAATATTCTATCTTTGTGGCAAACAGGTTTATAATGCAGTCTCTCTCAATAAAGCTATTGCTTGAAACACAGAAGGATGTACAGTCCATTCTGATGAGAAAGACTGTCCTGTCCACTTAGACTGTCTGCTCTTGCATTCAGTCTTCACTCATGCCTTTGTGTAATGTTTCTTTCTTCATATCACAGCAGATTCTCTAAATGTGATGGCAGCTGCTCAATGCTTTGATTCCCATAGTGCTGAATGTAAACCACCACTAATATCTGTCCGAGCATGAGAGAATGCAAACATTTAGGCATGTGTGGAGATTTCTTTGACAGGGACCAGGTTCCCTACGTAGCAATAATATTATGAAGAAACACTCCTCCCCATTCCTTGCTCAGTAAGATGAGGAGATGGCTGGCAGCAGCCAGGTTATTTCAGATTCTAATCACATAGGTCTTAGTCAAATTTGACCCTAAGAATAAATTATTTTGTTTCCACTGGGATATCAGGAAATAATATAAGAGGTCTGAATTGTAGTCTGCCTAAGAGTTTAGAAAACAATGGTGAGCAAATCTAAAACCGTCAATACCACTCATGTCAATACAGCTGTCACGGTCTGAATAATTTGAAGAACTGACCTACATAAATAAAATTTGAATATGGGGTCTTATCTGATTTTTCTGTATGTATCTGAAACTCTAGGTGATGTAAGAATATCATGTCCACCAAAATGACAAGGTTTTTTTTTTTGCAAGTTTGTAAAAGCTCATTGAAAACACTAAACATTAGTTTTGCTCTTGTTAATTATGAATACTTCCATTGCCAAATCCATGCTCTGAATAAACAAGACCCTATGGTATGTTTTCAGTAAACTAATATATTCATATGATTATAGATTCAGCATGTATAATATTTATTTTGCAGATAAGTGTCAATGAGCATAATTTTATATGTGAAGGTTTTACACTCTTATAGTTATTTTTGTTTAGTATGAAGCAGATGTTTAACAAAAATTAAACACTTTTCTCAGTACAGAATTAGGAGACAATTGTTTAGTTTTCAACAGCGTGAATTGTGGACAAAAAGGGCTGAATGTGCAATCAGTGTACAAATCTGACTGAGCATCCATGTGAATAAATCTTGGATTAAAGGCTTTTCACGAATCAGTCTGAGTGTTGGCTTTATTTATTTATCTATTTGGCTTTAATTTCTTAGTTGTGAAAGAATTAAAATATTTGTTTTGTCTTTTGTATATAATCAATGTCAACAGTTGGGTAAAGTACTGATTTGATATTGTTAGTGTAAGAACATTATGTGATGAGAATGACATCTGAAGTCAAGAAATGTGTCAAGTGGAAATTGTAATCAATTGTACTAAAGCCAAAGATTTGATACCAGAGGCCAAACATGTAGGTTGTTCACTCACTTGCATATAGTGTGCAATTAATGAAAGACGATGGGCAGATTGGTTACTGGAATGGTCAAAAGTTTGCACATGGGAACATTTACACAGCACTGGCTTTATACTGCTCAGTATAAAGTATACTGCTTACTAATAATTTAAAAAACAAAATCACTTCCCTTTTACATTCTAAATCATTCAAGTTTGTTGAAGTTATGGTTTCTAATTTTATTCAGCATTTTAAACACTCACTATCATAATGACATACATTTTTGCTTGTGCAGGTGATAACAACTAAAATATTAAAATTAACATTAATTTACAACAAAAATATTTACACATATATTGTCATATTTTACAACAAAAATATTTAAACATCTACTAAGATAACTGACAACCAAAATGCTTACAGAAATATTGCATTAATTTATGGCAAAACACCTATAAATAACTGTCAATACCTGCATTTGACAAGTGACATAATCTTGAACATCAAGAACCGTCAGAAAAGGGTAGAGGTTCAAGTCAAAGGACACTGAAATCAAGCAATTGCAAGAGTAAAAATAGTGTAATACATAAAAAAATATTGTTATACAACAGGGTCACTTCATCTTACATTATGAAAGATTTCATGTAACGAAGGCAATCTTATATAGATGATATTTTTTAAAAACATTGGATCCTGTGGATAAATATATATTTGGACAAAGCATGTGAACAAATGTTTTCAACTAAGTTATCCTGAATGCTTTTCAGATGAGAAAATGCCTTATCAGGAATATCATTAGGTTCTACATTCATATAAAACAGTGTCTGTAATAAACCCACATAGAGGGAGATAATGATGATAGAACTCATCTTGTAGCTTGCCCTTTACAGTGAGGTGCAGTTAGGAAAAAGTGGGTGGCTAGGAGGGCCTGTTCATATATTTATCTATTAAGTACTTTGAAAAATCTTGTTTCACTTAGGAAAAGTAATTCTTTTACCATACAATAAAATTATGAGTAGGTGGGAATTTCCCCCAGAAAATCAATATACAAGGGTCACAAGTTACGGCTACGGCAGATTCGAAGTTATGGTGCTCTGTCCATAGACCGCATTATAGTTTAAAATCATCTTACAGCAGGAAATTCATAGTTATGGTGCTCGGTTCAGCCGCGCACTATATATACAGTACTTCTGTCTGCGTATCGAAAGTAAAGTCTTGCACCATGGTGGCAGACAGGTTAGCGGAATGACACAAGTCCCAGCATCCCGTCGTGTTATTGGTCAGTTTGAATCTAAATTTGACTTACAGCAAAAATCGGCTTAAAATTATCTAGTCACTATATTACTGTGAATGAACCTGTACCAAATCACCTGAAATTATGCACATTGTGAGTACATTCACCAGACTATCACTGACTGTTCAACAGATGCTATTCACGGACTGTAGTATCTGAATATTGGAGAAAGCTACTAACCCTGAGTAGAACTAATCAGAAAATTTGTTTTTTGTTTATTAATTTATTTATTAATGCTTTATTAATTTTTTATTCATCTCATTAAAATTATCATCTCTATGTAAATTCATCTTGTAATATTTATATTGTCTTTGTTCTGTTAATTGTCAGTTAAAACTCTCCAGTCTGTTCATGACCAAAGTAGTCTGTGCACACATCACCGCCATCCATAACAACATACAGGGTTGGTTTTTAACCAGGCACTGAGAAGTGCAGGTGGCAGGCATGACAATAGGTCATGGTACAGTCAAAGTAATCTGACCAGGCCTTACTTTATTTAGCAGTCAAATAAAAAGTGGCAGAAATGGAAGGAAAATAATATATGTATCAATCAAAAACATAAGAGAAAGATGACATTAAGAAATGTATGCAGCCTGGCTTGTTAACTGATGTAAACTTAACTTACCAAAGTAAAATAAGTTACCAAGAAGCACCTATCCTATAGGACAAGCAAAGCTTCTGGGTAAATTGCATGATGATTTTGTTCAAATAGGATTTTTCACAAGCTAGATGAGCTAAATGAAGACCTTCCACAATAATAAAAGGAATGTTATATTAAATTTTTACGACTAATAAATGATAACGATTAAGAAATTGAATTTTAATTTAAAAAATCTTACATCTGCTTTTACGGGCAAATGAACGGAGTTCTCTCTCAAAACCACTTGTAAGCATAGTACGCCATTCTTTCTTCTGAGACTCCAATATCTTCCTCTGCAAACAAAATGATTAGTATCATACAAAACAAGTGTCTAGCATGATAGGAACTATCTTATCTCACTCCAAAATGTGACAATGTGTCTGAGAGGAAAAAGATACAATTTAAATATAGCCAAAGAGTGAAAGATGTTACCTCAGAAGTTTTTACTTTTAATGGGTTTGATGCATTTCGAGTAGATAATAAAAATGTGATAGTATTGATAACTGGGAAAAAAACAACCAAAACAGCATTAAAATTGCATGAGGAAACCAGGAGGAAGAGATGTGAAGGTATTTTGGTGGGGACAATTGTGAGAAATGGAGAGAAATATAAATGAATGAATAAATCTGACTCAGTTATCTAAAAATTCCATGTGTCTGACGTCAACTGTACGTAGTAAAAACGACACTGACTCCTAATCAAGGTAAGAGATTCCAGTAACATATAACTACATTAGAACTCATATTGACCAAATTGAAAAAGAAATGATTATGAAGTGAAGTATGAATTAATGTCTGAGAAAGGATAAAGTCAAGAATATTTCTGCCTTTCACCTCAACATATGGGAGTGAACAAAAGAAGGTTAGAGCTAAGAATATTTCTGCCTTTCATCTAGACATATGGAACTGAACAGATGAGGTAGGACAGAGTAAGAATATTTCTGTTGTTAGCTAATTTTTCTGGTATAGTAGAATCATAAATTAATAAATTGTATGTACTGATTCTTTCTTTTCCTAAATCAACTTAATTCAATAATACATTAAATCCTAAATTATGATGTTAAATAATAAACCTAATTCAAGTCAACTCTTGTCAAACAAGGAACTCTTCAATAATTCTGATATGAATCAAAAATATGACTACCAATGATAGAAGAATCGAAACAAAGTTTACAAAATAGTTATGCACATAGTTCACTGATATTTTCTAATGCACTATATTTTACTTACATACTCCAGAGTTCTGTGACTTGGTTCAGATTTCTTTACAATTGACTTTACAGTCACTACTCCAGACAATTCTTGCTGTAGTTGTACCTCAGCCTGCTCAAATAATACTGGGGTTGGCAAAACTAAGGCATATGGATTCTTTTCCACTATCTGACAAAAGAGAAAATTGTTAAAATTTACTTTATCAGACATGATAAAATACATTTTAAATCTTTTAGAAATATAGTTGCAAACATGAGTAACAATCATATTTGGTGACAGAAAAATAAAACCAAGCAGCCACCAAGTAGCCATTTGGTAACCAGCAGTAAAAGATGTGAGAATCCAAAGCTGGGAGATAATCATATTTGAATAAAGACATGTTTCAAAATGATGATTTTCTTCTGCATTTCTTTGAAAATGTGTCCAATCCATTCTTCTAAAATGTATAAAGTTTGAATAAATGTAGCCCAAAGCAGATGATTAAACAATGGTGAGATGACAGACTCACTCATTTTATTGTTTCTTTAGCTTCTCCAATAAATAGAAAGCAAACACAATAGAAAGTCTAGTTGCAGACAGTGCTAATATATGAAAATAGGCATTTTTTCCCCTTTTATTTGTCTATATTTGGAATACTCATTTCTTGATTTCAAATGATGCCCAGATATCAATATTTAGCTAGTATTGTGTATATCAGCCAAAAATAGACCAGGCCCAGACTAAATCAACTAATAGAACTGAGTCCATAATAACTGTTCTCTTCCATGTGATGCAATTTTCAATACGACTTTATGGAGCTTTTGCAAATAATGAAATCCAAAATTATTACAAGCAATATTCTCACTGTACACACATATATACACACACACAAGGACTAGAAAAAAAATTACCAGTAAAGTTTCTGTCACAATTACTGAGATGCTGATTAGCCCAAGAAGCAGAAAAACCAGCCTGCCTTTGTTTATTATAAAGTACCATCAACAATTTCTTCATATGTTGAACAAAAAATATTTGCATATATAGCAAGTCCCTTTGATTTTTTAGAGCTTACTCTCAGTGTCAGTGTAGCAATTTTGCACTGAAGACAACACAGCTGCCCAACAATTGTATCAGAAATCGACAATAGTTGTTGAGAAATTGGCAACAATAGTTTTTTATCTGTCTCAGCACTTTTGGGTTCGCAATGAACTGATGCAGAAGTACTGTCACTCCCAACTCCTTTCTCAGAAAGTAAGACTAGCATATGGTTCACTTTTGAATTGTGTCCTAGTTTTATCTCCAAAGAAAACTGTAAGTAGAAAGAGAAATTGAACTTGTAGTGCGTGAATTTACAAATGTCTTTCGGTAGCTGGTCCAACTCTGCCTCTTCGGCAGCAGCAACAATATTTCAACTTTACTTATTCTTCCTTGCAATTGCCAGCTGCTTTTTCTTGATTGCTTGCTTTTATAAACTGATTCAAGCGTAGCTTTTTTTTTTACATGAACCATTTTTCCAGCGTCTGTGATCAAATTAAAAAAATGTAAACATACCCATTGCGGAGCAAACTGAGTTACACTACTGCAGAGCTGAAGAGTCATGCTCTCTCCAAATATGGAACATAGCTTGGGGTGACTCAATGTTAAAAATAAACTATTCAAATCCTATTGGCACATTTTTCTATAAATAGAAAACTGCACAAAGGCAGGGGATGATGATGATTTTACTAGTATATAAATGATGATTAAACCAAAGAAAGGCTTGTTTCTGAAGCTTGAAAATCAGCCATTTCACGCAAAATTTGAAACAAAAGACTCCCAAAGTGTGATGATTAAACCAAAGAAAGGCTTGTCACGCAAAATTTGAAACAAAAGACTCCTAAAGTGTGATGGTTAGTGTAATAAAAGCACTTTTATTACATAAAAACAATAGTTTTATGACAAAATGACGAGTGATTCTGAAAACAGACATACTGAACTGTGCAACTAAATATGCAAAAAAAAAAAAAAAAAAAAGACCTTAATTCATGACTTTTTACTGGCACATGTCGCCTTAATAATGAAGTTGAAAGAACCAAGCAGATAAACATTTACAGCAATAACTCTGTCACGACTGTAATGATATAAGACACTGATGAAAGAAGAAAACAGTGTGGCTTGTAAAAATAAGTTTGTAAAGAAAAATTCCAATCATTATTGTCTCAGTTGAACAGAATAAAAAGAGATGAAGAACAAGACATTACAAACATAATACATATATTGAAAAGAAGAAGAAACAAGTGAAATACCAAACATGCACACACATTTGCTTCTGACCCTATGAGATATATCAACAACACACATACTTATATACCTATTTATTTATGCATTTATTTAGCAGTGATGGTAGTCAGATTAAAATATTACAGTGCAGGGATCACGTATAATTCAGCTATAATAAAGAATGTTATCAGAACATTTATATCCTTATCCCTCATTGTCACAATTTATCATACACCAACCTGTACCCCTTTCTAAAACAACATGAATACCAAATGCTTTAAGAATATCTCTTATATCATCACACATGCAAAGAGAAAGAGAGAAACAAACCAAGCTACAAAATCAGTTACTTTTTCTTTAGGCCAAGAAGAAGCCAAATCTTTCACCAATGGTCCTGAAGGTGGGGGTGGCAGCTTTGGAGGTTTGGGCCTATACTCCGGATCGATTATCCAAAGAGCCTGGGGATGACACATGACCAGATCACTTTAACTATCTTATTGCAAGATAAACTGCTAGCAAATTTTCAAAACTTTAAAACTATTAAATGAGGCAAGATAATTAATATGTATCAAAAGCAGTAAATTTACACATAAGAAATAACAACAGTTGTCTCCAAAGTATTTACAATTTTAAAAATATCTATCAATAAAATGCATCTTAAAAAATATTACTTAGTCTTCATTCCTACAAAAAATTCTGATAATGTATGACTGTGTGGCAAAGTGAATTTGCCTATCCCTATTTCTAGACTTCATTGTTATACAAACTGTTAAATTGTCAAAATGACTCCTTTTGATGGTATTTCTTTTAAGTGTCAGAGTTTGAGTAAACAACTCGAGAATATGCTAGAAAATTGCTGATACAATCCAAACCAGTTCCAACTGGATGAATAATTTTTCTGACTAATAGCCTCACACTTGTTCGTATCAATTTTATCTGATGGGGATGGACTGGAGGAGAGGCAGGCCTTTTATTGTTTTCCTTTCCACATCAGGCTATGCTGACTACTGTATTTTACTTGGTCATGATGGTGTGTGGATCCAGAGTTGTCGTCAACTTATCAGTACAATGAGTTGCTGTAAATTGATTCCTGTGAATTCCATTCAACAGCCAATACAGCAGAATTAGTGGCTTTAGTTTTGCCTCAAGAATTAATGAAGCTCGTTTTGAATATTCCTCTTATGTGCTTGATAGTGCATGTGAAATTCAGGTGATTCTCTACAGCATGCTTGGAGAGCGCATTGAAGATTATGGAACAGTAGTGTAATGTGCCTCTAGGACGGACAGTTGGAACCTCACCTAGATATGAAAGGCAATAACTTGTTGCAAACCGCACGATTGTAAAACACATAGTGGTGACAGCTGCCATCTCTGAACAGGTTATATGTATTAAATTTAACTATTTTTCTAAAACTCTACTCTCAATTCCGTGATGATAGCCATGAACTTGATTATATATTTATGCTACTGACTGATTATGTCTAATGCTAGGATAAACTGAATTAATTGAACATTGTTGTGAAGTGATGTAAATGTCAATGCTCTTTGATTATTGATTTAATAAATTTATTGACATATTGACATATGTTAGAATGACAGGTGGATGGGGGCTTGCTAAATATAGATTAAAGATGGATTTGTCTTCTTCTTTATTAATCACTTGTAATTAGTTATGGAAGATTCTAACAACAACAATAATAATCATCAACTAGGTGTCATTGACATCACAGACTGCTCTTTAATTTTTAAACTATAAAATGATGATGATATAACCAAATTATTATAATAAGATTTTCCTGAATATTTATATATGAGCATATCTAAAGAAATCAAACTGTTCATAAAGTTTAAAAGTCAAAGCATGTTAGAGGTTCACACAACTTTGCGGTAGGAGATAATAAAAAAGCACGTCCAATGAGTGAGTCCCTTAACACCCACCAAGTGAGAATAGCCTGAAAAAACAGGGAGGCCCATGTGTACACTCATCTGGCAATTATTCAGGAAGAACTTATTTTATGCAGAAAAACAAAAAAAAAAATGTAAATGATTATCTTCATTGGTTACTAAAATATACCCTTTTACAGATGTGAATTTGTGTTGTGTAAAAAAAAAGTAATGCACTTTTTCACAAATGTAACAAGTTGCAGTTCTTACAAAATAGTCAAAAACATTAGGAAAGTTACTTAACCCTTTAAAGGGCACACGTTTTCTAACTGAATGGGCAAGATTTTTCAGGGTTTCAGTGAGATTTAGGGTTACGTTAGTAAAAACTTCATATCTAGGGCATTAGTTCATATATTTCAATGAAATAAAATGCAAAATGAAAGGAAATGAAAGCAGCTTTATTAATATCCTTAATTGAAGTATACTTGTCAGGTTCCAAATTTTAATCCGTGCATGAACAAATAAATTTACAGACAAAAAATTATTGTCCAATGATGGTCAGCTAAATACACTATGTAACACACTTTGTTGACGCCAGGAACACCTAACCTGTGCAGCTATGTAAAACACTCACTGATCTTCACTGGCAAAAGTGTAATCTCACTGGCATAATATTGCTAACATCATATCACAAAAGAAAATATTTCAATTAATCATCAAATGACATTGTGTACTTTTTAAACAAACACATTATTCTGTTCAACAATATCAGCATGCAGAAATAAATCTAGACCCATTTAAAAATAAAAATACAAACAATTGTGTGTTATGACAACAGAGAAATTGTGATTGAGACTTATCATTGGTATAGTGTATGGTGCATTTACATAAAAGTGATTTCTGTAAAATACATAAACCATTTACTGATATTACAAGATTAATGTAATGATGTGAGTAATTAAAACTTCACATAAATTGTACAATAGTGCACTCAACAATAAAACTGCCCATGCATAGGTTAACATGATGACCTTTCATTATATAAAATATATAAAGGGACTTTAATTGTTTGTGTGATTTTATATAATTTTACAGTATTAATGACTACTTAATTATTAAACAGTTAAACATTTTTTTCAAATAGCCCACTCCCCCAAACCAAGAATAAAAAGATATTATTAAATAGTGACATAAAAGTTAGGTGGAAAGAAATATTTTTTACTTACCACATGACTGGCGACATACTTTGCAATTGCCATGAGTCAAAGTATACTACTGCACACTATGAGTACCCTCCTACAGTCAAGGACACAATTACCATTCAGGTAAAAAAAAAAAATTCTATTAAAAGAAAATTAATTTAAAATCTGTAAGGGGGAAGGGGGCAGATCATCATCTATCTATCACTCTTCCAGAGTGAAATATATAAACATAATTGTGCATTTTAATTTTAGAAATGAAAAATATTCAGAAAATAAAAATGTATATTAATTATTACCTTCAGAATGAAATGTTGCTCATCATTATAAAAGACACAGGAGTTAAACAGCTCTTTTACATCAAGCCCCTAGAAATCAAATGAAAAACATATTTCACTTAAAATTATCCAACAATTTCTGTCACCCATTTTAAAAACATCATAACTAACTTTCCTAGTGATTCAGGCTTAATATTTATATAAAAGTATATCTATTTAACAATGGAATATAATTCAAAAATAAGAAAAGATAATGAGAAAATACCAAACAAAAAAGCATCACTTTTAATTAAATAAAAAAATTAATAAAAATATTACTTAATACTTCCCTATAATTTCACAAATGTATGATTCTCTAAATGTCATTTTCATTATTTTTTGTATGGACATGATACGATCTCTTACATTTCATGTATTGTTATGGTTGTATGATCCCTAAAAGATGACACCCTCAGAGAAAAAAGGGAAATGTACAGTTTTACCAAATTTTTACAAAATATTAGCAACACAACATACAGATCTTGACTAAAAGAGGACTACAAACTTTATGCAAGTAACACAATCAAATTCTGATCATATAAGTTTGCTTAGATCACACACATCTTTTTCCATATCAGCCAGTATTTTCTGGACAATAGTAATATCCAAATGAGCCTTCCGTCCAAGGCACTCCAAACAGGCTGCGTAACTTTGTAATGTTGGTTTTAACCCATCTGAACGTAGCAGAGTAAAAAGTTCTTGAATTTTTTCCAACATACACTGTGAAAAGAATTTTAAAAAATAATTATCATTTTTATCAGTTCTTACTTTTCTAATCTTATGCATAAAGCTTATTTCTTGTAATATTCAGTTACAACAAAGTCTTAAATTATATCAATATGACATTAACTATTTGTGTAATTATTACTACTACTACTACAAAATCAAAATATTCAATATTCTGCAATGTATTAAAAATAAATATTAGAAATAAATTATATTCAGTTCACTTCTACAGAATTAGACTATTTAATAAATATAATTGATCCTTTATGATTTTAAGTTCCAGGATTTTCATTCTCTACAATCACGCACTTTCAATACGAATATGCATAGCCGTTAAAAAGAACTTTGAACCTCTTAAAATATAATAATAAAATACTAAACTGAAATTATTCAATCTGTGCAAATGTTTTGCCCCACATTAAAATTAAAATATCACATTTTCTTTTATTTCCATGCAAGAATATTTAAATTATACTGGAAAATTGAAAAGCTCTGAGAAGTATAGCCAATGATATTGATCATATTCATTCCATTATCTAGATTATCAATCATTCCACAACTCAAGCAATAAAAACAGAATTCCATATTCTCAAATTTGTCTTTGAAAAAGCTGGGGTGTGGGTGGTTGTTGATGAGTTGAATTTAACTTCGTGTATTGGTATTGTAGCTCTTAGCCTCTCAACAAAGTCGAGCATCTCAGAACATATTCCATTATAAACTAAAGCTTGTTCAACTAATAACTATCTAATCAGCTTACTTTTTATCGTCCTTACGACTTAAAAGAATATATAGATCTAGTGACAGTGACAGCATTCTACACTCTCTACCCGGAATCTGCTAAAATTTGTAATTAACCATAAAGATAGCATTTTACCAAGAGATAAAATTATAACAGGAATCCACACCAAGCATATATATTTATAAAAACTGATTTTTTTGTGATTTCAAGTAATCTAAACATTCTGGCAAAGTTTTACAGCTAACTTTTATAAATAATTGGGGGGGGGGGGTGTTAATGTAAGAGCAAACAACTGAGTTCTTGTTGATGCATGACATTATCATAGAATGAAACAAAATGGTTAAAAATAAAATGCTCTGGACTATTTTGGTGAAGGTTGTTTAAAGTTCCAAGTGCAGTCAAGGTATGTAATAGCAAAAAAGTTTGCTTTTGTCAAGTGAAATACATTCCATGTAAAAAAATGGCTCTGTGGTTTTCAGCAATGTTGCATATTGATAAACAATGACAATATCACAGAAACAAGTTTCTTCAATTACAATACAAAATCTATTGGAACTATGGCTTTGAAATCTATGTCATCAAAACACCGAACTCCACTGATCTTTATTAATTTAGCTTAGTTGCATGGATGATCTAGATTCATACTCACTGGGTTTTAAACAATTTTTATCTCATAGTAAGATCAAAGCTTTGAAATTCTAATTCATTTACACCTGGAAATAAACTTTGCAACAATAACAATTGCTCACTGAAACCTCTCTACAGGTCTTAAAGATTTCGAATCCAAGAACATATATATAAAACAAATCTGCTGCACAAATAAAGACCTGCATACATTTCTTCTAAAATGTTTACTAAACTATTCAGAGGCAAAATAATGCAGCTTATTACAACTTCTTGCAGCTTCTTAAAACCAGCTACTCATCTTTTCAACTCTGATGATTTCAGTCAAGATGTTATCACTGATGGGAATACTACAGATGTATAGTTGCCATATTTATATTAAAAAAGTCAGGGACTCATTCTTCTTCTGTAAACTACAAATTGTTATGGTCTAAAAGAATTCTATTTTGAATGTGCATAATCAAAGTTAATAAGTTATTCTGACTGATGTGACTGTTATTTAACTTTATTTATCAACTGCTAGTGTGATTTATACCGCATATAACGCATAGTGCTTGATAACGATGTAATCTGCATTCATATTTATTTTATTACTTCTTACTGTCTATTAAGGGTCAGTACAACTCTCCATGTACAGTCATTAAAAGAAATAGCATGCAAACATTGAATTAAATAAGTGTACTGATTTATAAAAGATTTATCTGAACAAATGGGTGGTTAATGTTTATGCCACATGTTTGTAATAAAGTTTGACATGTAGCTAGAAGATATTTCTGAACATAGGTTAAGTTGCTTAAGATACAATTATTATAGAGCAGTTGACTCATCTGCAGTCATGATGAATACAGATTTTGTGCATTGCATTGTCTCTACTAAAAGTCCCATGCCTTACTGGCAGTTGTGATGTCACTTCTTGGTAAAAAATGGTGAGAGGCTGGTCTGCTCAAGTTGTAAGAGCTATGTATGGATGTTATGTTGCACACAGAGAAACTGTTATGTAGTTACACTTACAGCAACATATCAAGATTAGAATAATATCTGGATTTTAGTAGCCTAAATCTGGATGAGTATAATGCTTGGTGTACTTAGACATACTTAGTAAAATACAAGTGAGTGGAGAAAATCAAGGGTTCCTGGCACCTCACAGGATTCAGGGACACTCTTTGGGGCTAATGTCAAATGTTTTCATTTTAAAATATTCAGTCACCAGTAAATCTGGGGAGCTTATCTCCAGATTTAACGAACAGAGAAACAGAGAAAATATCTAGGGAATATGAGATTAAAACGTCATTTAAACAAAATTGCAAATTTTTTATGTGACAGCATCACACAATGAAGTACACTGAGTATGAAATCATTGGTAGTTATCACACACTGACACGAGTCTTGAACAGATAAGTAGATTTTAAATGATTACATGTTCTAATGAAAACAGTTCTAATTTTTTTTAAATAATCAAAGCTGTCAGTCGAGGGCATAAAATTTCACCCAGCCTCACATCAATAAATATAAAAAAAAAATAATGAAAGGAATAAAATCTAGATAGATGAGGTAAGGAAAGTCTATATCTCAAACGGATGTTTTGCTAGAATACAGGTCATACGGAAGTTGATCAGTTAATTTAAATGTATTTTTCATTCCAGTAATCTAAACTCGGCCATGAACCGCAGTCAAATGGAAGTATGTGTGGAAATCTGACAAGTAAACTGTAGTAAACATGGGTAGGTGTATAAAGCCTTGACCATAAGTACACCTCAATCAAGGTGCAGGAATAGGGGAACAGACTCTGAAGTCTGTGGTAACTTAGTGTATAATTGTGAATGAGTGAGCTTAGGAAGTAGCCTAGCCCCTTAGGTCAGTCTGGCCTTAGGGGGGACAAATGGGTGATGGGTGCTTTTCTCAATGTGTCAGCACATTTTGATGTGTAACAGGAAGCCTGGTCTAAAGTGTGAAGATAGATCGAAAATTGTATATGAATGAATAGCCTAAGAAAAGCTTTGTTCAAAAAAGAGCAAATGAGATTGTGTGGAAAATCCATTAGCTACTAATACAGATGATGTTTCTGATCCCATTGGTTTCACTGAACAGATAGAAGTATGTGTTGCTCTTTTATGAATTTTATGATTTAAGACTGTGTAAATAAGAATAATTTGTCATGTATAATTAATTCACATTTTCTTTCAGCTTAGTGAGACTGTGCTCAGAGAAAATAGATTTAGCCATTGCACAAGAGCACTTTGCATATAGCGGTCCCTAATTACTGCTTTTATTAATTGAAGGATCCATCCATCCATCTTTCTTCCAGTCCATTGGTAAGTTGGTTTGTTGATACCTCAGCCTGTTGGTTTAATATGAAAATCCGTACATCTGTTTGCTTGGTTGATCCATGCTGGGGAAGCCAAGAAGTCTACCAGACTAGATCTGTCAACATGGTCTCTAATCGACACATCATAAACACAAGAGCATCAGTGACAACTAAGAGATTCCACCAGTGTGACTAAGTACGATAAGATTACATTGGCCAGGAATGTTAAAACTGTGGAGAAACTTTTAGAGATAGAGAATGGAAAAGAAATAGATGGGGGGAATTACAAACTTGATAGACTTTGTTCAGACGGAAGCTAGGACTCTATAGGAGGCTAAAGTCTCTCTGATTAGACTAATACTTGTAATAGATACTGTGGAACTTAATTGTGGAATTTGTAATTTAATTGCGGTTTTCTTTCTTTTATTGTTTAATTATATATTGTTAATTTTTCACTATTCTGTGTCATTTCTTATTATCTTCACTTCATGCAAAATTTATCATTGTAGTTATTGTACCTGTCTTTTGCCTTCGTCCAATTAACTGAGGAATTCCTTCCTCTATATGAGCTATCATAAATGGTTGACCTCAGTTGTTGTGTTGTTCAAATTATTCATTAATTTATGGGCAACCAACAAAAGCCAGCAAGACAAATGTATCATTACTGCTGAAATGATGAATAAAATTACCAATCAACAGTACCATTATACAAATAACACATAAACATATACAGCAAAATAAAGGATAACTCATTATCAGTACCGTTTTAGCCCAAGCATGCATCAGTCTATTGTAGATATGGATTGTTTGCAAGGCTTTGGCAGCAGCTTCATTTTTATGATGAACAACTTTCATAAAGGTGTGTGCAACACTCTCCTGAGAAGAAAAGAAATTGAAAATAATATACATTTTAAACAACACAAAAATGCAAAAGAATACAATAAGAAAATGAAGAGTGTTTTCCAAATTCAGTATTGATTGTTTTGATACAGAGAAAACTGAGAAAGTCTTATATTAAAAAAAAAAATATGAAAAATAATAGATGCTATAAATTTAATGTTTCATGCAGCAAGTACAATACCGTACCAGGCAAAAGGTTACACAATTCAACACTTCTAACAGATAAAGATTTCAAGTCAAACAAAAACACGCAATCATTATAGAACAGAAAACACTATACAATTCCTATTGCACTGTCCACTATACAATGGAGAAAGAAAAACAATCATTGACATCACAAGTCTCTTACAAGTCTATCTCTCCATTCAATCACTACTTTATTCACAGCCACAAACAGAAAGCTAATTCAAAAAGTACTCATCAATTTCCTTACAGAAACAAACACAATATACCTTCTTTAAAACATTTTATGCATTGTCTTAAAAAAAACAACAAATAAACTAATAAAAACAAAACCAGTCACACCTGAATGAACTAGCCGCCTCAACATGAACTAACAAGCAGAAGAGGTTGAGAAGAGGAAATCCTCACAGGAACAATTAACAAACCAAGACAGAGAAATGAAAAGATGAAAAGCTGTTGAGGAAAGAAATTATCAAAAATATAAAAAGCAAAAGTCACAATGCCAGTCTTAAGTGTGGAGAAAAACTTTTATTTTTTTTAAAAAAAACAAATATAAAAACTGTTTATGAGAAAAAAGAAACTGTTGAAAGGAGAGAATCTATGAATTGTTGTTACAGTTTACTAATCAAGTGTAATAAAGATAATTCTTTATTATTTCAATTTGATGATAACTAGAAGCATTATTTCTGCTTGAGTCACTTGAAATATAAACTAAAGTCTGGAAATTAAATTATTAACCCATAAGAATGATAGCAAACTGAGGTGCACAAGTGTTCCTGGTAATTATAAATGTGTGAGCAGATTGCAAGTGTACAATAAACATTTGTAAGCATGTGAATGTGTGAATTTAATGCAGTATATCATTACCATCCCTAACCTACTCAAATAAACAGCAATAAGCTATATTAAAAATGTTTCATGACTGTATACTGAAGGGCTACAGTTTAATGATGCAACCTGGTTTTCATTTTCAAGTTATGAGTGTAACTGAGACATGGATGACTAGATTAAAAAGGCTGACTCACAAGAAGAGACTAAGGTTAAGGACCAACAAAACCTGTTACCAACCCTCGACAATTGTAGCCATGAGTAACTCACACTTTGTTATGACAAATCACTAGCAAAAGAATGCCAACAAAGGAGGTGGGAGCAACAACAATTGTTGACATTGAATATATAATTATAGGTTCAGGTAAACTAAAAGAACTGACTATATATAGCTCATTCTCTGAGCAAGTGTACTATTTTGTTACAGTAAGTGCAAAAAGTAAAGTCTACAACAGGACCTAATGCTCACATGAAAAAAATTGAAAAGATAAAATTTATAAAAATGTTGATGTTATAGGACAGGGGTGCACAAACTGCGTGCAGCCTCCGGAGCACATTATTTCATTTTTTGTGTTGTTTTTTTCTACCAAGTCCTCCACGTGCAATCTGACTTGCAGCCCTCCAAACAGTAACAATTGGAAATTTGGCCCGTTGGCCTAAAAAGTTTGTGCACCCCTGTTATAGGAGTTTGTAATACATAAGAAGCATATGTTTCTGTTGAAAAACTTAGAAAGTAACTATCAGTGAAATCAGCAGAAAAAGTTCTAACAGTCTATATACTTTTAAATTATTAGTAATGATTTTGAAAATATGTTTGGAATACCTAGTACTATATATTTCTTTCTTTTCCAAAGAATAGCTGTTTAAAGTACTATAGAGTAGATGCTCAAATGTGAATGAGGATATCTGAAAGAAAAAGTATAAACAAGGCTGCAATCTGTTTTCTACTGAAATAAAAAAAACATCTCACCTGTCCACTACAGCAGCAAGCATCAACAAAGGATGACAATTCTTGAATAAAGGCTACGTTCAATCTTTCAGAATTCAAATTATTTTTGTCTACATCAGTAGTTTTTTGTTTTGCAGAACTGGAAGTTTTCTTAATAGGAGATTCCACAGTGACACCTTTTAAAAAATCAAAAGAACATAAAGGTCTGTTAAAACAAGTTTCCACATAAAACTGTGTTGTATTACTTTTTAAAAAAATTTACTGTTGAAAAGTCGCTAAAATTAGAAAATCATTTACTGATATATTCTCTGTCCAATGATCTAAGAACAGCAAATATATTTAATGAAAATTAAGAGTTAGAACAAATTAAATACAAGCATTCAGTTAAATGCAGATAATTAAAATGTGGGCATCAACACGACAACAGCTACTGTTTTTTACACAGACCAATACAGTACAGAATAATACACTTATACAGACAAGACACATGAAACTGTTGGCCCTCCCCAATGGCCACATCGTCTGTAAACCACTCTGTCACCTGATAAAGAAATCAGGACTTTTCCAAAAATGTCTACAGTTACTTTAGAATGAACAGAAGAGTGATGAACAAACTGATGGCTTCTGACATATAACAAAAGGGAAGATTATACTTTATAATCAATGGCCATGGAAGTGCTGTTCAAACAAATGCATATGCATTATATGCAAAATAATGCATATAAATTATAATAGACATAGAATAACAAACAATGTCAATCAAAATTAAGTCAACAAGAAGTCACATGCCGACCCATCAAAATCGGTCAAATAGCCATGGTGATTTCACAGAGAATTTTTTAGGAAAGCAGGAGGGAGGACAGCCAGAGCAGGGTAAAGATCTAAGACCACTGATAAGTTCACTTTTCTTTCCTATAGTGCATACACATGACAGAATGTTTGTACCAATCACATAGGCCCTCCAATAATGTTGTCAATCATTACATCATCAACACTCGTCAACAGTAATATTATGAGAAATAATAATAATAATAACCAAATCAAACAATTATATCTAAAATGTGTTCAGTCATAGGATGCAAGTTTAAAGTAGTAACAATAAAAATTCTTTAATATAGTTTTTTTAAAAAAAGTAAAATATTACCTTGCAAGAGTTCTTCATGTGTCTTACTATTATCAGTAATAAGTTTTGATGTTTTTTTCTTTTTATTCTTCAATTTATGTTCTGAATCAGAAGATTTAATTTTTCCAGGTTTAGGTTTAGGAATGCCAGATGAATACGGTCTGTTACAAAGTTTCCACATAAAAAAGAGTCCTGAAACACAAAATGCATATGTGAACTATGATTTGATTATGGTTTGAATGTACCATCAATGTAGCAGTTTATGTTAAGAGTTTTATTATTCACTAATTCAGACTTTGCCAAGATGCTTGAAAAATATTATCATATTCTGTTATAAAAAATATTTGTGTTATTAATAATGTCACTGTATTGGCTTACAAAATGCAGTCATTAAACAAAAGAAAATGTTAATAATTTTTAAAATATTTTAAAAACTCAAATATTTATTGCATCTGTAAGTGTAACAGTAACACTATAATTGGCAAATCTTAATAAATGAAGAAAATGCAAACAGTCATAAATTATACAACATAAACTGATCAACAAAACTAGCATTGAACACAATGGTACTATTACAATAATACTATTAGATGATGAAAGTAAATTAAAAACCACCATAGTTAAGTTATAGAAAATGTATACTAATATAATAATTAATATACTGTAATTTAAAAAAACACAGAATCATTAATAAAATAATAAACATTTCAGAATCATGAATCCAGCAACTTTTGATCATCACATCCAATGACCTAAGCATGTGTGCTCTATGGGTTCTTATAGTTATACCCTCTGGACCTCGACCTTTAGTCCTTTGAGTATGAGGCTAGTGTATTTCGCATCCTTCATTCAACTGTCTGCCCATCAAGTTTATTCTCTAGAATGATCATACTATTATTTTATTATGAAACTTGAAAGGTTATTGAATACTAAAGTATTACTAACTAGTCAAAACTCAAATATAAGTTTAATTCTGTGGAAGTCTTTGTCCAACAGTTAAGCAAATGGAAAAAGTGTATGAAGAGTATGATGGTTTAGTGCCATAATTTATAAATAAAAAAGTCTCCGAGAATAATAAACAAAACATTTAAAATATACTAACAGTGCATTTTAAAATTAGAGAAAACAGAGGTTATTTATATTTTACATCTTAGCTTTAGAGAAGCTTGGATAGTAAATTATATGTATTACAGCAGAAGAAAAAAATTAATTCAATGGTTTGTGAAGTGTCTCCCAATATTTTCCATGAATATATTAAATACTAAATTAGTGAACAGAGTGCAATTTCAACATATTAAATACTAAAATAGTGTTCCTTGATATCGACCATCACACTATTGAAACACCAAGAGTTACTTGCTTTTATTAAATTAGCATATGTTTTAAAATTTAGTGAATATGTTAACTAGTCCATAATGTATTCCCCCATTTAATTTGTTAGCATTTTTCTTAACTTTCATTTTTTCACACAAAATATCTTGGAATCTGAAAACTGTTTCAAATTTGTTGACAAGAAAGAGTGATAATTTAAAAAGTGCTAAAACAAACACAAAAAAATGAGTCAGATGAAAGTGCATAACTAATGCACTCACTGAATTATTTAAATATACAATCAGCATTCAACAGAAAAAATATTTTGGTTTTAAAAAATTGCTATACATGTACATAAATTAGTCTGAAAGCATATCTTATAAATTTCAAGGGAAAAAATGGTTATAAACATAAATCTGAAGGATATTTGAAATTTGGTGAATTAGCATTTAAAATTCTAACGGACTGTCCGTTGTGTATGGAAGACCAACAGCTAGGTAAATTGTCGTGTTTAAAATAACAAGGGTGGGTGGGTGGTTGTATACATAATATATACGTGCAAAGTGTTACTCGATGCTATTTTTACTGCAACATGTAAGCTATTAACACAAAAATTAGCAGAAACTAAATGTGGAATGAAAAGTTAATGAAAAGATAACTCTAAATAAAAATAGTTATTTTCGCTTTTTATTTGCAGCTAATCCTAACCCTTCTCAAAACAAAAGAGAGAGAGAGAGAAAAAAAAACCTAACCCTGACCTATCTCTAAAAAAACGCCCTAACCTTTCTCTAAAAAGTAAAATAAAACACGACAGATGTGTACAGAGCTATTGGGTCTTCCGTACACAACCGTTGTTTCCGGTTGAGTATGGACACTTGTAAAAAAATGTCTTGTACTAAAATTTTATTTCCGAAGCCGTCCCTAAAACAAATCGTAAACTGGCACATGAAAATTACCTTTATTTAAACTTTTGATTTTTACATAATTTTATTAGAGGTAGCCTAATCGGCTAATGTACGCTATTTAAATTAGGCCTATATTTTTGTCATCTAGGTTAGTAATAGTACTACTACTAGATACATGTCGACCAAATGGCAAATATCTAGTAATATTGAATATGTATTAAGTTCACCATAGGCTGAGTAGCTTGAAATTTCTGGTCTTGTATATGCGTCTATCGAACCTCGACTTTTTCGAAATTTTTATAATACTTAGGCCTAGTCTCCTGAACTTCGATTTTACGAGTATGCAGTGAAGAAAAGTACATGAGTAGCAGACAATGCTCCACACAGTTTGAGCTTTTGATGTTAGGCCTATTCTGTAATCCAAAAATTTTCGAAAGACAAACCATATAGTTAGCAAAATAAATAACAATGAACTATTAGTAATAAATACAGTACTTAATTAATTATTAATGTTGCTACCTTTCTTTTACAATGAAAATTATAAAGCGAGTTAAACACAAACAAGGTCAATCGGTCACGTTTCTTAAAAGAATTTGAAAGGTACGGTTTTTATCTATTAGGCCTACCTTTCATTTGATGAGGTTTAGTGTCCACTGTCAGCATTAAATAATAATTAATCGGTGCCGCAAAAAAGCACCGATTTAACCGTGCTAACAAAGACATGCTTTATGAAAATCCTACATGTTGCGTTTCACTTGCAGTACATCTCTACTTTTACCCTCGTGTGATTGATTGAACCATGTGAACAGGAAGTGCTTCTATAACAAAAACGAAATAAGATTTAGGACTTTACAAACTTCCGTTAAGAAAAATTTCCAAACGGTTTGACTTTTTAAAATAGATATTACATTTTTAAAATTAAATTATTAGCTTTGTTCATAACAATGAGTTCAATACTCTATGTGTGCATGTAAATGCTTAAATAAATATTGTGCACAATTCCTTATCTAATCCAGTTTAAAGTAACCTCCCTTTGAAGAAGGTTGATGTATTGCCGTTTACCACCCTTCCTGATACCTTGTCCGTACAGGAATTGTTGTAAACTTTTCGTCTTCACTAGATGTTCTCTTTTTTTTTTTTGGTATGTTCCTGTGGGACTTTCCTGAAATTCAGGGAGGGTGGTTGGTGGTGTGTGCTGCTGTTTTCATATCTTACTGGCGGTGGTGCTTATTCTTGCGACTTGTCCCTGTCGATTATTTTTCTTTGCCATTGCCACTGTTTTGGTTTGTAAGGGAGGTGAAGTGTAATTGTTTGAATGAGGAATCAGACAGTGCTAGGTGGATGAGGTTTTGGTCGTGTTTTTGTGGGAACAATAAAGAGTGGTGGTGCATTTGAGTTGCCAAAATAATCTGGAAAAAATGAGCCAGAGCTAAGGAAAGAAAACAAATCCAACAAATCCCTCCACTAAAAACCAAACCACAACACTAGCAACATCTGAGAAAGAAAAAGCCGAAGCTCTCGCAGACTCATTCCTGAGTTTGATGCATGCATCTAAACGAGAGACAGAAATGGAAAAAAGAAAGGATGAAAGAGAGTGAAAGAAAGGGGAAATAGAAGATATGAATGTGGCAGATAATTGCTAAGTATACTGAAACAAGCATCCGCAGTGCACAGAGGTCAGAGCAAATAGGACTAGCCCCCACGTTTTGTTGTCGATAACTTCAGGAACTGCCATAGATCTTTCATTTTTTGAAGTTGACAGCCTTGGTTTGCTACTGTAAGGACTTCCTTTTCTGATTTCATTCTGAAAAGAGCATTCAGTTTGTTGAAGTGCATTTGGAGGTGGCTGTGTTGTTTCTGTTTTTGTGATGAGTGAATGAAATTTGGGGTGATAGGGGCTTCCGGCTTCCGCCGATTTCGCCCCCTGGCACGAAGTGTTAAATATGATGAAAGACAAGGTGGACGGTAGTAGAAAGGAAAGTGATGATGAAACACAGGGTGGAAGATAGTAGAAAGGAAAATGATGATGAAGAGTGGCCTATTTTCCGTCGCAAACATGTCTGACCGGCAAAGGCGGTCTTTAGCGCGTTAATCCGTGGGCTAAAGGTGTGGTGGATGTTAAAGTGGGAGGGCGGGTTAGAGGGGAGTGGTTGTTGGATGTTCCAGCCAGAATAGTAAGAGGAGTGGGTTGTTGGATGACGTGCAGAGAGAACGAGACAAATAGCATGCACAGAGAATGAGACAAAGGACTTACACAAAGAATTAGACACATGACGTTCAGATTGAATGAGACAAATAACATACAAATAACAAATGACAAATGACCTACACAGAGAATGAAACAAATAATATGCACACCTGAGACATGCCAGAAGAAGATTGATGCACAATGAATTAATACACTAGCAAAATGTTTACTGTACTTTCCCACTTATGTGGACACACAATCACACTCGCAAAAATACATACATGTTACCACACAAATACCACAGACGCACATAGACACAACAAAGAACCCCACGTAGATACATATACACAGAGATTCATTGTGTTAATTCTTTTTTTTTTTAATGCAGAGATCGTTTTCTTATATATTATCATTTTACATTTGGATTCATTTTATCTCGTTAATTATCTTAGTTTTCTTTGGTTCAGTTACTTTTGTATGAAAATGAGCAATTACTACCAAGTACATAGAGCTTTATAAAATTACACGCTTTAATGTCTTCATTAGTAGTAGTAGTAGCAGTAGTATTTAATTTGCTAAATCTAATCGTCAAAATAGTTTTGGGCATAACCATACACTTATATATGAAATCTTTAAAATAAAATGAAATGAAGTCTATCAAATAAATTAGAAATATATATAAATAACAGTATAGAACTATGTGCAACGAGATGAAAAGAAATCTGTCAAATAAATTGAAAGAAATGTATATAAATAAACTGTAAAGAAATATATGAAATAAGATTAAAAGATAATAAATGAAATAAAATGTTTAATCCAAAAGAATAGTTGTGATGTATTTTTTAATTTTAGTTCATAAATACCAGAAGATTGTAATTAAGTGGTCACGTGTTTCTCGCCAGTAGTGCTTTCTTGCATTTAAAAAAAAAACCACAATACAATAAAAAAAGAAATATGCAGGCGTGTGATATCTTGGAGTGCCTGATGACCGAGGAACTGCACTGACAATCCGAAATCATTCTAGAGGAGCCTGTGATTGAGAAGACATACTTCTAGACTTCTTGAGGGGCCAGTGATTTATGATACATACTTCTAGATATCTCGAGGGGCCAGTAATTTATGACACATACATCTACACGTCTTGAGGGGCCAGTGTATTATGACACATACTTCTAGACGTCTTGAGGGGCCAGAGATTTATGACACATAACGCTACACGTTTAGAGGGGCCAGTGATTGAAGACACATACTTCTACACGTTCAGAGTGGCCAGCGATTGAGGACACATATTTCTAAACCTTTAGAGTGGCCAGCGATTGAGGACATACTTCTACACCTTTAGAGTGGCCAGCGATTGAGGACACACACTTCCAATGGAACAAACACTTGAGAATACATAATTACACGTACCTAGTATGGCTAACTCTTGAAGGCAGACAACTAAATGTCGAATGTGGCTAACTCTTGAGGGCACATAATAATAATTCAACACGTCTAATATGGCTAATGTTTGAGAACACATAATTATGTATGTCATGTGCGGCTAACACTCGAGGGGTGATAATTCTACAAATCTAATGGCTAATTTTGGAGGGCATTATTCCTTATGTCTAGAGTTACTAACAGTTAAGAACATACCCTTAGTCATGTCTAGTGTGGCTAAGACTTGAGTATTTATGTTACAAATTTATTATGGCTAACGCTTAAGGACGTACAATTCTACATGTGTATCGTGGCTAACGCTAGACCGGCTAGACCGCTAGAGAATATATTGCCATAAGTCTAGTATGGCTAATAACGCTAAAAGACACACATTTCTACATGTCTAGCGTGGTTAACTCTTGCAATTCCATCTTCCATCTTTACAACTCTTGTAAAGGTCCTTTTCACTATTCTCTGGACAGTCTTCAGTTCTAGTGTGAACATATTCACATGAAGAAGTTTGGCGAGCTTCAACTGTTGCGCCTGGAAGATCAATTATCATTATTACATTTTGAAAAATAAAACATAAAAAGTACTCTTAACTTTAGATTTTCTAATGATTGATTAACCCAAAATTACTTTTCACAGCTCAAATGAATTTTTCTTTTTCTAATAAATCAAAGAGAAAACAAACACAACGTTACAGACTAGGAGTTTAGGGCAACATGGTTGTATACATGTGAAAGTCAAGTAGACATGTAGTAAGACAGACTAGGAGCTTAGGGCAACATGATTGTATACATGTGAAAGTCAAGTAGTCAGGTAGTAAGACAGACAATAGACACATACACACAACCCCCCCCCCCACATAGATAGATAAATAGATAGATAGACAGACGGACGGACGGACGGACGGAGAGACAGTCAGGTGGAATGTTAGATAGAGGGACGGATGGATAAATGGACGGACGGACAATCAGACAACTTGATAGACAAATATAGACAGACAAACAGAGAGGCAAGAGATAGAGAAAGTAAATTTAACATTAATTTTTCGGTGAACGACAGTTAAAGGGGTGGTACAAAATGAATTTTTGGCGAGAGAATGTTAATATAATTATAATTAACAAATAAATGAACACAGGTGACCGCTTGTTAAAATCAAATTAAGTCTCCCATACTATCCTCTTTATTCAGTGAGGGCAAAGGTGATCAAGTGAGTGGCAGTAAATGATTTCAAAAAAACATAATAGTCCTGATGAGAATGCAAGCTTATTCTGTTTTGTCTCAAAATTCGTGTTTATATCTAAAATAACTTTTGCCAGGAGGAGATTTAAACAAAATTAAATATATTTTTGTGCTTTGATTTTAAATTTTGCTTGTTAGAAGCAGTTGGTTATGATGACTAAATCCTTTACTTTTTATATGTCCAAAAAACCGCGAAATAGCAGAGTTTTTAAAAGTGAAGCTATAAATAGATTCAGAAATACGATTGTTACTCCCGTCTCTCCTTTGCTATGTATTTCTTCTCTTGTTTTCATTCACAGAGACGTACGCTTCGACCTAATCCAAATAGCCGTTTTTTTATTTGCTAAGTTTGAAATCCTCACACTTGATACACAATAAAATTAAACATTGTGTTCGTAGTCGTTTTATCATATTCGTCACTGGAAGCTGCTTTTTTAGTAGCAAATTCTTTTATTTATGTTTTTCTGTCTGTAAACACCTGTGGTATGCTTCTCCGATGAATCTAAACGTTACTTTGCTGATTCTTCAAGTGGCAATGAATGGCACACAACCTATTATTATAGTTGTACTGTTTCTAACTTTGGCACACAAGAACTTGGTGTATGTCATGTTAATTCACTTAAATAGCAATGGGGAAAGATATAGTGATAAAGGGGAGGTAAAGCGAAAGTAATTTCAAATTGGATTTGAAAAAGCATGATAATGAATCCACTTAACCATCTACGTCAGCTTTATTACTGAGCCATCACACATTACTTTATCTAAGAAAGTAAGAAGAAAACATTTTCTGTGGTAACACATAATTAAAACATTGACTTGAAAAAGAAAAGATCATTGTTATAATTATAAGATTCAGATTCACAATTAAATTTTAATGTAATAACAATAGGTTCATTATCCAGTAAAATACTCTGGTATTCTCATGATAAATAATAAAAGATAAAGATGTAGCTTTAATAGGGGGAACAATCTTGTATGTTCAAAATAAAAATATTTGAAAGTCTTACGTTCTCTATCCCCAGTACGAGAGTCCACCACTCCTTAGTTAACGGGCTTTCCTCCCCTGTCTGCAAAGGAAAATAAACATAAATGATATTGTCAACATCATGTACGCACATGCGCAACACTATCTATACGTCATAAACAGGTGAGTGTCAATGACCTTGTTCGAGAATAATTGCTGGGACTTTTAATTACATGAGCAACACTATCCATACGTCATAACAGGCAGTGTCAGTGACGTTGTTTGAGAATAATTGCTGGGACATTTAATCAGAGTCACAAGACTGTTTGACAAACCATAAAATACGCCCAATTTTGTAATGATAATTGTTACAATACCCCTCCTCTCTCTGGCGAAAGGGAAGGTGGAAGATGACTTTGTCAGCAGCAACGTAGAATCTGTGATGATGTTTACTACAGGAATCCACAAACAGATACACCATGGGTGCTTGCAAGGGTTATGCTTTACTGTCCTGTTTATATGTGTGAGTACAAGTGGAGATGATAAAGTGTGTGGACAGTACAAAAAAGGTACAACATAAAAAGAAACTAGACACTACCACACATTCCCTTTCAAAACAATAATAAACAAGTTTTGAAAATGTTATGATTTAGGTTTACTAACCTATGAGCTTTCTCTTTAGTGAGGTGGTCAGATCAATCCCTACTAATTACTCACAACATGCATTCTTGGGAAGGGAGTAAATGACTAGTGATGATAAAAAAAATAAAATAAGATAAATTAAGATTTTACAACTGAGCGCTAACCCACACTGGTAATGACTACTTTAGTAGAACAAAAGTTATAAATTAATTTAAACAGTTCTGGGATCATCAATCCCATGAAAAGAGTAATACTAGTCCCTCAAACAATAATTTAAACTTACGATTGACTAACCATAACAATGTTCCAAAAGACTAAATGTTCCATGTATATAAAATATAAGTAGGCAAAATAGTTCTTAAGTTCTTAATAAATTTTAATCAAAGTTAATTTTGAGTGTACTGAGGGTTTTATAGTTATTTCAGACTTTTACTCAAACGTGCTGTAGTATCTGTTGTTTGACACGAATCCTAGTGTTGAATTTTGGTGGCTCCAGTACCGCATTGTCATATGATGATCTTTGTTATCATACCCCAGGTTCACAAAGTCGACCTCCTCTCTTCATAGACTAGGTCCCCCAATGGCATCCCACACCATTACTTCTGTGACAGAACTGTTGTCGCTACATTGACATGTCCTCATGGCATGGTATTTGCCTTCTAACCACCCCACATCACCCGTGGATAGGCTGGTTTGAAGTTTAACACTATTCCCAGATAAAGAGTCCTGGCTGACTGCACTACCTCTCTCTATGAATAGCTTGCAGGAGAATAATCTGATACCAATGAACTTTCACTGTGTCAAATTTGTCCAAACGTTTTACCATCACAATTTGGCACATCGATAAGGTGAGGAGAGACGAAGGGAAAACACGTTTTCTCCCTTTATCACCAACACTCGTAACAAATTTTGGTGTCTTTCTCTCTGCTATCTTATTTCTCTCCCTTTTTTATATCACAGTACATAAAGTTTCATAAAAATCTGCTGAGTCTGTACTACTGTGACGATGTGTGACAAATTCTGTGTCATGGCCTCGTGACCCAATTGCTCGTTTCAAAATTAAAATTTTGAACGGACCTTTGTTGAAATTCACCCGTGATACACCAGTATCTAGAGGCTTCTAGCAAGGTCGGATTGTTGCATAACTTTAGGCCAGTGTCCAGCACCTTCGAGATCAACAACATACCACGTGAACGGTCACGTGATGCGTTCAATGCAGTTTCATAAAATACGATCGTAAGGCGCAAAAACACTCACTCACTCCCAGAACGGCAGGCATACAAGACAGCTACAACATTAGCTCGGTCCCGCCGCCATACCAGAGTCGTACGAGAGAAGATGAACCCGCGCTAGAGCAGTAAAATCTACTTTTAAGAGGTAACAATAACACGTCTACTTCTTACAGTATCTATTGCATTTATTGATTGTATTTTGTAATTGAATTGATGTATGTAATTTGTGCAGCTTAGCGCTATTTTAGCCAAAGCACGTGTTTCGATGTAAAAGGACAAATCTAAAAGTTATTGTATATAAATTATTGTAACTTTTTCTTATCTTTAATTTATATAAATCTTAAATTCACTAGTGCCGCCAGTATGTCTGTGCACGTGGTGAATTCTTCTTTGTAATTCAAATTGTTCTTGCATATAATTTTTCGTGTAAAATTGTAAAGCATTCATGCTTCATTTTGAATTAATCCGTTGTGTGAATTCCAATTTTTAATGCTGTAAATATTTGAGAATTCATACGTTCGTGTAACGTTATATGTAACACACACGTGAACCACAATGTATATTTAAATATAACCATATTTAAATTGTAAACGACACGATTGTCAAAGATTCTAAATTCAGAACCTTAAACAAAGAAACATGTGCTTGGGTTTTGCGAATATAGACGCAAATAGTTACAGAGCCCAAATCCTTTGTTTCAGCCGGGTTCTTATGTTATCCCTCTCTACCTTCGTACTTCTTGAGTCGTACACCGACTCGGGTGTCTTCATGACCCATACGTGAACTATGCAGAAGTACCTCGTGTTAACCACGGTTAACGATTCGTCGCAAGTACATTAGCGATGCAGTAATTGAGTGGACATTGACTGTTATGCTATGCAGTACTGACGATGAGCCAAAGGATGTGGACCAGTTCTAACCAGTTGAACCCCACATGCGACCAAGAGTGTAGTTAAGTATATCTACTAGGGTCCAAAATCAAGTGACTATTTGGCAAGATAATTCTCGTTAAACTTTTAACAAGGACGGTAGAATGAGAGAGAGTCTCTGAATAGAATTTAGGACGTCGTGCTCGTGATTAATCGTTGCTGTTAATTGTTAAACTTATTAAATCTATTTCATTTTGTTAAGAACCTCTTTTGTAGTAATTTGTATGCATATAGACCAAAAGATGAGGATTGGATGGGGGCTGGTTGAGCTAAACGAATGACGTAATGAATGCATATGAATCTAAGAGAGTTTTTAACGATTTCCAATCTAGCTAAAGTACGCAAATTATCAGTTTCGTAAATCTGTGATCTAGACTACAAAGATGCATTTTTAATCTAGTCGAATGATGATTTGAGCAACCAGTCTGTTTAGGTTAAAGAGAGGGAATTAATTTAAATAGTAAATTAAAGTTCTATAATTTCCTAAGCAGGGTCTTTAAATAAATACTGGAAACGTAACAAGTGGGGGCTCGTCCGGGATTGATATGTATTAAATTGTAACATTTTTTTATACATAGGGCGTATCATAAACCTAGAAACGAACGAACGAACTGAGAATTGCCAATATTCTATTGATTCAGGATTGTTGAAATATTTATCTTGCTTTTGTTGTGACATGTGCATGTATTCTTTTGCAGAGTAGCGTGCATGTTTAATCAATGTTAATATGTTTAAGCGTAGTTAAGTGTTTAATATTGATTATTTAATGATTATTTAGCATGGTGATGTTAAATATTTCATTGTGAGAAGTCGACGTGTTATACCGCCAGCTAGGAGAGTTATCGGTAGTAACTATTATATTTAGGGTGCTAAGTATAATGTGTAATGTTGTATGGTTGGAGCCGTGACATTACGAAAGCCTTGGAGACAACGGATTTGTAGCCAAGCAGGTGAACGTGTAACCAACGCGTAATTTATTTCGGAAGTGTTCTGAATAAATTCAATAATTTTTGTAAGGTCGTAGCCTAAAAGTTATTGTGGGATAAAAGCGGAGTTTTATCGCCTACGGTTAGATACACAATCACGAGAGATATTTATTGTAGCCAGATGCGCTAAATAAATAAGATGGACATTTCGGATCTCGAACAGGTTATTAAGGATCTGAGAGAGATAGGTTCATTGATCGGATACCGAACCGAAAAAGAGTTAATGAACTACGTGAGAACTGAACTAGACAAGAGAGAGAAAGAGGAAGCAGAGAGAGAGATAGAAAGAGAAGAGATAGAAGATGATCACATTATAGCTTTGATAAATCTAGGGATCAACTATCGGAAGAACAGTGTAGGGAGTTTACAACTCGTGGAGATTCTAAAACGCGAACAGAAGATAGGCATATCACTAAGATACGAAAGTGAACAGCTACGTAATTTTGCCTTACTTGCACTCAATGAAAAGGAAATAGTTCACAGGGAAGAAATTAAATCTTCATTAAGCTCACGTGTAAAACTTACGGAAGCGCAGTTGTGTGATAAAGATTTCCGATTCAAAGGGGAAGGGGAGGCCGAAATACGAGACTTAACGTTCGAAATTAGAAAGTTGAAGAAAGAGAGGCTAGTGCTTATAGAAAGGAAAGAAAGTCTAGAATTAGAATGGTTGTGGACAGAAATCAAAACAGAGTCTAAAATTGCTGGGGAAGGTACTGTTGACAAATTACGACAGGAAGGTCAGGCCGTGAACTTTGACTTGCCGAGGTCAAACGCCGCGAGCGTGGAGACTGACACACAGAAATTAGTCACGCTACCGAACACAGCAGACGAATTAGACAGTTTGATTGAAAACAAAAACAAATGTTTTGACGAAACCATTACAGTTCAACATGCTAACCAGTTTACAGAAACAGTTAGCGCACCAAAGCTTGATCTTGAAACAGAGACAAGAAAAGACACTGTTGTTAAGGACTTAATAACACGTGTAGAATTTGGACGAACACATACACCGCCGTGTACGTGTGACACCTTGTTTGACGGACTGAATGCGCATGATAAGATAGAGACAGATTCTATCGGTTGTGTACCGTTAAGGTGTGATGAAACTTCTAGCAACACAGTGACTGATTTTTCTGACGGGACAAATATGCATGAGAAGATAGAAACGAGTTCTATCAGTTGTGTATTGTTGAAGGGCAGTGACACATCGACTGAGTCTACTGACCGAACTGTTAGTTTAAGAGAGAATGTGCTCGCTATGAAGACTGACATCGGTAGATCTCGATCTCCGATGATTGACGTGAGTCATGACGTAATTTTGGAACACAAGATTATTGCGTTATGCGAGGTTTCCAGTGCTAACACATTGACAGCCAGGGAAACAGAAGTATTTGATCCAGATGACAGCATAGGTAGCATTACAGACAGGGACAATGTGCCTATGATAAGTTCATTTACTTCGGATGACATGACAGTTGTCAGAGCTGAGACAGAGTTCTTTTCCAAACGTGACATGGAAGAAGATATGGTCGAAAACTGTACAGGGACGAAATCTAGTATTTCTAACATAGAGATATTAGGGACGGTCGACGATAACAATGCATGTGTACTGAAGTGTATACACGCAGTTGTCAGAGACATGGCAGAACTGTCTGCAGATAAATCACTTAACGGAATTAGTGACGTAGACAGAAGCCACGGTACAGAGACTACCTTTATTGACTCACCTGTTGAGATAAAGGAATGTCATGAGTACGTACCAAAAACTGAGACAAGTGGAAGTAAGGAGGAGGGGGTTTCATTAACTGATAGGTTCCTTGATTCACTGACGAAAAGTGTGGAGTGTAATCCTTGGTTGATCAAAGACACAGTACAAATGAGTGACAGAACTAGATTGATAGATAATGAAAACCGGAGTGACGGACTGATAACCAGAGTAGGTGGGGCATCAGGGCTGTTACTGACATCAGATGCAGAGAATTACGATAGAGGAAACAGTGGGAGTGTAGCCTACAACACACAGAGAGTAGACATAGTGATGTTATTCAGTGTATTAGAGACAGGTAACATTCACTGCCAGTTAGTGACTGAAACTGACAGAATTTCCATCATAGATTCTGACGACCTGATGAGGAGACACATTGAATTAACTAAGTCAGTGGAGACAGATTATGTTCGTTCAATAAACGGTATGGTCCAGGGGAGACAATCAGTAACTCTTGGAGAGTTTAAGACAGAACCCTTGTTCATACAACCACGGGAATCTGACTTGCTAGCGAGTGAGTCTGACCACACAGTGACTAGAGAATACTCGAGTGGAGAGTTAGACAATTCTAGAGTCACAAAAGAGACACAGACTTATGTTGTCAAGGAGAGAGACAAATTGACAGACATAACAGTCGAACACCTAGTTGTGAATGGGTTAAAACAGAAAACAACTAGTGGGATGAGGTATTTCACTTCAGTCTATGATAAGATCAGGAGAACGGAACCTCCCGATTTAGAGGGGACGCTAATGTTGCAATTCAGGTACTTCAGAGAGACTGGTAGCCGTGACAGAGCACATTTGCAAACCTATGACATTAGACTAGATGCGAAATGGACCCATGGTAGATCTGACGCCATTCCGACAAAAGACGTTGAGTGCATGCGAACTAGAGACGTTCAATGTGTACACAATGACGTAACTACAAATGCACGAAACACCAAGAGAGCAAATTTCCATTTGCGTGAGTTCAGTGACAAGGCTAAGAGCGATAGATTTGAAATTCTGACATCGCAGAGTCAATGCCACAGTGACACTGACATGATACGAAACGTATCGAGAAGTTTGAAACTGTTAGACAGGGTAGAGACCAGTCATACAGAAACTGACACTACCAGAAACATTTTAAACTTGACAAGTACTTTGGAGAGTTTTGAAAGAGGTCATGACGATAAAACACTTCAAGGACGTACTTACTGGACGAGAAATGAAAAGTCTAAACTTGACATGCAATATATTGCACCTCACAGTGACATTCTGACGAACAGAGTAAGAAAGAAAGAATACGGTTGTCATGCCATAGACATGTTGACATACATGGGCGACGACGTGTATTGGGATTGGGATAGAACTACGAAGATTGTGCTAGGCAGGATAGTGCAGCAGTAGGAATAATGATTTGGTACCTTCTTTGAATTTTCATTATTTTCTTGTTGTACCGTAGTTGGTGGTTGTTATTGTAAATATGTTGGACATTTCATAAAAACTTGGGACTAGCTATAACACTGATTGAATTGTGTTAGTGTTGTAACTCTGAATATGACAGGTGGACTGATAGATAGTTCATTAGAGTTGGTGATTCACAAACTCTGATATTTGGCTGATACAGGAAATCAATATCTGGAACTTTTCATAACCTGCATATTGATAGTGTTGTTCATTGGAAGTCAATTTTTTTGATCACACTATTGTTGGATACGTATTCAGTGGAATTAGTTGATGTTGGATTTCTATTCTGAATAATCTGGTTAGATCAAACTAGGTTGTGTGTGAACTATTGATTATTGGGACAGATAGTGAGAATTTCAGAACATGTTATTCCATTGGATGGATGTCTATTAAATTAGACTGGACCTTTCTTAAATCATTTTATTTGATTTTTTTCTTAAATCATTTTTCCTTGATTTCTTGAAGTGAGAAATATTGTATGAGTGTGCCGTTAATCTGGAGTTGATTTCTCTGCCGCGTTACATTATTTCTGGTTATGTTGAAATTTTTTAATTGTAAATTTTTTCTTCATTGTGGACTTCTACATTTTATAACACATAATTTGTAGGAGGCATTTATCTTTTGGTAAGATAAACGCCTCAAAAGCAAGGGGGTGTGACGATGTGTGACAAATTCTGTGTCATGGCCTCGTGACCCAATTGCTCGTTTCAAAATTAAAATTTTGAACGGACCTTTGTTGAAATTCACCCGTGATACACCAGTATCTAGAGGCTTCTAGCAAGGTCGGATTGTTGCATAACTTTAGGCCAGTGTCCAGCACCTTCGAGATCAACAACATACCACGTGAACGGTCACGTGATGCGTTCAATGCAGTTTCATAAAATACGATCGTAAGGCGCAAAAACACTCACTCACTCCCAGAACGGCAGGCATACAAGACAGCTACAACATTAGCTCGGTCCCGCCGCCATACCAGAGTCGTACGAGAGAAGATGAACCCGCGCTAGAGCAGTAAAATCTACTTTTAAGAGGTAACAATAACACGTCTACTTCTTACAGTATCTATTGCATTTATTGATTGTATTTTGTAATTGAATTGATGTATGTAATTTGTGCAGCTTAGCGCTATTTTAGCCAAAGCACGTGTTTCGATGTAAAAGGACAAATCTAAAAGTTATTGTATATAAATTATTGTAACTTTTTCTTATCTTTAATTTATATAAATCTTAAATTCACTAGTGCCGCCAGTATGTCTGTGCACGTGGTGAATTCTTCTTTGTAATTCAAATTGTTCTTGCATATAATTTTTCGTGTAAAATTGTAAAGCATTCATGCTTCATTTTGAATTAATCCGTTGTGTGAATTCCAATTTTTAATGCTGTAAATATTTGAGAATTCATACGTTCGTGTAACGTTATATGTAACACACACGTGAACCACAATGTATATTTAAATATAACCATATTTAAATTGTAAACGACACGATTGTCAAAGATTCTAAATTCAGAACCTTAAACAAAGAAACATGTGCTTGGGTTTTGCGAATATAGACGCAAATAGTTACAGAGCCCAAATCCTTTGTTTCAGCCGGGTTCTTATGTTATCCCTCTCTACCTTCGTACTTCTTGAGTCGTACACCGACTCGGGTGTCTTCATGACCCATACGTGAACTATGCAGAAGTACCTCGTGTTAACCACGGTTAACGATTCGTCGCAAGTACATTAGCGATGCAGTAATTGAGTGGACATTGACTGTTATGCTATGCAGTACTGACGATGAGCCAAAGGATGTGGACCAGTTCTAACCAGTTGAACCCCACATGCGACCAAGAGTGTAGTTAAGTATATCTACTAGGGTCCAAAATCAAGTGACTATTTGGCAAGATAATTCTCGTTAAACTTTTAACAAGGACGGTAGAATGAGAGAGAGTCTCTGAATAGAATTTAGGACGTCGTGCTCGTGATTAATCGTTGCTGTTAATTGTTAAACTTATTAAATCTATTTCATTTTGTTAAGAACCTCTTTTGTAGTAATTTGTATGCATATAGACCAAAAGATGAGGATTGGATGGGGGCTGGTTGAGCTAAACGAATGACGTAATGAATGCATATGAATCTAAGAGAGTTTTTAACGATTTCCAATCTAGCTAAAGTACGCAAATTATCAGTTTCGTAAATCTGTGATCTAGACTACAAAGATGCATTTTTAATCTAGTCGAATGATGATTTGAGCAACCAGTCTGTTTAGGTTAAAGAGAGGGAATTAATTTAAATAGTAAATTAAAGTTCTATAATTTCCTAAGCAGGGTCTTTAAATAAATACTGGAAACGTAACAAGTGGGGGCTCGTCCGGGATTGATATGTATTAAATTGTAACATTTTTTTATACATAGGGCGTATCATAAACCTAGAAACGAACGAACGAACTGAGAATTGCCAATATTCTATTGATTCAGGATTGTTGAAATATTTATCTTGCTTTTGTTGTGACATGTGCATGTATTCTTTTGCAGAGTAGCGTGCATGTTTAATCAATGTTAATATGTTTAAGCGTAGTTAAGTGTTTAATATTGATTATTTAATGATTATTTAGCATGGTGATGTTAAATATTTCATTGTGAGAAGTCGACGTGTTATACCGCCAGCTAGGAGAGTTATCGGTAGTAACTATTATATTTAGGGTGCTAAGTATAATGTGTAATGTTGTATGGTTGGAGCCGTGACATTACGAAAGCCTTGGAGACAACGGATTTGTAGCCAAGCAGGTGAACGTGTAACCAACGCGTAATTTATTTCGGAAGTGTTCTGAATAAATTCAATAATTTTTGTAAGGTCGTAGCCTAAAAGTTATTGTGGGATAAAAGCGGAGTTTTATCGCCTACGGTTAGATACACAATCACGAGAGATATTTATTGTAGCCAGATGCGCTAAATAAATAAGATGGACATTTCGGATCTCGAACAGGTTATTAAGGATCTGAGAGAGATAGGTTCATTGATCGGATACCGAACCGAAAAAGAGTTAATGAACTACGTGAGAACTGAACTAGACAAGAGAGAGAAAGAGGAAGCAGAGAGAGAGATAGAAAGAGAAGAGATAGAAGATGATCACATTATAGCTTTGATAAATCTAGGGATCAACTATCGGAAGAACAGTGTAGGGAGTTTACAACTCGTGGAGATTCTAAAACGCGAACAGAAGATAGGCATATCACTAAGATACGAAAGTGAACAGCTACGTAATTTTGCCTTACTTGCACTCAATGAAAAGGAAATAGTTCACAGGGAAGAAATTAAATCTTCATTAAGCTCACGTGTAAAACTTACGGAAGCGCAGTTGTGTGATAAAGATTTCCGATTCAAAGGGGAAGGGGAGGCCGAAATACGAGACTTAACGTTCGAAATTAGAAAGTTGAAGAAAGAGAGGCTAGTGCTTATAGAAAGGAAAGAAAGTCTAGAATTAGAATGGTTGTGGACAGAAATCAAAACAGAGTCTAAAATTGCTGGGGAAGGTACTGTTGACAAATTACGACAGGAAGGTCAGGCCGTGAACTTTGACTTGCCGAGGTCAAACGCCGCGAGCGTGGAGACTGACACACAGAAATTAGTCACGCTACCGAACACAGCAGACGAATTAGACAGTTTGATTGAAAACAAAAACAAATGTTTTGACGAAACCATTACAGTTCAACATGCTAACCAGTTTACAGAAACAGTTAGCGCACCAAAGCTTGATCTTGAAACAGAGACAAGAAAAGACACTGTTGTTAAGGACTTAATAACACGTGTAGAATTTGGACGAACACATACACCGCCGTGTACGTGTGACACCTTGTTTGACGGACTGAATGCGCATGATAAGATAGAGACAGATTCTATCGGTTGTGTACCGTTAAGGTGTGATGAAACTTCTAGCAACACAGTGACTGATTTTTCTGACGGGACAAATATGCATGAGAAGATAGAAACGAGTTCTATCAGTTGTGTATTGTTGAAGGGCAGTGACACATCGACTGAGTCTACTGACCGAACTGTTAGTTTAAGAGAGAATGTGCTCGCTATGAAGACTGACATCGGTAGATCTCGATCTCCGATGATTGACGTGAGTCATGACGTAATTTTGGAACACAAGATTATTGCGTTATGCGAGGTTTCCAGTGCTAACACATTGACAGCCAGGGAAACAGAAGTATTTGATCCAGATGACAGCATAGGTAGCATTACAGACAGGGACAATGTGCCTATGATAAGTTCATTTACTTCGGATGACATGACAGTTGTCAGAGCTGAGACAGAGTTCTTTTCCAAACGTGACATGGAAGAAGATATGGTCGAAAACTGTACAGGGACGAAATCTAGTATTTCTAACATAGAGATATTAGGGACGGTCGACGATAACAATGCATGTGTACTGAAGTGTATACACGCAGTTGTCAGAGACATGGCAGAACTGTCTGCAGATAAATCACTTAACGGAATTAGTGACGTAGACAGAAGCCACGGTACAGAGACTACCTTTATTGACTCACCTGTTGAGATAAAGGAATGTCATGAGTACGTACCAAAAACTGAGACAAGTGGAAGTAAGGAGGAGGGGGTTTCATTAACTGATAGGTTCCTTGATTCACTGACGAAAAGTGTGGAGTGTAATCCTTGGTTGATCAAAGACACAGTACAAATGAGTGACAGAACTAGATTGATAGATAATGAAAACCGGAGTGACGGACTGATAACCAGAGTAGGTGGGGCATCAGGGCTGTTACTGACATCAGATGCAGAGAATTACGATAGAGGAAACAGTGGGAGTGTAGCCTACAACACACAGAGAGTAGACATAGTGATGTTATTCAGTGTATTAGAGACAGGTAACATTCACTGCCAGTTAGTGACTGAAACTGACAGAATTTCCATCATAGATTCTGACGACCTGATGAGGAGACACATTGAATTAACTAAGTCAGTGGAGACAGATTATGTTCGTTCAATAAACGGTATGGTCCAGGGGAGACAATCAGTAACTCTTGGAGAGTTTAAGACAGAACCCTTGTTCATACAACCACGGGAATCTGACTTGCTAGCGAGTGAGTCTGACCACACAGTGACTAGAGAATACTCGAGTGGAGAGTTAGACAATTCTAGAGTCACAAAAGAGACACAGACTTATGTTGTCAAGGAGAGAGACAAATTGACAGACATAACAGTCGAACACCTAGTTGTGAATGGGTTAAAACAGAAAACAACTAGTGGGATGAGGTATTTCACTTCAGTCTATGATAAGATCAGGAGAACGGAACCTCCCGATTTAGAGGGGACGCTAATGTTGCAATTCAGGTACTTCAGAGAGACTGGTAGCCGTGACAGAGCACATTTGCAAACCTATGACATTAGACTAGATGCGAAATGGACCCATGGTAGATCTGACGCCATTCCGACAAAAGACGTTGAGTGCATGCGAACTAGAGACGTTCAATGTGTACACAATGACGTAACTACAAATGCACGAAACACCAAGAGAGCAAATTTCCATTTGCGTGAGTTCAGTGACAAGGCTAAGAGCGATAGATTTGAAATTCTGACATCGCAGAGTCAATGCCACAGTGACACTGACATGATACGAAACGTATCGAGAAGTTTGAAACTGTTAGACAGGGTAGAGACCAGTCATACAGAAACTGACACTACCAGAAACATTTTAAACTTGACAAGTACTTTGGAGAGTTTTGAAAGAGGTCATGACGATAAAACACTTCAAGGACGTACTTACTGGACGAGAAATGAAAAGTCTAAACTTGACATGCAATATATTGCACCTCACAGTGACATTCTGACGAACAGAGTAAGAAAGAAAGAATACGGTTGTCATGCCATAGACATGTTGACATACATGGGCGACGACGTGTATTGGGATTGGGATAGAACTACGAAGATTGTGCTAGGCAGGATAGTGCAGCAGTAGGAATAATGATTTGGTACCTTCTTTGAATTTTCATTATTTTCTTGTTGTACCGTAGTTGGTGGTTGTTATTGTAAATATGTTGGACATTTCATAAAAACTTGGGACTAGCTATAACACTGATTGAATTGTGTTAGTGTTGTAACTCTGAATATGACAGGTGGACTGATAGATAGTTCATTAGAGTTGGTGATTCACAAACTCTGATATTTGGCTGATACAGGAAATCAATATCTGGAACTTTTCATAACCTGCATATTGATAGTGTTGTTCATTGGAAGTCAATTTTTTTGATCACACTATTGTTGGATACGTATTCAGTGGAATTAGTTGATGTTGGATTTCTATTCTGAATAATCTGGTTAGATCAAACTAGGTTGTGTGTGAACTATTGATTATTGGGACAGATAGTGAGAATTTCAGAACATGTTATTCCATTGGATGGATGTCTATTAAATTAGACTGGACCTTTCTTAAATCATTTTATTTGATTTTTTTCTTAAATCATTTTTCCTTGATTTCTTGAAGTGAGAAATATTGTATGAGTGTGCCGTTAATCTGGAGTTGATTTCTCTGCCGCGTTACATTATTTCTGGTTATGTTGAAATTTTTTAATTGTAAATTTTTTCTTCATTGTGGACTTCTACATTTTATAACACATAATTTGTAGGAGGCATTTATCTTTTGGTAAGATAAACGCCTCAAAAGCAAGGGGGTGTGACGATGTGTGACAAATTCTGTGTCATGGCCTCGTGACCCAATTGCTCGTTTCAAAATTAAAATTTTGAACGGACCTTTGTTGAAATTCACCCGTGATACACCAGTATCTAGAGGCTTCTAGCAAGGTCGGATTGTTGCATAACTTTAGGCCAGTGTCCAGCACCTTCGAGATCAACAACATACCACGTGAACGGTCACGTGATGCGTTCAATGCAGTTTCATAAAATACGATCGTAAGGCGCAAAAACACTCACTCACTCCCAGAACGGCAGGCATACAAGACAGCTACAACATTAGCTCGGTCCCGCCGCCATACCAGAGTCGTACGAGAGAAGATGAACCCGCGCTAGAGCAGTAAAATCTACTTTTAAGAGGTAACAATAACACGTCTACTTCTTACAGTATCTATTGCATTTATTGATTGTATTTTGTAATTGAATTGATGTATGTAATTTGTGCAGCTTAGCGCTATTTTAGCCAAAGCACGTGTTTCGATGTAAAAGGACAAATCTAAAAGTTATTGTATATAAATTATTGTAACTTTTTCTTATCTTTAATTTATATAAATCTTAAATTCACTAGTGCCGCCAGTATGTCTGTGCACGTGGTGAATTCTTCTTTGTAATTCAAATTGTTCTTGCATATAATTTTTCGTGTAAAATTGTAAAGCATTCATGCTTCATTTTGAATTAATCCGTTGTGTGAATTCCAATTTTTAATGCTGTAAATATTTGAGAATTCATACGTTCGTGTAACGTTATATGTAACACACACGTGAACCACAATGTATATTTAAATATAACCATATTTAAATTGTAAACGACACGATTGTCAAAGATTCTAAATTCAGAACCTTAAACAAAGAAACATGTGCTTGGGTTTTGCGAATATAGACGCAAATAGTTACAGAGCCCAAATCCTTTGTTTCAGCCGGGTTCTTATGTTATCCCTCTCTACCTTCGTACTTCTTGAGTCGTACACCGACTCGGGTGTCTTCATGACCCATACGTGAACTATGCAGAAGTACCTCGTGTTAACCACGGTTAACGATTCGTCGCAAGTACATTAGCGATGCAGTAATTGAGTGGACATTGACTGTTATGCTATGCAGTACTGACGATGAGCCAAAGGATGTGGACCAGTTCTAACCAGTTGAACCCCACATGCGACCAAGAGTGTAGTTAAGTATATCTACTAGGGTCCAAAATCAAGTGACTATTTGGCAAGATAATTCTCGTTAAACTTTTAACAAGGACGGTAGAATGAGAGAGAGTCTCTGAATAGAATTTAGGACGTCGTGCTCGTGATTAATCGTTGCTGTTAATTGTTAAACTTATTAAATCTATTTCATTTTGTTAAGAACCTCTTTTGTAGTAATTTGTATGCATATAGACCAAAAGATGAGGATTGGATGGGGGCTGGTTGAGCTAAACGAATGACGTAATGAATGCATATGAATCTAAGAGAGTTTTTAACGATTTCCAATCTAGCTAAAGTACGCAAATTATCAGTTTCGTAAATCTGTGATCTAGACTACAAAGATGCATTTTTAATCTAGTCGAATGATGATTTGAGCAACCAGTCTGTTTAGGTTAAAGAGAGGGAATTAATTTAAATAGTAAATTAAAGTTCTATAATTTCCTAAGCAGGGTCTTTAAATAAATACTGGAAACGTAACAACTACCAGCACTCAAAAATGCGTTCCTTGAAAATCCGCACATTTCTCACTTTAATACACACTTCCATCATGGAATTCTCACCTCAGGTTAAAGTTTTCCTATCACAATATTCAGTGCACTTTCAAGTCCTAACTACAATGTATAACAAACTGGTTTAAATAAATATTTATCTCGATTACAAACATATAGATATTCACAATATTAATATTGTGAATATTAACTTCTGATAAATCTTTCCACATTCAATAGTGAAATGAAATAAGACTGCATTCACACATTGCATAAATCTTTAGCTTCTTCACACGCACACTTTACAGAATATACTTTGATATCAAACATAAAGTCAATCTTGTTGCTAATGAAATACAGGTGAACTTTATGATTCGACTCTTTAACTGTGTGTCTTTTAAAAACAAATACCGGCGATAAACACAATTACTGGCCGTAATTATGAGCGGTTGGAAAATCTTGAACGAATGACTGAAGCAAATATATATAAAAAATAATTATCTGGCGAGTATTTTCTCCCTTTGACCGTGACATTAATTATGAAAAACAATTTATATAATTTATTCGGCAATCAGCCATTTTTTTCAAAGTCTATCAGATGTATTCTAAAAATGAATATTTAATACTTCTTGAGTAATATTTCTGCCTTACCGGAAGTACTAAGAAAAACACCCTTCACTCACTCCCACCCCACCCCAATAATAGAGAGAAATGAACGAAAATCAGCAGTATATAAAAAATAAACTGAACAAAGGATATAAACAAATTCATGCTTGAGCAGATTCACACGCAGAATTACTCACAAACAGAAAACATAAGGTCAGACACACGAACAGAAGTTGACTTTCAGTTGAATCAGATTTACAAAGAGAATCAGCATCACAGAATTAGCCGCAAATCCTACAGTTAGAATTTATCACAAAATCAAACATTTCATATAAAAAATAATACAGAATTAAAGAAAATTATACAAAGAATTAAATACAATCAGAATTCAACACAGACAGAATAAGAGACGTATAGAATGAACAAATTCTGAATTATACACTGAGTTAAACGGACATAATTTAACATAGAATTAAATAAAACCAGAATTAAACACGAACACATTGAAACATATAACACAACTAAACCCAGACAAAATAAAACTCAGAATGCAACAGAAAGAATTAAATAAATAGAAGGAAAACAGCCAATGAAATACTGAAAAATATAAACAAATAGGAAGAAACAGGCAGAAAGCAACACTGAAAGAAGAGACAAACAGTAAGTAATAGACAAACGGAAACACTGGAAGAAATTATGACTGTGAAATACGGCAATACGGACAGAAACAGACTGAAACAAGGACAGAAAAAGACAGAATTAAACAGACAGAAAGAAACTAAAATATGAAAGAGACAGACAAAGTCAGCAGTCAGCAGATAAGGAAACAATCTGAAATATGGGGAGAGAGAGAGAGAGAGAGAGAGAGAGAGAGAGAGAGAGAGAGAGAGAGAGAGAGAGAGACTAAAAAATAAACAGGAACAAATTAAATATGAACAGAATAAAATATTAAAGAGATTGAAACAGGGACATAACTCTTACGTGTAAAGCGAGCTCTGGACATCAATACGTAGATAACCATGGCCACCATCATGACAAGAAACGCGCCGACAAACACTCTGGCATCAATACCTGGTGCAGGCATTTCACAAGAACAAAGAAGGTTTGGTTGTTCTTTGTGTGTGTGTGTGTGTGTGTGTGTGTGTGTGTGAGAGAGAGAGAGAGAAAGAGAGAGAGAGAAAGAGAGAGAGAGATTATCTATATTTTCCTTATATTATTTTTAAAGTTTAAGACTAGACTTCAAACTATACGTAACTTCTGATTGTTCTATTAGAGCTTGGCGTGCACAAACACACAGACGTACTTGATAGATTGTTTGTGTGATTTTATAATAACGTGACGAGTGTACGTGAAATGTGTACTGTCATTTGTCTCATTTGAGTCAATATGAGGTGTCTTTAACATGTCAGCCATAACTCACTTGCATTTGGGGAATAGGTTTCATTTCTATAAGAATTAAAATCAAAATATTTACTGTGATCTATATCAGGGTTTCTTTGGATTATTCAGAAGTATTTTTTTCCTCTAATGTTTCGGCACTTTCCGTGAAGACATTGCAAGCAAGGCACTGACTGTATTTTGATCACCAGCGATTACATGGATCAACACCATAAACGTCTACATGTATTGTTCACAGTTTATGTCACGTGTACACTGTTGTATTATGTACATGGCGATAGCTTCACTCAATCTATCACTAATATTTCGCCTTCTACTCATTCTGAATAGATCACTCACATCATTAAATGTTTACAAACTAGCTAAAGGCGTTAAGTGTGGGAGTGGTCGACTTTAAGTCGGAAAGGAAGGGTTACTATATTTTTTTCAAATTATTACTAACAGCAATTCCTAGAAAAAGGGTACTTCATTGTAAAACACAAACAAACACGCACATTCGCACGAGTGTTTAATAAAAACAACAAAATCACATAGAAAATAAAATACTTGTGATAGATGCTGGTGTTGCAGCAGTCATGGATTTTATTCCTGCAAAGATTGAAGATCAAAATGTATATATCTGCACTATTATTACTGATATGTCATATTCATCATCACCATCATAACACCACACCACAATCAGCAGCAACATAAGTATTATCATCATTATTATTATTAACGAAAGTTGTATTTAAATGATACACCTTTGCGTGTGAAGCTTTCTGATCTGAATTGTTCCAAGAATGCATCATTAGATAATTTTTGTTGCATCTAAGGAAAAAAATCGCATTAATTTTTTTTAGCTTCACATCAGCCATAATTCTTGTGCAAAAATGTTAGTTTTATTTAACTCTGATTTATGTGCGCACTTCCGGTGAAGCAATAAGGAAACTAAATAGTGATGTACCGACTGATATTGTGGTTTATGAGAAATCTAAACAGTAAATTAATTTGTTACTGTATTCACTTAGGACAAAACGTAAGTTATTACGAAAACACCCTGACGCTAAGACAGACACTTCACTATGTCCGCTTGTTGAAAAGTATAGCGGTGTATTAAGCATTCCAGAGAGCATGTTACGTCCTGTTAAATATTGCTTAAATCAATTCTTTTCGACTAATGGCGATGAGAAGAATATAATATTTGTATATAAAGCGTGCCTCCTTACAATTTCAGCGGAAATGTTTTTCTTCGTAAGTTAGAAAGTTAGGAAAAGTCTCCAAACGAAATTGCAGCATTTCTTTTTTGTTTCTTGAAATAAATCGTTTAGTTTTGCTGTGGAGAGAAAAAATTCTTTGCAAATTGACAGGCGGAAAGTTACAACTATATTATTCAAACCAGACAACACCAAAGAATGGTATAACTATCCATCAACAGCATCAAAATGAATAAAGTCTTTCAGATGATAGTGAAAGATAAACTAAGAGAAATTATTATTTAAAATGAATGACCAGACAGTCGTTCTTGCAAAACAAAACTCCGCTCCAAATTTAAAAAGTGCATGTACTAAGAAATAGCATATGTTCTAGTTTATTAATTGATCTGTCTGTTTGTCTATCTATCTATCTATCTATCTATCTATCTATCTATCTATCTATCTATCTATCTATCTATCTATCTATCTATCTATCTATCTATCTATCTATCTATCTATCTATCTATCTCATTTTCTGGGCATGTGTACCACAAAAGGTGGGTCCATGTAATATGTGTTTTCTTAAAAATGAAGGACTGAAATATTATGGGTTTATATTCTATATATTCAGAATTGATATGAGAAATCATAAGATGGTTGCGTGGATTTGTGTTTATTTATTTTGTAATTATTTATAATACAAATTCGTTTTAAACTGAAAAATGGCACCTCTTTTTGTAACATGCATACATATAACCATATTCGTTAATTTTCATTGTTATAAATAATTACTGTATCAAGTTTTTCTTAGAAGTGATAATGCATTAAAGCAACATTCAACGGTCAATTTTCGAAAGAAATAATATTTTTAAAATGCCCATTTTTGTCACGCTTAGTTTCCACATAAATTGGATCCAAAACTGTTTTCTTTTATCGAATATCGACATATTATACGTAAACTCTATGTGCTATTTAAGCAATCCATTCAAAATATTCATACGCTAATGTTTTAAAATTTATTCGTTATTTTCATAAACATTCAGCTTTAGGAAAACTAATTTTCATTTCGTTTCTGTTTGAACACGTAACAAAGAGCTTCATACGTTTGTAAATATAAAATAATGACGATAATATCACAAACTGCTTCTTACATGTTTAATGGCGCCATATTCCGGAAAGATAACTCTCATGTCATTTTGTCTTGGTGTAATGAGTTTAAGAAAAATAACTTTTGTTTCCACTAAGATCACATGGATGACGACAGAAATGGCGGATTTATTTCGGTATAATCGACGTTTCAAAACAGCTAATATTTCTGACAATCTCGATTCATTTTGAATAACCTGATTAACATCGTAAATAGCTTACCTATTTATGTACATATCCTTATGGTTTCTTTTGCATTTAAAGTTTCACTTAGTAGTGTGTGTTTTAAACCTGAGCTAGTAAGGTTAGAAAAACCTGTGAGTTACATTCAAGAATATAAACATAGCGATTTGGCTTATTACAAATTTAAAAAAAAACGCTTTTATTTATAACTTAACATTATCTTTGCAGCATAAGAACTTAGCCTGTTTTAGGTTTAGTTGAGAGAAATAGAGCTTATTTTATGACGGTTGATAATTTTGTCACTGGAAGACGAATAAAGTTTCCATGCGTCGAAGTTAGAGTTGTATACTCCATTTTAAAATTATATGTATCCAGATTAAGTTTATGATTTAGGTTAATAAAGTAAATATATTTTAAAATTATATGTATCCAGATTAAGTTTATGATTTAGGTTAATAAAGTAAATATATTTTAAAATTATATGTATCCAGATTAAGTTTATGATTTAGGTTAATAAAGTAAATATATTTTAAAATTATATGTATCCAGATTAAGTTTATGATTTAGGTTAATAAAGTAAATATATTCCTTGTAACGAGATAATTATATTGCTTATTTTAAAATATTTTTTTCATTTTTTTAAAATTCGTTTCAACCTTACCTTCTATGTTTTCAACAGAAACATATGCATTTTACGTATATTAAACTCCTATATTTTTATAATTTTTAAATTTGCTTATGTATTTATGTGATATTTAGGATCTCGTGTTGATTTAACATATAAAATAATTTGATACAACCCAAGCTATTTTCTTGTGCACTCCATGCCACAAAATGGTACACTTGAAAAAAAAAAGAGCCATATACACATTGATTGAAGTACATGGAGTATATGGTGTCCTCAAATGATAAGGGAGAATTTATTTAAATAAAATCTATTTAAAAATAAACTCCATTAGAATCGTTTACAACATATCAAGAAAATATTCATTAATTTTCATAAATTTAATTATTAAAAATTATTTCACAATACTTATTCAAATTCTGCATTAAAACATATTATTCTAAAACTCAGTGTCATCTCTTTGATCGAGTTTGCTAATAACAATAGTAATTGAATTCCATACATTTTTTCCATTATAGTCATTTCATTAGTGACGTGCAGTGAATAGATAAATAAAGCATCTTTTATTTCTTACCGTTCTTAGTAAAGTTTATTGAATAGCTCTTCTCAATACTCTTCAGGGAACTGGGAACGATTTCCGTTATAGTACAACTGATCTCTCTCATCTCGCCGACGTCCGCGTCCGGAATAAATTTCAGAAGCACGGTGTTGCTTTCCACACTGCAAGCTGAAAAGGAATGGCTTCCCTTGCACTCGCTGGTGTTTTTAGTATACGAAGTCAAAGGGAGGTCACTGGATGAAGAATAAAACAACCTAAGTGACGCGAAATCAAGGCCAACTGTTCCTCCACACTGGATGTATTGAATGTCGTCTGTCGAGAAATTCTTCAGTGAAATTTCCGCTGAAAACAAGAGAGAAAAGAGAGAGAGAGAGAGAGAGACAGTGTGTGTGTGTGTGCATCGAAAATTTAAATTGTTTGAAAGATTACAGTGCAACTATTTTTATTAACGGGGACAATCACGTAAACCGAAACGACACAACTGTTTTATCAAAGGAAGATGAAAGGCTCGTGTCCATATTACTTCCTGCATATTATCCAATTAGTTTTATATTACTAATCTGTTTATAATATTTTATATAACAAATTGCCTCATAGGCTGATAGTCGGAAGTTCAGAGCGAACATCCCAGCAAAAGAAATAACTCATGCTTTCCCCACACCTTGTGCTATCTGAAAAAAAAAAGAATTGTTGATAGGCGAGTAAAGAATTAATTTCAAATAATGTCAACCATTTTTAAAATTGATATGTTAGAATTCAAATATACTTTTAAGATTTATTTGATTTATATAAGATGTAGTCTACGTGTGAAGTAAAACTTGATTTTGTCTGTTTTCTGTTAAAGACTTAAGGTATAACCATTAACTAGGTGGCGTTAGCGTCACACACTCATATGAAGACCAAGGTCAAGGACTATACAAGAAACTATACAAAATAAACGTATAAAAATCTCAATTGATTCCAAATGCAGACTGTAAAAGCATAGGTGAAACAACAGAACTATCTGGATGTCAGTTTCTGGAGCAGAATACACCCAAAGACAGAACGATGTGGCAAAAATCATATATAGAAATCTATGTGAGAACTATGGAGTAAAAACCCCAGAAAACGCATGGATACACCAACCAGAAAGAGTTACCGAAAGAGAAGAAATCAAAATACTGTAGGAATTCAAGGTAAGAACTGATCGAGTAGTTACTGCATGAAGACCAGACGTTGTAGTTCTCAATAAGTCTAACAGAACAGCAACAATCAGTGATGTCGCTGTTTCAAGTGTTAGGAACATAAAAATAAAAGGAAGAGAAAAAATAGACATATACCAGGATCTCAGATTAGAAATTCAGAGACTGTAAATATAAAAACCGAAGTGATACCTGTAGTGAGGGAGCCTTGGGAAACTTAACACCTGAGTTAGAAGGCTATCTGAATAAACTCCCTAGAAACCACAGGTTTGCTCCACTACTAAAAGCAGCACTCGTCGGAAGTGTCCACACCCTCCGTAAACCCTTGAATCTCCCAGAATCTTGGTACGATTCCGAGAACTTGTTCTCAAGCGACAGTCAATGGAAGTCGTGAAAAGGGCATAATAATAAATATATCCTGCATAATAATAAATATATCCTGCATAATAATAATATATGCTAATGATAACTATGTTTAGCATAACTATATTATAAAAGCTCACGATTTACAATATATATACAAATATCTTCATACAAACTATTCTAGATATATATTAAAACTAAAGTTAATATAACAAAGCAAAATGAGTCCATTTGAAGGCGTAGTATCTATTTCAGTCACAGCAGGCAATCTAGCATCTAAATATTTATGAATCGACTGGTGATGACTGCAAGGGTTAAGTGCAGATAACTTTGAGGCACATTTGCTCATGACTGACTGTAGAATCTCTACACTGAACTTTGGCTATAAGGAAATGACAGATCGCACAGTGGGATTCTGTCAAGTTGATTTTAAATAGTTTTCACCTTGTCAAGGGGAAAAATGAGTAGACTGATCTGATAGACTGACTTCGTAGATTTTTCTGGTAGACTATTTTGATAGATTGCTCTGGTAGACTATTCTAATAGATTGACCTGATAGACTATTCTGATAAAATATTCTTACACTTTCTGTAGAGGCTAGAAGGAAATGTTAAGCGTTTGTTTTTCGCTATTCATTTCACTGTGATTCGAAATAAGAGTTAGTTGTTTTCAGCGCGTGTATTGTATTCTGTACAAGTTAGCTTTTGTTGAAAGAACCTTGCAACACTCTTATAATATTAAGGAAACATTCAAGTTTTGGTATTTAACAGAGAACCTTTTAAACACACACTAAGATGGCAATTGAGACCTACTTTAAAATAACGTATGAGATTGATTTTTTTAATTTCATTCTTTGCTTCATGAAACATTTAGTTTGGAGGGGGTGGGGTGAATGAGGGGTGGCGAATTGAATCCTATTTTATAAATACAAACTCTCTCTCGTTCTCTCTCTCTCTAAATATATATAAGAGAAGATGTTTAATTTGATAACTCTTTTAATCCAAAAGTTACTCTGAAAAAATAATACTTATCATCACTAAGGCAGCATTAACTACAACGTCAACTTTCGTCAGCTTTCATTATTTCCAGTTCTATTTTAAATTAGTCATAAAACGTTCTAGCCCAGGCAAATTGATGAAGACAAGCTGCTAAAAAAAAAGCATTATGAGAAATGAATTTAATTAGTTACTACCTTCATCATTTCCTTTAGACATCGTTGCGATAGACATGAAGAGAAACATCGCATATACAGAAAACATGTTTGCTTGTCTGCCCTTGCTGTCTCCACTGAGTTATGCAGTGAATGTACTCCATCTGTACAATGGATGAATTTCGACATCCGTCTTTGAGCATCATTGTTTATTTTATTTATTTCCTTCTTTCGTGCATGTGTGTGTGTGTGTGTGTGTGTGTGTGTGTGTGTGTGTGTGTGTGTGCATGCGTGTATATAAAAGGAGTAAATTTGCCTATCCCTCTTTCTAAACTTAAATGTTATATAAATTGTTAAATATCAAAGTGACCCGACCTTGACCAATGATGATGAACCTAACAACTGGGACTGACCAATGAAGGATGCTAGTGCGTAAGGGGCAAAGGCCAGAGCTTAGAATGATTTATTTTCTAAATCTTTCTTCTACTTTTCATCCAAATGAACAGACATTGGGATTCCTTATTACGCGCACATGATACCCATTGCACATGTTTAATACTGCACTGCCTTTCAGGTTACCTTGAAGTGATCTTGGGGCTCAAGGGTCGAGTCTGTACTCCTCAAAAGAGAAACCTGATTTCATGTCCATACCCATCTGACCACGATGACCAAGACCGTGTATGGGCATGCGAAAAGTTGCCGACATGTCCTTGTCGCTACTACGTACTACGTTTTGCGATTGATGCTAACTGCATCCAAAAGAGACAACACGTCACAAGTAGGTCATATACTTTTAAAATACTCTGTCCTAATTTATTTCTCTTTGTGATGTAAAAATGATTGTGATATTATTTGCCATTGTTATCTGTGATGTATGTGGCAATCGAGTTTGTTTCATTGTGAACAAACTCTGGAGAAGAACAATACAAAACATTTTTAGACTTTTTAATGCTGTCACAAATAGAACATTGTTTGCGGATGGTGATAAGAAAAAAGAAGATAGAAAAACATCATAATTGTTATATATCTATATAGTATCTGGTTTTTTGCATTGCTGACTCAGTGTTACATTTCACGTAGTGTACGTATGACAAAATTAATAGTACAGCAGTGAGCATTGGGTGGTGGTGATGTATGGAAAGGCTGCCCTATAATGTAACCCAGTCCACAGAAGGAAAGTGTTATATAGCATGGGTGGAAAATAATATTGTGGTGGGGTAGATTTACTTATCCCTATTTCTAAACTTAAATGATATATAAATTGTTAAATGTCAAAGTGACCCGACCTTAGGAACTGTTTATGTTGATATTTTAAGTATCAGAGTAGGAGTAAACAACTCAAGTAAAGAATATGCTAGAATTTGCTGATGCAATCCAAGCCAGTTCCAACTGGATGAGTAATTTTCTGACTAATAGTCTCACACTTGTTCATAACCAATTCACCTAATAGGGATGGACCGAAAGTTATTTTGTTGAAGAAGCTCTATATTCTAATAATTTTAATTTTGAAGAAAGTTGAGTCTGGTTATAATGGTTATAAAGGCGATCGTTAACTTAGGGTAAGTTAACTGACTGATAAAGAAAGAATGGACTTAGAATATTTTGTACATGTTTGCTATTGATCTATGACTTGAATTGGAGAATGCCTCTGTAATTAAACCATTATTTCTATGTTCCCTAATTTGTTTACATTGTACATTATATTTGTGAATTTTAATCGATGCCATTATGCTGTGTGTGTATCAGGGTAATGAATATTATTGCAGGCTTTGTGAGTTGAGAATGTCTGAAAGAGAGGAAGGAGTTTAGAGATGAAATATGCCAGAAATTTAGTGCTGCCTTAATTTGACTTTTGCAGAAAGGAGTGTGCCTTTGTTTTCCTTGATGTTTTTGATCCACTTCAGACTGAAATGACTGCTGTACTCTCCACCAGATCACATTGATGTGTGAAGGCAACATTATCATCAAACTTATCAGTAAACATATTGCTATCAGTTGATTCCTATGAATTCCATTCAAAAGCCAATATGGCAGAAAATGAGGCTTGAACTTGAGTCTTGAGAATTCACGAAAGTTCCTTGAACATTCCTCATGGTGTACTGAATATGCACTTGAAGATTCTAGAAAACTCTGCGTGGTGAGCGTTCTGAACGATTCTCTATGGTGTGCTTTATGAGTGCATTGAAGATTCTGGAACAGTCATGTAGCATGCCTAGAAGTAGGACATTGGACCATCAACTCATAAAAAAGAAAGTGACTTGCTGCAAACCACGTGATTGTGAACACATACTAGCGACAGCATCCATCACTAAAAAGGTTATGTACATTGATAATAATGATCTCTCTAAAACTCCACTCTCATTTGTATGATGAATTATGCCTATGAACTTGATTATGTATTTACATATACGATAATTTGATGATTGTCTTGCATTAATTGAATATTGTATGAAGTTATGTAAATGTCAATGCTCTTTCATAATATTCATATATTGTATGTTTGATTGTTGATTTAATAAATTTATTATTTAACAAATTTATTCTAAATTTATTGACCTTCTTACACATACTGATACCATAAGTTGGAGAGATAGTCTGTGGATGGGGGCTCGCTAAATATAGATTAAAGACGGATTTATCTTCTCTTTTGCTAATAACTTTTCCAACTGAAATATTGTACGATAGTAAATATTTGTTTTTAATGTTGTGGAAGAGAGAAAACGTTTACAGCTCCCGCATATCCGCCAAGCGAGAGAAACGAGTGGTGTCTTCTGGAGAATTATTAATAAAATGAATTAAGATTCTTATCACTTGTATTTAATTATTGATGATTATTATTAATAATAATAATCATAACCGATAACTATGGCGGCGTTGTGTCACAAATATAAATCATCATATCAAACGAGACACTTCCTAGGAGAGAAAATACACTTCACAAATGTTTCATATATTAAAAAGAGTAGGGTTTACAACCCACTTTATTCAGTAATGCCTTTCTTCTTTACTTTAATCAATTCGCACTAACATTATCTAAAAAGTATTTTAATACACACACACACACACACACACACACACACACACACACACACACACACACACACGTATGCACGCACACACGCATGTAAAAGGCATAAAATAAGAAAAAACATCATCAGGTAAATATGAAATTTTACTTTTCGATCATTTACATGGGATCCAAACTCCACAGACTATTTATCTTGTTACATAGATTTTTATTTTTAACAATTTAAATATACGCTTCCACTGAATTGTAATCTCAGCGAGAATCAGTGTATCAATTTCAACAGTATACAAATCATACAAAGATAATCACATTTACATACAAAAGTAAACATTGAAACAAATAATTTCCTTTCTTGTTAGCTAAATCAAACAGTTGAATTATAAATTCTATTTAAATATTATATGAGCAAACAAGATTAAATTAATAAAATAAATGTGAAAGTTGTATTTCAATGATCACATTATTTTTGAATGTCAAATCTGTCAGTGATTTAAATGTTTATTATATTTGCATGCAAATTTATTTTTATTTCGTTATACATTAATTTATTATTTCATGTTTGGAACAATAATGTTATAATAATGCATGTTTCGCTGCTTCACAAACCAATATATTATTGTTTGCGTAACATAACGTTTGTGATTTCAAAAAAGCCCCGTTTCGTATTTTTAACTGGTGCAGAAGTAGCGAAAAAAATAAATTTGGCCTTCTACGTATAATAGGAAGTGACATATACAACTTGAATGAGAATATTTGTTTGGGGGTTATTTTCAGTATTGCAACTCATGTTCCCACCTTACTTGATTACGTATGTGTTTAATTTATTCCGAAATTCTTCTACTCTGTGAATGTTCACATCCTGAAACTAAAACTAAATCATCACAGTTGTGACATGTGCTCAACGCCTAGCATTTTACAACAGTCATAGACAAAAAGTTAGACATTTTGTCCACCAGTACATTATTGTTTTGGAGAAAAGTGGATTTACTGAGGAATGATGTTTTTGGAATGATGCTAGTATTCCTTGGATTTCGCCGTCTTTAAAAAGTAGCAAATGAAACAGAAATAACTGTCCTGTAGCAAATGAAACAGAATAAATGTCCTGTAGCAAATAAATCAGAAACATCGTCCATGAATATATATGTATCCAAGCAATGTTGTTACATTCCATTTCTAAGTGTTTCTTGCGTGTCTTTTGATACGCTGCCTTGACCTCATGTCTCCAAACGTCTGAATATCTGTACAAGAATACATAACGTAACTAAACAGTATAAACACTCGATGAAATTTTGCACGATAAATAATAGTATATTGACAGAGAATACGTCTATAGAATAAAATATTGAGTTGCTTTACTATACTAAAGGCTCATCTATCTATCTATCTATCTATCTATCTATCTATCTATCTATCTATCTATCTATCTATCTATCTATCTATCTATCTATCTATCTATCTATCTATCTATCTATCTATCTATCTATCTATCTATCTATCTATCTATCTATCTATCTATCTATCAGTCTATCTATCTATCAGTCTATCTATCTATCTGTCTGTCTGTTTATCTATCTATCTATCTATCTATCTATCTATCTATCTGTTTGTTTATCTATCTATGTATCTGTCTGTCTATCTATCTATTTATCTATCTATCTATCTATCTGCCTAACCGTCTGTCTATCTGTCTGTCTGTCTATCTATCTATGCATTTTTGATTATCTAATTGTATATTCAATTAATGCTCATATTACGAAGTTACTCAGAATGCTCACATAATCGTGATTTTATTCTTTCCTTTGCCGTTTTGTTGCACATTTGACATTAAAGAACTTAATGACATTTATAAGGGTTTGCACATTTGACATTAAAGAACTTAATGACATTTATAAGGGTTTGCACATTTGACATTAAAGAACTTAATGACATTTATAAGGGTTTGCACATTTGACATTAAAGAACTTAATGACATTTATATGGGTTTGCACATTTGACATTAAAGAACTTCATGACATTTATATGGGCGCTTGCAGTACAAACCATACGTACGTCCGCAATACTATTGGTTGAGACTGTCACTGACATCACCAAGGTCATCAATGTTTGCGTATTCTGAACATGGATCCGTTTCTGTTCAGCAGTAAACGATAAATAAAGGAGGAATGTTAAACTAATCAACGCATTAGGCTGCCGATAACAAAAAGAAAATTAATTATAATTAGCTTGTGAAAAATCAATAGGAATATTTCTAACACGTTATTCGCGTATTCTTTGCAATTAGCGCCATCTCTAGACATATCCGCTACTTTGGGGCGCTACAATCATACATCTCACATTCTGTCGAAACATGGGAGGATAATTCGATGCAGTTTTTTAACTGTATGTTTGTTTTCGTATTTGTTTGCTCGTATTGCCTATCAACATAAAGAATTGCGTGTAATAAATTTAACTACAATATTATCAAACACAAAATTCACATTTATAGGTGGACCGAAAGACACGCTGGCGCAGCTAATCCGCGAATGTTACATCTTGGTCCATCACGTGATCAACAATTTTCTTAAGTAGGATCATTGTTTTGCATTATTAGCTACATTGACCAAGCATGGGCCCAGGAGTTCTTTAGCGTGCTTTTGAATATGTGTTTGAATCAAGTCAGGACGAAATTGACGTCATCGAGCTTGACGTCAATGACGTTTGCTGTGAAAAAATTACAACCTTTCACTGTTGACGAGTTTGTACACAAGTATTCGTGCGGCGTTGGAATGCTTATGTCCAGAGAAAAGTTTTTTGTCAAGTATACGTTTTTCGCAGTTTACAGTTACAAGGAAGAAAAAATTCAGACAATGTTGAGAGAAATCCGAGCTTTTCCAAACATATTCCATCTGTCTTGATGAAAGTACACGCACGAATGACTATGACAGCTAGCGCTTTTTATTCGTAGAGTTGATACAGATTTCAACATCACACAAAAATTGCTGAAGTTGGCTAGCATGAAGGGTACAACAACAAGAAAGGATGTGTTGCATGAAGTTAAAAATTGCTTTTGGAAAATAATGGACTTAACTTTTCATACTTAAATGTGTTAATACGCATAAGGCTATCCCATTGACCGGAAACATTAACGGTTAGGTTGGCTTGATACAGGCAAAAGGTAACTGAATCAGGGGCTGTATCGAAACCGATTGCAATACACTTTATCAATCACCGAAGAATATTGTGTGCAATACATCTGTATCATACACCGAACAACATTTGTGTGCAATTAACTGGGCGGCGTCCCATAACTTGAAAATCTGTTTTTAAGTTATATATTTTGTTAATATAAATTTCTTTTATTAATTTTTATTCATTGCATTGTAAAATTCTTATCTTCTCATCTCTATGGGAAATTCATTTTGTGATGTTTGCATTGTTTTTTTGTTGATTGTATTTTTTTAATAATACAATGGTGCCCCTCGAATCTGTTCGCGAAGTTATCAGCCAGAATTAATCACTGTGAGTCCGCCACCATCACCCATAACAACGCGCGCGTACAGAACTTTGAGAACAGAAAATGGTGCATACCTTAAATACTGTAATAAGTACCTCTAGCACCGAGAGTGATGCACGCCTCAAACATCGAATTCAGTACCTCTAAGAACTTGCTAAAAGATTCTCAGAGGCACCATCAGTAATACAAAGAAAAAGAATAGCATAAAATACATTTTTGAAGTAAAATATAAAACGGCATTCAATAGGATTAAAAAAGAAAATTTCCTAAAGCTTAAGAGGAGAAAAAAGAAATTGTATAACATTAGACAAAAGTTACAAAGAGAAGGAGACGAAGAAGACTGTCAAACGTTTAACCAAATTAACCCCGTCACGCTTCGGAAGGCTTCACAAATTGCTATACAAGACTATTAAAAATACCAAATCGAGTGTCTGAGTTCACACATTACCTAAGACATTTCCTTGCACAGCGGCCGACAGTTCAGCACCTTGAAGTGAGTCATCAGTCGTTTTGTCCTGTTGCAAGTGGGGATAACTCAGCATCACCGAATTAGTTTTCTGTGGTGACAGTGAGGTGCGGGAAGAAGTCCCATTACTTTGCTTTGCCATTTTATTTACTTGAGCGTATACATCACCTTGAGAGTTATCTACCGCTGGAACTTCATCTCCATTGTCTAGAACAAGATAGTGGTTAGCGTGCATTTCTTGCCTCATTTTCAATTTGTTGACAACAGCATAAACACACGATTCCTGAGCAATACCAGTCATTTCGAGGTTTTCTGTCTTGTCCCGCTCCAGATGTGTAATGTTCTGGGTGCAGTTGTCTCCCTGTTCGCACGTACTTTTAGTACTTTCTGCAGAGTCTTGAATAAAAATACACAGTCAAAGAAATCAAATGGAAATCCCAACAAATCCAATGTTACCACAACTGAATGCATGTGTCATAGAGCGATATTTTCTCTAATCTAAAGGAACAGCAAAAACAAAAATAAACACAAGAGTTACCACTAATCTTGTCTGCCCTCAGTGCTCATATTATTGAATTTCTTCGTCTCATCGATCAGCGGCGGTACCACTTTCAATAACTGTCATTAAACACTTTAGACTGGAAACTCAGGATGTATTGCGGTAGTATTATTTGTGAACAGTCACCGTGGAAATGTCGTTATAGTGAGTGTGAACAGTACTTGTTAAATACAAATTAGCAACACACCAATATGCATGTTTTGCTGGTTGCAGATGGTGATGTTTATATTGTAGTTGTGTATATTTATATTGTAGTTGTGTGTATATTGTTTTGTATCTCGTAACTTGGGACAATTTGAGACACAATGCGTATTTTTTCTTAACCGTTTATAAACGATTTCTTTATGGAAATCTTTTCCGTTGATTTGAAAAACATGACGGTGATACAAATTTAATTTTCGTAATTCACAGGGTCATTGAATCAAACAGTTGTCCATGTATTTCGAGATGAACAAAGTTAAACACTTAACTTTTATACAACACACTGACACAAAACCCAGGTACAAAGATAGATAGATAGGTAGGTAGGTAGGTATGTAGATAGGTAGGTAGACAGACAGACAGACAGACAGACAGATAGATAGATAGATAGATAGATAAATAGATAGATAGATAGATGGAGGACGTATGGCTGGATAGAAGGTTGGGCTGATGGAAGGATGGATAGAAGGATGGGCTGATGGAAGGATGGATAGAAGGATGGGCTGACAGATGTAGGGATAGATACAATTTTCAGTTAGAAAAATAGTGATCAAATATTTAGAATTTACAGACTGTATAAATAGCAATGGTGATATAATAATGTAACTGAATCGAATGAAACCACTGAGATAGGCAGTCATTTTGTATGTGAGTGAAACAAAATTAATTACTTCATGAATTAAGGGATTTTTCAATTGTGAAATATTATTTAAGTACAAAAAGTAGCTTGTAGGCTTCATTTAGATTCTGTAATGATGGCAAACAACTATAGTTGGCCTAACATAACATAACCTTATTTAAGGTTATGTTTTACTCTTTCACAAAGATCGTTGAATGATAATGTTAATTAGAGTAATGAATAAATAAAAAAATCACGAACGTCTCCTTTTGTTCATAATGACAATGACGACAATGATGACAATGATGATAATGATGATGGCAATAATGATGATAAGTACAAGTCCACCACCACCAATAGCTGCAGGATGGGAAGTTTGCCTTTCTGCAATATATAGTGATCACACACACACACACACACAAACACACACACACACACACACACACACACACACACACACACACACACACACACACACACACACACACACACATATATATATATATATATATATATATATATATATTAAAGTTTACCTTTTAGCCATAACAAACATTTTACAGATCAAGGTTATGATAAAAATGGCTCTGAATCATAACATTATTCTACAGAGATCCAAATTTGTTACATCAGACACTACAAAGTTCCAACAATGACTAGCATGTTAATTACAAATAAATCAACCATAAATTGTGTAGTATTTCTACTGAACAAAATACAATATCCTAGAATTAAAACAGCAAACAAGGTACACATAAAAATTGAAATAAACTGTCAGTCAGCTGGAAAAAAAAGACATAAAATTTACAGTCTGCTTAGCTGCAAGGTAATATGAAAATTACAGTTTTAGAAGTCTGTGATTTACTCACCATGAAGACTTTTCATATAACTCCTGTAGGAGACAAAGGAATGCAAGACACTCTTACTGTGCATGGGTTTCCCTAGTCAGAGATTGTGAAAAGTTATATTTTTACAATGAGGGTATCCCCCCATATTCACTCAATACCCATTTGGTAAACTACAGCTGGCCAGTAGATGGCCATTGGTTAACTATAGTTGGCCAGTATGTGACCATTGGCTGACCCTAACTGGCTAACTTCTTAGGGACTTGTTCATGCAATAAGCCATTTATTCATAACAAGTTCTGAGGCATCTCATCTACTCACACGATTTTACTCTGTTGAGTCCCACTAGGAGTGATAAACAGTGTCATTTAGTTACGATGGTACCTCAGGCAATGTGTATTAATCTGTTTTAGGAGGGTCCTGTTATTTTCCACATTGCCTGTGTACTCAACATACAGTTAATGATATCTATCTAAAACATGTCATATGAATGTTGGCAATATGAGAACACTCTCCACAATTACCACAAAAATTATTTCATGAATAAATATACAGATATGCATAGTAAATTTGAAAGAAAGAAGAGACATATAAAGAAAGTGTGGTGGAGATAGATAGATAGACAGACAGACAGACAGACAGACAGACAGACAGACAGACAGACAGATAGATAGATAGATAGACAGACAGACAGACAGATAGATAGATAGATAGATAGATAGATAGATAGATAGATAGATAGATAGATAGATAGATAGATAGATAGATAGATAGATAGATAGATAGATAGATAGACAGACAGATAGATTTCTATAAGCTTGCAGCAAAATTTCAGTAAATAATCAACACCTTTCCAAATTGACCAACTTACCGATCTCAACAGTGCCAGCATATTCCTCAGGTAACGGATTAAACTGAATACCATACGTGTATGTGCCATCATTTTCTGGCAATGGTACTGTCAGCGAACAGTATTTTCTCTTTCTCCAAGACCCAGAGATGGGTGTCCATTGAGAGTCACTGGAAAATGTTCCTGGAAGTGTTTTGGCATCTGTTCTTTTCTAAAAGACAGCATGGACAAGGAAAATGGACGAAGAAAATGTTTTCTTTATAAGCCTTAATAAAACGTGCGTATAGCTGGGGACGTCTAGAATTTTATTGCAATGTACATAATGACTTAAGACGTCTAGAATTTTATTGCAATGTACATAATGACTTAAGACGTCTAGAATTTTATTGCAATGTACATAATGACTTAGGACGTCTAGAATTTTATTGCAATGTACATAATGACTTAAGACGTCTAGAATTTTATTGCAATGTACATAATGACTTAAGACGTCTAGAAGCTTATCGCAGTGAACAGTCGGAACATTCCAGAAATTTGCTCTTTTATTGTTTATCGGTCAAAACACAGTTCGGCCAATCTCAAGAGCAGCTATGTTGTCCTGTGTGAATGTCAGTTAGGAACATCAAAAGTACGTTAACTGAGACGAAATAAAATAAATTATTATGGCTTTAGTTTCGTGTATACTCAAGGATAATTAAATCGAAGCATAGAAAAGTCAATCAGTCATGTTGAAGTAATCAACTAATTCTGCAACAATTAAAACAATATAATTTCTCTACAATAATATAGCTACCTATTGTCACAGGAAAACTTGTTACACACACACATAGAGAGAGAGGGGAGGTACAGACAAACAGGGTGTGACAGAGGCAGAAATAGAGAGGCAGGCAGAGAAAGATAGAAGAAGTGAAAAGCAGGAAAATGGCATACGAATGTAAGAAATCTCTGGAGGATATTTCTTTTTCTTTACCTGGTTCCTTTGCCACTGGTAGAAGGTGCATGCGTGAATTTGTTGGTTCTCTGTCCATAATGAGCAAGTGGCCGATAGTGTCCAGTTCTGCGTTGTAGACAGAAAACTGCAAGTGACGTTGCCGTTGCTACCTGCAACACACGAATGCATCAAGTTTATTTTTGTCGACGTATGTACGCACACCTGTGTACCTGTAGAGAAAGTTCTCTAAAATCATCTAAACGGTGCGCAGACGGTTAATCGCGCGTCACTTAATAGCGGACAGTTAAGCGCAGACAGATAACCGCAGACAGTTCAACACTAAGACAGTTCACCGCGTGACAACTAAACGGACATACTTTTAATCGCACGACACTTCCACGCCGTTGTTTACATGTATATCAGCTATTTAAAAGTAGACATTGTACACTGTATTGACAGTGCTAATATTTCGGAAATACTTGTTTACTTAACCTTCTATTGCTCATCTTTCGCATTCTTAACATAATTTCCAGTTCCAGACAGTACATAGAAGTTTCTTATTTCAAATTTCTTGGATACAGTTTAATAGTACGACAGTAGGTTATGAAAGACCTCTTATTTTTTCTTTTTTTATAAACTTTTATCATTTTTTTCCTTGTGTACCTGATTTTATATACTTTTTTGCGACAAAGCACGTTTAACTGATGACGATTAACTGTCATGCGATTAACTGTCTTCGCGATTATTTGTCATACCGTTTAGGTGGTTCGACTTTAAGTGATGCGATTAAATGTCTATAAATCCATCTAAATCAGGTCATGTAAAAATTTTACATTTCACTAAACTGTTTAATATTACAAAGGCAGTATGATGAAAACTAGATTTTATTTTGTTCGATGACAAAGCAGTTGGATTTTTTTATTTTGTTTCTTGGGTTTTTTTTTTGGGGGGGCGCCTGGAGTGGGAGCTTTGGAGGTACAGTTCGAGCGCCGCCCACCTTCATGCTGCCAATAAAATTATCCTCTATCCCAGTGTCTACATCTTCATGCTGCCAATAAAACTATCCTCTATCCCAGTGTCTACATCTTCATGCTGCCAATAAAACTATCCTCTATCCCAGTGTCTACATCTTCATGCTGCCAATAAAACTATCTTCTATCCCAGTGTCTGCATCTTCATGCTGCCAATAAAATTATCCTCTATCCCAGTGTCTACATGAATGTTTGAATAGAAGTCTACACTCTCATTGCATCACACAATCTGGCATTAAAAAGTGAATATCGTTTAATCTAAATGTTTAAAGCTGACAAAAGTGTATGTATATGTGTGTATGTTAGTATGCATCTTATTGTTCAAATGTGTGTGTGATTGCATGAGAGACAGACAATGAGGGAGAAAGACGATAGAAAACATGATTTATATAATTTCAATAACCACTTAAAGATTAAGATGTTTATGAAATATGTTTTAAATTTATTCTAAAATATAAGCTAGTCATTAAAAATGTTGGAAGAATAAATTATTTAAAGTCGCATTGGTGCGTGAGAAGTAAAGATAAAATGCAATATTACGATAATAAAAATGAATTCACTTACCGTTAATATAGGCAATAAATATTAAAAATACAGCCAACTGTAAAAACGCTTCAAACTGCATTGTCAGTCATCACGTCCGTTGCATCTTTATCTTTAAATATTCTTGAACACAGGCAACACGGCGTTACATGGACGTGATCGAGTAAATGTGAGGGAAGTGTGTGTGTGTATGTGTGTGTGGTGAAAGGGAAGAATGTCAGGATACTATGAGTAAACGAAGAACAGATTATAAACGAACGAACATGTCCGCTTATGACAAAGGTTTAGCACTTTTTCCCTATCGGCCACCACACTGTGTGTGTGTGTGTGTGTGTGTGTGTGTGTGTGTGTGTGTGTGTGTGTGTGTGTATGTGTGTGTGGGTGGGAAGGAGAGAGAGAGAGAGAGAAATCAGTTTGCAGGTCAATAGCGATTTCCGATTTTTAGCTAGAGGGAGTGAAGCTGAGGTGTGAAACGCGATATTCGCAACAGGGTTCTAATGTGTCAGTCCGCTAAACATATAGGCCCTAAAGCGTGCTATAAGAACACAATAATAAATAAATAAATAAATCCTACAATTTACAAAAACCTTCATGTTTCCAAAGGCCTCAGTTAGAGAGTTTTATTTAAATCTGAAGTTTGTACTATTTCTTTAGTAGCCGAACGTGACGAAACTTTGCACCACCTAGAGATACTTAGTGCACAGAACTTATTGTAGGATTTTTAGCCAATCAAATAATTCCTTCTGCTGGGTTTCCTCTGGGTTTTGTTTGAACAACAAACATTGTTGCGCCCATATAAAATGTTGGATTCACTGTAAATCATAGTAAAACCATTCAGTGACATCTTGGCAGAAAACAAAAGAGAAGCAATGAATACACTTGAAATCACTATGACGGCGAAGCAAATGATATCGAAAAAAATTAACCCGTTTGTTTGATAATGATGGGTTGACACACGTTTTCCATCGACATTGTTATCACCTGTTACTGAAAAACAGATAAAAAAAAATAGTTTTAAAAAAAACCAACCTGTTCTAAACGCACTCAACAAAAGTTAACAACATAACAAGTTTAAAGCCTAAGGTGGAAGTACATTTACACATTATTTGTCAAAGGGAGATAAATATGTTCAACATAAAGCTGACATATATACTAAAGTAAGTAGTATTGTGAAACTAAGGGCAAGACTCTTCTCGGGCACGAAGACAATAAAGGAGATGAAAGGATTCTTCTTATATTCGAGGGAGAAGTGGTGTACCTTTGACATTGTTGCACTGTGTACGCCCGGTCAGATTATGTGGGAGAAGTGGTGTACCTTAGACATTGTTGCACTGTGTACGCCCGGTCAGATTATGTAGCAGAAGTGGTGTACCTTAGACATTGTTGCACTGTGTACGCCCGGTCAGATTATGTAGCAGAAGTGGTGTACCTTAGACATTGTTGCACTGTGTACGCCCGGTCAGAGAGGACAAAACCAGAGGGTCGTGCAGAAATAGAGGATCAGATTCATAAAAGATTTTAATGATTTTTTTCAAATGGAACATGTCTTGAAAAATATAGAAAGAAATAATGCAGAGAAGTCGTATACTATTGGTACTGTTGACATTAGATACAGATGCACTGTATCGGTTTTCAAATGAAGCACAGCCGTCAGGTCATTTAGTGCACATAATTAACTATAATGAGCAGGACCCAACACAAATATAATTGATGTTGAGTTTAATTGTAAAAAATAGAAATTTTAATAATTGATGTTGAGCTTATTTGTCAAAGACAGAAATTTTACATATATATGGAAGGAATAAACCAGATTTTATATAGTCTTGTGATTTATTGAATTGAATCATGAAACGTTGTAATACTGAGTCTGAAAATGGTCTTACATTTGTCTCCATGGCTGAAATTAAAAACTTATCAGTTTTGCTATAGAATATTATATATTATATTGTTTCTATTTTTTATTGACAAATACATAAATTTGATATTTTTAACCCAAAATTTAAAAGACTTACAATTGATTTAAATTATAACAGAAAGTATCTAATATTTTTAATATCTGCACACACACACACACACACACACGCTCATATACATTCATGCGATCATACATTTTGCAATAACTTTGAATGCTTTTTATGTATCTGTAAGCCTTAGCCTGGTGGCCGGGCAGGCCTCGCCCAGCGCATTAAGATGAAAAACTAATTTTCATATTTAACATCTCTACCCACGAACAAACCCGGAAAGTCGGAATCTACTATCATGCTGTTTCGTAATGTTAATTCCTATTCCTGTTTTCTCTGGATTTATGGTCACGTGTTCCGTCTGTATATATAACGTCCTAGTTGTTATTGTGATGGAGTGTGTATTTTAGTATTGCTCGAGTTACGAGTGTTTAGCTTACTTATTTTGAGTACGTCTTTGTCTGAAGTGTGGTGTAGTTTGCTCGAGTGTTTAGCTTACTTATTTTGAGTATGTTTTTGTCTGAGGTGTGGTGTAGTTTGCTCGAGTTTTTAGCTTACTTATTTTGAGTACGTCTTTGGCTGAGGTGTGGTGTAGTTTGCTCGAGTTTTTAGCTTACTTATTTTGAGTATGTCTTTGTCTGAGGTGTATGTAGTTTGCTCGAGTTTTTAGCTTACTTATTTTGAGTACGTCTTTGTTTGTTTGAGGTGTGTGTAGTTTGCTCGAGTTTTTAGCTTACTTATTTTGAGTACGTCTTTGGCTGAGGTGTGGTGTAGTTTGCTCGAGTTTTTAGCTTACTTATTTTGAGTATGTCTTTGTCTGAGGTGTATGTAGTTTGCTCGAGTTTTTAGCTTACTTATTTTGAGTACGTCTTTGTTTGTTTGAGGTGTGTGTAGTTTGCTCGAGTTTTTAGCTTACTTATTTTGAGTATGTCTTTGTTTGTCTCAGGTGTGTGTAGTTTGCTCGAGTTTTTAGCTTACTTATTTTGAGTACGTCTTTGTTTGTTTGAGGTGTGTGTAGTTTGCTCGAGTTTTTAGCTTACTTATTTTGAGTACGTCTTTGTCTGAGGTGTGGTGTAGTTTGCTCGAGCTACGAGTGTTTAGCTTACTTATTTTGAGTATGTCTTTGTTTGTCTCAGGTGTGTGTAGTTTACGTACAGGTATTTTGGAGTACTACAGTTTCGAAGGCTGGTTGTATATTTGCGCTTTAAAGTTGGTTTCTTACTCATAGTACTTGATTTGCAAGTCTGATTTTAAGAGATGATGTATATTTTACAAGATTGCGTGTCTTAAATGGATTTGGAGATTAAGGTGTTGTGCTATTGGTTTTGCCGTAATTATATAATTTATTGATATTTTCACAGTTTATGCTATTATGCTTATGTAAGATGTGGTAATTAAAATCCAAATGCTATTTTAGGGCTCTGGCTTGTGTGCTGATTGGTTTATTCATTAACTTGGGTTGAGGTCAATTAGAAGTGGATCTGCATAGGATAGTTTGGACATCACGAAGGCATGATACAAGCTAAACAAATTTTTCTTTCACTGTTTGAACTCATAGTTTACATATCATTAATTCATAGTTACATATCATTAATTAAGTTCGCTATTGCTGTTTGAACTCAAGAGTTTACATATCATTAATTAAGCTCGCTATTGCTGTTTGAACTCAAGAGTTTACATATCATTAATTAAGTTCGCTATTGCTGTTTGAACTCAAGAGTTTACATATCATTAATTAAGCTCGCTATTATTGTTTGAACTCAAGAGTTTATATATCATTAATTAAGTTCTCTATTGCTGTTTGTGTTGGCCTCAGACATATTCTCATAAAATATGTTGCATTTGTCATTTTAATATTTATTTTAATTCTAGTAGTGCTTTTAATTATATTATTGATTTTATCATAATAATTCATTTCATTTTAACATTGCTTTTTATTGTAATATTGATTTTAACTGGAATACTGATTTTAATTATAATATTGATTTTAATATGTTTTTCACAAGCTCTTGGAAACTATAAGACTCAATTGCTCAAACTTAAAATAACGAAACCACTTAAAAAGCATTTGAATTTGTAAAATATGTCCACGATATGCTAGAACTCTTCTAGCTTCTACAACCATGTTGTGAGCTTGTACAACCATGTCGTGAGCTTGTACAACCATGTCGTGAGCTTGTACAACCATGTCGTGAACTTGTACAACCATGTCGTGAACTTGTACAACCATGTCGTGAGCTTGTACAACCATGTCGTGAACTTGTACAACCATGTCGTGAGTCTGTCTGAATCTTTGTAGCTAATCATGGTTCTGTGTTCACAATTACTTTTATTTTAAGATTTAGAAGCCAAATGTTATAAATTCTTAAAGAATATGTTATAAACTTTCTAAATTATGTCAAATCTCACAATGGACTTTATCAATCCCTCTGGTCTATTTTAGCTGCTAGCAGAAATTGAGATCAAGTTTAAAGCGACTTCATGCTGGTGGGTCATGCATTTGCATATAATGACAGAACCATGATTCTGAGTCCTCATTTTTCTATATCTGTTTCCCCTTTGCTCTGAATAGATCTAGATGTAATTAAGAGTCAGTGGAAAATTCTGATCCCCCACAGTTTAGATTTGTGGGTATTTCATTGGATGACCTTACAATATTTGTTCAATGAGAACACAGCAATGGAAACAAATAACTCGTCACCAAGGCGAAGTTTCGCTATACATAATTTCGTATAGCTTGCCACACTCTCTTCAATGGTACATTATTGTACCATCTTATTTTTTCAAGCATCTCAAGTGGTGTCTAGGAACATTAAAATTTTGTTAATTCAATCAGCATATCTTGCCACCATACATCACTTTACACACCACTCCCTGACATTAATGAATGAATGAACTGTAGAATAATTGAATTTTATTTTAGAATATATACTGTATAGTAAGGAAATTATTCAAACATTCTTTCCTGGAAATATTGATGTCAAGTAATTTTTTCACTGTATTTGTCATATGTATATTTGATTGTTGACATAATAAATTTATTCTTAAATTTATTGACCTTCTTACACATATTGATAACCTTATATTGGAGAAGAAAGTGGGTGGATAGGGGCTAGCTAAATATAGATTAAAGACAGATTTGTCTTCTCCTTTAGTAAGAAGTTTTCTACCTATGGAATACTGTGTGACATTAAATATTTATCTTTAAATGTTGTGGAAGAGAGAAAACGTTTACAGCGTCCGCATATACGCCAAGTGATAGAGACGAGTGGTGTCTGCTGGAGAATCATTAATAAAATAAATTAAGATTCTCATCACTTGAAGTTAGTTTTGGATAATTAATTAATTCATAATAATCATATCCATTAACTAAGTGACATTGGACGTCACAGAATGAATTAAAATAACAAACATGTACATGATGAATACTAATATATGCACACAAGCTTAATCATAACTACTGTACATAGTTCAATCATAAGTTCAAACTGACTGACCTTTCTCAGCAAAAACATTTCTGCCAGTGCGGGATGGACTCTGATCTTAGAGGCTGATTTTGGGGCGCACAAAGACAGTCAGGGATAATCACGTGGTCAGTCGGACTAAATATCTGGCGAATTATTACAATTGAAGTACTAGTTTGGCCAAGATTGTATGATATCGCTAGCAATCACCAGAGTCAACAAGCTGACTCGGGCCCGATCAGACGAGTCTAACAGTATTTTGAAGCCCTGAGAATCTGAAGATGAATGAAATTTCTGAAATTACCCCTCGTTCAGTCACACATTTAAACATTAAATGTCATTAAAAATGCATATAAAGATGTATATTTACTTTTGCTTTCTGAGCTTTGAAGATGCACATCTTCACTGTTCCTGACCTGTCTTTTTAGCTTGTCTGTAAAGAAGTCACGATTGCCTTAATGACTATGTAAAGTTTTAAAGACTATGTAATGTTTTTAATGAATGTGTAAAGTTTTCAATATCTAGGTAAAGTTTAAGTACAAGACCACAAATAAGAAATACCAATGTGTGATGTGTGTATGGATGGTATGCTAGACAAGGGAATTGTATGATGTGTATGGTTGGTATGTCAGACAAGGGAATTGCATGATGTGTATGGTTGGTATGTCAGACAAGGGAATTGTATGATGTGTATGGTTGGTATGCTAGACAAGGGAATTGTATGATGTGTATGGTTGGTATGTCAGACAAGGGAATTGTATGATGTGTATGGTTGGTATGCTAGACAAGGGAATTGTATGATGTGTATGGTTGGTATGTCAGACAAGGGAATTGTATGATGTGTATGGTTGGTATGCTAGACAAGGGAATTGTATGATGTGTATGGTTGGTATGCTAGACAAGGGAATTGCATGATGTGTATGGTTGGTATATTATACAAGGGAATTGCAGAATATGTGTAGGTGCGTTTTGAAAAGAGACGAGTACAATGAATTACTAATCATCTGTATACGCCTACTTCTATACAATTATTCACACATATATTTAATAGTGCATTCATTCACACATGTATTTAATAGTGCATTCATTCACACATGTATTTAATAGTGCATTCATCCACACATGTATTTAATAGTGCATTCATCCACACATATATTTAATAGTGCATTCATTCACACATGCGTACACACTTTTTGTGTATAAACATGCACACATATAATAGTACTATCATAAATAAATACACATTTGTTTAAGTTATGGATAGATATACATATGTGTATAAATGTAAACACACATACCTACATACTGACATCACACTTGTGTAGATCTGCATGTAATTCACTACAACAGACACTAAAACGCAGATACCATCAAAACATGATAAAATTCAAACGTGCATAATACAAGAGATCGAGGAGGAGGGGTGCGCGCGCGTGTGTGTGTATGTGTGTGTATACACATTACTCTTTTACTGAGTAGAATATGTGTGTGTAGTCGGTAATACATTTTACAGAAGAAACCGTTTTACTAGTTGACCGATAATGTACATATCAACATTAGTAAAAGCACATTTAATATACATTTCTAGTCAGACATACAACATTTGATGACAACTTTTTCTCTCCTAGTCATAGATACAACTGACATAAGCAGTCTCATACACATAGTCACACACAATCAGAATAAAACACACTGGCACACAAGAATAGTTATACACACACACACACACACACACACACACACACACACACACACACACACTTACTCATATGCAGTCATATTTACAGTCTCTCACTCTTTCACACACATACACTCACACAAACATAAAGTAAAAGAGCCATAAACACGCACAGTCTTACACATGCACAATTACACGAGCGCGGGCACTATCACACACACGTACACGCACGGTCACACACACACATTATCACACGTAGTCACACATGCACGCAGCTACACGTGCGCATTGTAACACACTCACGAACAGTCACACAGGTAATATTTACACAAATATTTATAGTCTCAAATAAGTCTCATACAGTCTCACGCGTAGTCACAAAATATGCAGTCACACAATCACATGCGCACACATTCACATTCACAAACAGGTATAATATCACACACACACACACACACACACATAAACGCAAGCACGCACACACACACAAGAACAGTGACATACGCAAGCACACACACAGTTTTACGGACCTTCGCATACAGTCTCTCACACGCAAACAATTACACATAATCATACGCGCAGCCTCACACAAATACCTAGTCATGTAGTCTGTCACACATGCTCTTTCACACGCAATCCCTCTAACACACAGTCACACAAACATTCGCACAAATTCACACGCAGTCTTATGCGCACGCAAGGTCATGCACATTCACACAATCTTACATATATGCAATCTCACAAAGTTTCACGCATAGCCACACACGCCCAGTCGTACTTATAGTCCACACATGCGCAGTCACTCTCACGAACAGTCACGCACATATACGCAGTCAGTCTCACATGCACAGTCACACATGCACAGAGGTCTTTTCACGCTCATTTACATACCCAGCCATGCAAACAGTCTCAAACAGGATAGGTTCACGCAGTACAGGTTCATGCAGTCATACACAAAAACAGCGATATACACAAAGTCACATACTGTAAAACACGCGAACAAATCCTCACTTTGAAAGTAAATACGCATAAATGGCGTGGACGCGGGTATGGCTAATATCAGCAAAACCAGTACAACGACAAAAACTTCAATGTCTACGCCTGAAAATAGTTAAATCGAAATAGAAATATTTCAATAAAAGTTAATGTTATTGTTTAATAATAAATAATTAATACTTAAATATACTATTCGTCGAAATTAGTTATTAAAAATATGTAATCTTTATCAAAATCAATCGTCGTTGTCGTCGTTGTGGTCACCATCATCTTCATCAGTATTTGAAACTACTTAAATGAAGAACATAAAATTAGAAAACAGAAACAAAAACTCGATTCTTAATGTCTAGGCTTTCTGTATTCTTTTTCTTTCTTTTTTCATTTTACTATTTTTTAATTCTTCTTTTGTCATTTTTTATGGGGTGTCTTTCAGATTGGTACTTTGAGATTGTACGGTACAAGAGCTAATATATGAGTATATTAGATAAACATTAAATCAATGGTCTCTTAGGTGTCTTTTGCATCCCCCCTCCCCGCCCATTTTTGTTAATTTGGAATATCTTCTGTATCGAGGCTTTATGGAAAGTTTTAAAGTTAAGTCATAAAACTTCTTGAAGACTCACAGACCTAAACCAAATATATGTATAATATTACAGACTGAAAAATAACGACTACCAATAAACTGCAGTTAGTTGTCTACGGTATTAGGAATGCAAGCTTTAGATGGTAATTTAATGTTCTTAAACAAGTTTTCTATGAAAACACACCTTTACCGTGCTCTTTGGATGGTGTTCATAATGACGTTTTAATTAACGATGAGTTGCAATTGCATCACAAAAGCGCAATGACGTCATACATCACTTCAAGCCGGTTTCGGATCGAAACAATTAAACCAGTTTAAAATCGTCACAGTAAAAACCTATCTATAGTGCCTTTAACTGATGTTGTTTATGCCTATCAATAAATATACATGCCTTTTTCATATGTATCCTGGTTTGCTGTCATCGATGCATCTGCAATATTAAAAATAAATATATAAATGAGGTGTATGTCAGGGAGAGAAAGTGTGTGTGTGTGTGTGTGTGTGTGTGTGTGTGTGTGTGTGTGTGTGTGTGTGTGTGTGTGTGTGTGTCCACTTGATACTTTTATTGCCTTCCACACATACATTTCTCTATAGCACAAATGCTCAAAAATAATCACTTACCATTTTCAAGAGCACAAGAAAGGGCGACACATTTTGCAACAAAAAACAAATAGAATATTAAAAACATTACAAATTTCACAATAAACGACGACTAAGGATGTTAATGGCGACAACTGTCAGATAGCGAGTGAATTTAGAGCAGTGTTAAGTCGTTGACGTAGTGTGTGTGTGTGTATATATATATATATATATATATATATATATATATATATATTTCTTTGTTTCAAGTTCGGGTCATCACAATTTAGTCACTTCCTGCTTTAACACTCAGTAAATATTTCTTGTTTCCTTCAACCAGAGTTTAGAATCAGTAGGTCCAATTTAGAAAACGAAAAATTAATTCAGTAATTTTAAATGCATGTAACATGGCAAATATATTGCTGATGTACAGGCAGACCTATAATTTTTGCCCTCTTTTCTAACTGCCTGATAATCTCGTCCATGTGATCTTCCTTTTCATTAAATGGATGAAAGTGAAATTTTATGTTTGTTTCGCGGCTCGGTGCCTCTGCTATCGGTTCCGAGTTGGGCCTTTCTGTCTATATTTTGCTGTCTAAACTCTCTCTTCTTTCTCTCTCTTTTCTTTTCTCTCTCCCTCTTTTCTATCTATCTATCTAAATATATATATATATATTGTGATGCCAATGCCGTCTAGTTAATGGTTATTATTATTAATTAATTAATTAATCATCCATAACTAATAACAAGTGGTGAGAATCTTAATTAATGTTATTAATAATTTTCCAGCTAATATAACTCGTTTCTCTCACTTGGCGGATATGCGAGCGCTGTAAACATTTTCTCTTCCACAACATTAAAGACAAACATTTACCGTCACACACTATTTCTGTAGGTGGAAAACGTCTTAGTAAAGGAGAAGATAAATCCGTCTTTGAATCTATACTTAGCGAGTCCCCATCCACCCACTTTCTTTATGAATATGTGAAAAATGTTCAATAAATTTATCATATGAACAATCAAATATACATATAACAATTAATATGAAGAGATTACTTGACGTCAATATTTCCATGAAACAATGTTCGAATAATTTTAATACCTATACAGTCTTGTATCCCTAAACACAATTCAACAGATTAGTGTCAATACAAATCACAGCATAGTTCTTATAAGAGATCAGAAATAGAGTTATTAGAGATAAGCGATAATAGTTCTACATAACCTTGTCTAGGCAAAGCTGCAATAGTAATTTTATTGTTCACGTTATTACTGTCAATTCCACATTTCCCTTCTCACGTTGCAGAATACAGAATCCTGCTATTCTCTTCTGGCCATCTGGTGCTCTTCCGTATTAGCTCCCTCAGGAAGAACAACAATTGTAGCCATTTCTAGTAACTTCCTTGTACCAGAAATTGTTGGATGTAGTCAGCATACATCAACTGAGTGCAGTGTGTTCCTTACACTTACACACTGTGTTCGATACTTCTCATATCTACCACAGTCACCATACCACATCATACCACAGTCACCATAGATTTATAATCAGTAAACCAAGAGATTCAGGTAAAACAAGGAAAGACTGCTTATTCCCTGTAAAATATAATCATGGAACAAACTTTAAGTTTCCAGTTTATTCATCCTTAACTCCATTCTCTCTTACATTCAAGCCTTGCCTTACAGTTTCCTGCATCAGTATTAGCCTGATACTTGCACACAGCATAATAAATACAGCATATTAATTTTATGAGTGCATCCACTAAAAACATTGTCAAGTGTCTAATTACTATATACGAGATCTTAGTTCAAATATTTGTAGAAATAATAATCTATTCACATAATACATCTCTACGTTAGACACAAGTATAACATAACAATAGCAAAATGCACGAATATTTCTATGTCCATTCTCTCTCAATCAGTCAGATAACTCACCATTAAGTTAATGGCTGCCTTTCATGAACTGACTTCTTGCCCCTCCAAAATCAAAGTGATTAGACAATAAAAATTCTCTACAGCAGGTTAACGTTTAATCTCAGCTCATTGGCTGGTCTCATTCCCATAAATCTTAACCATTTGATTATAATAAAAGCTACTCATCCAGTTGGAACTGTTTGGATTGCATCAGCAATTTCTAGCATATTCTCAGCTCGAGTGTTTACTCCAACTCTGACACTTACAAAAATACTACCATAAGGAGTGCCCAAGGATGGATCACTTCGACATTTTAACAATTTATATAACAATTAAGTCTAGAAATAAGGATAGACAAATTTACTCCACTATGCTGTATAAAATTATTTTAAATTGTTATATTATAACTGCGTCACTTATACAGATTGTTGTATGTGATAATTATTCCCAATAAGTAGAAAGCAGAATGAGGAAAGACTGGATGGAAGACTGAGTACAGACTGAAAAGTGGGATGAGAATTGAGTAGAAATAAAGATGATGGACGATAGTATACAGAAAAATGAGCAATGAAAGTATTAGCTCTACTAATTTGGCGTAGGCGTCAAACGTACTCTTATACGCACATAAACACAACACACACGCGCCCCCCCCCCCGCCCCCCATATTTTCACAAAATTACTCACCTGTAGTTAATGCAACGTCCTCTGATCTGGTACTAGGTCCTAAAATTGTTAAACATGGAAATAAACATTGACGATGAGGGATAATATTACTGAAAATGTAAAAGGTTATTTGTGTTTATGTCAGTCTGATTTATGTGCGTGAGTTTTTACAAATTAAATATCACATTAAATATTGCAAGGCATAATAAATGATTCACTTATACTTTCGCAAAAAAATAAAGTTGTTAAAATGCGTAAATCGTCTGTTTCGAATGTAGAAGTGTTACGTAATTAATAATAAATAACCAAACATTTATAATATTCCAAATAAAACTAGAATTTAATATTTATATATTCAAAATGAGAAATGCAAAGAAAGTACCATTTTCGGAGAAGGGTAAATACAAATACGTGTTTGTTTGCGAGTGTCGATTAATTGTTTTCTCGCTTTTGTCTTAGTAATTGAAGTTTTCTAACAAGAACCGAAATCATATTTAATAGTTAAGCCATAAAACCTCTGGGAGTTTGTGTGTGTGTGTGTGTGTGTGTGTGTGTGTGTGTGTGTGTGTGTGTGTGTGTGTGTGTGTGTGTGTGTAGGGGGTTGTGGTGAGTGAGAGAGACAGTGTTTGTGTTCGACATTCAATTATGCCCAGCTGAATCACCCCTTTCGTAGAACCTGGGATGATAATTGTTGATGCACAAACAATTACTAATTTTGATCAAAGTCGTGTCTACACGTCGTGAGTTTTCGACCCACGGTCAGTGTACGTAGACAATACAAATGTTACAGTATAGAGTTATACGCAATGAAATAATAAAGAATTTAACAAACGGACCTATGAAGTAAAAACAAATATTTATATTAATAAAAAGATGAGAACAAAGTTTGTTATCTAAATGCAGCCTAGATAACTACATACACGGAACCCGTAGTCCTATTCTATTTCTGGAGTATTCAGTGAATATAGTTCATCTCTTTTAGTATAGACACTGTTCGCTTATATGTACAACTACAGTTCAATATAAACCAATTATTTTACTTACAGAAGTTCAAAAAGGGGTCAACTGTGCAAATCAGTAGTGTTTGGTGTATTTATAGCCAATTTCAAGTCGTAATCCTAGTTGATTTTGTTGTAAACGCGATTGAAAGAGTATCTTTCTATGATATTTTGCAATATACACAAACGTTATAATGTACACATACTCGCTTGATGACGACACAGAAGGCCACACAATTACTCTTTTATGCCAAAGTATGACACTTGACAAAAATAAAACATCCTTTGCACTAGTGACACACACTACTGCATGAATACCTTTCATGTTCACGAAGCAAAGAAACGAGCCTTTACCGAGTTTTGGCCAGAAACGTATAGCCACTCGGTGTTATCATGCAGCGATCACGTGCATCAATGACAAATTTTATTTTTATTTTAAAACAAAATTCACGAGCTTTATAAAAGTTTTAGTGATTACAATATAATATTTGCCAGCGTGATTGAAATTCGTGGTTTTATATAATATGATGAGGATTCCTGTTCACTCGATCACTACAACATTTTGGCAAACCTCTGGTGTAATAAATACGAAAAGACATTTACACTTACCGTCGTTAGTGAAGTTTAGTGAATAGGTCTTTTTAACATTATTCAGGGTAGAAGATTCGATATATGTTACAGTACAACTAATCTCTCTTGTCTCCCCTGTCCGAAGTTCTGGAATAACTTTCACATACACGGTGCTTTCCTCTACCAAACATGACGCAAATGCTTGACTTGTCTTGCATTCATCGGTGAGTTTAAGGTATGAAACTAAAGAGAGATTACTGGATGACGAATAAAATATCTTTATTGAAATGAAATATTTGTCAACATTTCCGCCACACTGAACGTATTGAAGACTTTTGCTAACTCTGGTGAAGCTTGTAAATGTTATTTCCGCTAAGAAAAAAAGACACACAGGCAAACAAACAAACTTTAACTCAGCAATAAATATTTTATTAAAGTGGTTATGTACAGCTGAAAGACCATGAGAAAAGGTCTCTAGGTGAATGATGAAAATAAGCTAAATTATCAGAATTATATTTAGATGATTACAGTGAATTTTTTAAAAGTTGTATTTCCCTAATGGATATTGTCATATTAACGATTACAAATAATGTTTCTGCAAGATTTTCAAAGCTATAAATGTACTCAAAAGAACATCAGAGGACCACATAACTACTAGTTTGTTTTAAAGCTATAGCACATAAGAAAGGCAAATCGTCCTTGTTTAAGTGTTTTATACCTGTTTTAACTGCACACAACACCGAAAAACATTCTTGACTGGGTTCTGGTCTAGAACATCTTAGTTTCTGTCGTCAAGCTGTCAATTCGTACATAATGGAGAACTTTGCTTTTTATTTACCATCGACACTAAAATAACAGCTTTTATAAACGTTGATGGCTACTTTAAATTTGCCAGGCATTATTTATAAAAGTGGAAATTACTTTAAAAATCTGTTTGTTTGCTTTCTACTAAATATAAACTTGATGTGGATTCATTTTGACTTGGTTTCTAACATAAACTGAATCCAACATACCTATGATAAAAAGAATGTCTTAAAAGTCAAACATTTGCAAGATGAAAATTGTCTTTGATAATGACGTCGACAATGATGATGATGACGACTACGACGACGATGATGGTTGTGGTGGTGGTGGTACACCGTCTACAACAACTACTACTGTCTGGATTTTAAGTAAACAGGAATCAAGCACACAGACATCAAAATAAAGAAATAAAATGTGTTGGTACCCCCTAAATACGGATATCTAGGACGGACAACAAGTTGAGGACGTCACTTCCGGTAACTCGTATTGAGCCCCCAGAGGAAACGATTCCTCACAGATAAGACAGACAGACAGATAAGACGGAAGACAGACTCAAGACAGACGTTAGACGGACGTGACGATAACAATTATAAAGTCATACTAGACAAGAATAACAATGAATCTGACAACACTAATGAAAATTTAACAATAACTTTATATAACAATAAAAGGAAATAGAATAAAGAAAATAACAACAAAAGAAGTACAGTTAACAATGTTGGCCAAAATAATTTACAAAATATAAGTCCTATAACTAATTCAGGGAAAATACTAGCCCCTCTTATGAAGTGATTTTTAGTGTCCGTTTTCCTTTCCCCAAATCGTTCCTTTTTCTGTATTTTAGTTCCGATACACTATTATGCACTTCTGCTCAATGTTTATATTTCTGTACTTAGCTCAACTGGAGCAAAGGTCAACACAGCGTTGAGTCCCCGTCCCCGTCGCGCAAGCGTTCCCCGACGGCAGGCCCTTGAATAGTGGCTCCGTCCCTTTTCACTCTGCGTGAACAACAACCGGCAAATACGTCGTCTGCTCTCTGACCCGGATTTGGTCCTAGCTTCTGTTTGTAGATACTCTTTGTAGCTACTCTCTCTCTAGTTACTGTTTCTAGATTCTCTTCCTCTGATTACTGTTTATAGATTCTCTTCTTCTGATTACTGTTTCTCTAGTTTATAGATTCTCTTCCTCTGATTACTGTTTGGTTCTGAAATGTAATTAAGGCAGTGTAAGTAACTGCTAATTACAGAATAAAAGTATTTAGGTGCCAGGGCTACTACTTCCCTGAGCACATTGGCACTAATCTGAAAGAAAGGTTTAGTTAGAATACATAAATCATCCTCACACATCCTATTATCGTTTTGCTAAGTTTTACAAAATTAAAAGTCAGCCACACATACCTTTCACGTTCCGAAACCGAATGAACCCAACGTCATCTGGTTGGAGTGCAGTACACTCAAGGATTAGTCTTTCTGACTTAGAAATTTTCTCACTTCTAAAATGTTACCAGATGAAATCTCTGGGACTGCCCCTGCGTGTTTTAAAACTCGGGTTGTTTTGGGCAAGTGAAGAGAATTGGTTCGGCCCGACTTATATAAAGGCTTTCCAGTATTCCTGGCATTTCTTTGAAACTAACCCTTCCCTCTACTGTTATCTAAGAGTGGCCCTTTGATCCCCCCCCGACCGCTTCCTGTATTCTGGCCTATAGCTCAGTGTGAATCTATCCCCTTCTCTATCAGCTAGCTACAAGTGACCTTTGATCCCTAACCGTTTCCTATGCCCTAGCCCTGGGTGGTCAGGTCTTGTATAACTCTAACGTCCTGCTAATGTCTTGGAGTGGCTGGTCAGTCTTGTAATTAGTGTCTTGGTTAAATACTTTAAACGTATATTTTATGCTATGGTTCCTATACCTCTCATGTATCTACATTTTATTATTTTAATTTTTAAATGTTTATGGAGTGATGCCGGGCTAAGTTTTGCTTTCGCCTGACAAAATGAAATTGGAACTTTCAAGTAAACTGACGTATGGACAGAATAGCAACATGATACTGCACATAGTGTGATTTTATGTGGCTTTAGACACTCAAACAGGACACCAAAGGGATACTACACGTAATGTGACTTGATGTGGCTTGAGTCTCTCAAACAGGATACATGTAGTAAAGTAATACTGCATATAATGTGACTTGATGTGGCTTTAGACACTCAAACAGGATACCAAAGGGATACTACACGTAATGTGACTTGAAGTGGCTTTAGACACTCAAACAAGAGAAAGAAAATATAAACATCATATAATCATTGTTTGAAGAACTGGCATTGTGAGCGTCAAGAAGACATAGTATAGATTTTAGCGATGTAGCAAAACCGCTACCAAAGAACATACGTGTAGAAGAGAATTATTTGACTGAAAAGATAAAGATCACACATTGTAACTAAATTCAAAGCCTATGATTCGTAAACTTGAAATGATGATGTTCAAAGTCACTACAATGGAGAAATAGCGTTAAGACTGTAAGGTTGATTTGAAATAAGTCAGAAAATCACAAGTCATCTCCAGTCCTGGAGACATTTCCGGTAATTCTACATTTTCCTATAAAACTGACTTTGGATCTAGCAGGATTGTACAGGTTTCTGAGATAAAGATATCACAGATTTTATTCCCTCCCAACCACACACACCCCTTCCCACCAAGCTAAATAGATATTTTAAAGAATGTTTATATTACACTTAATTCTCACCAATATAACTTCACTCACACAATCCAGTATACATAAGTCATCGCTATTTGAGGAATCATTAATCTCACACCAAATACACTTTTTCTCCATGTCAACACCAAAGGTGTATTATTTTCTCACTATAAGTACCTGCTGTCAAGGAACATGAACTCCATGTCAACACAAAGGTGTAGTATTGTCTCACATTAAGTATCTGCCATCATAGAATATGCACTGAATATGCACTGAACAGCAGTGCGTGATCATCTGGCTTGGGTCTTAACATTTGACTACTTTCATAAGAGTTCAGAACATAGACCATCTGGCTACTCAGATCTCAAGCAGGTTCTATTCAGATTTAAAAGTATCTCCAACTTGTGCTCATTTAGCACATAGAGTGGAGATGCTTCAAGGTCGATCAGGTGCATTGATATTTGCAACTCTGCATTGTGAAATCTGAAATCCATTAAATCTCATTTTGTTAACTTTTCGAATATCTTCATGATAGAAATATTATAAGACTGAACTCTAGTTTCAACATCATACATGCAAAAATGGGTGTTTATATGAAATCCATGTTTCTGTTTTGGTGAACTTTAAGCATCTTAATTAGTTTTAGACAGAAAGTATTGTGATGCTACATTGATTTATGTGATTGTGTGTGTGTAGGTACAAGAAAATTTTAGTGAGTAGAGAGAAGAGATAGCACTAATGCTTTAAGTTTGACTACATTTTTAATTTGATAAATTTAAATATAACTATTAAAATGAAATAAGACATTACACCGATCATAATCATAACAAACGATTGCTAATATTTGTGGAATGAGCCATAATACATCCATGTAGCCTTAATGGACTTTTGGTAGTTCCTAGAGTTTAAGGTAAGGGTGGAGAGGATGAATTACCTGTAGCGCCATTTATACTGGACATTAGTTCTAATCAAATGCCAACGAATTTAAAAATAAAATTAACTAGTTAATTTTGTTTTATCTATAATTAAAGCTATAGTCAAAGTTATGAATACCAAAGATTAATTGTTTTCTAATCCCCCCTCCCCTTCCTCTCGGAAACATTTAAAAGTCATATCAATGGATTTCAAACTCATTTAAAACTCGTCAGCCGATTTAAAACTTAGTTCATCCTAACCCTGTTTTAATAAATCATCAGAAAATAAATCTCAGTTGAATTCTTTATTATCTGGCTGGGTGAAGTTTTATTTGTGATGAACTTGATTTCATTCTCCCTGGTATAAGATAAATAAAATGCTTTCAAATGCTTTCAGACTACCTAGATCTGAATGTAAAATGTCGAATACCTTTAATACTTCCACAACAAACGATAACAAAAGATGTGGCAAGAATCCAAGTGATATCGTTAAACATGTCTGTGTTGTTACCTACTCCATGTTAACGTCCCTATCCACACAATGACGTTATGGTCTATGTGAAGATTATTTACTTTCTTATAGCGTACATCACTGTTGACAGGTCTAGTGAAACTGATACAAACCTCTCTGTTTCCTTGATTGATTTATTTCCTGTGACACAAACACCACCCAAGTTATTGGTTATGATTAACATTATTATTAATCATCCATAACTAATTACAAGTAATTCAGAATCTTATTTTACTGTTTCTTTGCTAGTTTAAAAACTATTCCTATCATCATTGCTTTTTCATTCTAATATTTCTTTTAGTTATAATACAGTTCCTTATTGCAAGAGTTTGCTATTCATATTGCTTTAATTAAAATACAGTTCTTTATTGCAAGATTTTGCTATTCATATTGCTTTAATTAAAATACAGTTAAATGTACTTATTGCACAGTTTTGCTATTATTTATATATTGCTTTCAATTAAAATACAGTTACTTATTACACACTTTTTCTATTCATATTGCTTTTAATTAAAATATAGTTACGTGTACTTATTGTACAGTTTCGCTATTATAATATTTCTTTTAATTAAAATACAGTTACTTATTACACACTATTGCTATTCATACTGCTTTTAATTAAAATACAGTTATAGGTACGTATTGTACAGTTTTGTTATTCATATTGCTTTTAATTATAATTATTATTGGAAAGTTTAGCTATTTAGTTATAATCCAGTTATTTATTGGAAAGGTTTGCTATTTAGTTATAATCCAGTTATTTATTAAAATGGTTTGTTATTTAGTTATAATACATTTCCTTATTGCACGGTTTTGTTATCCTCTGGACAAGGAAAGTTACTTTTGCATAAAAGATTCAGATATGCGTGTGCCATGGTTATACAAGCGAGAAGAGTTAGATGAAACCATCAGATACATTAAAAAATTTCAAATGCTAATTAACTCCTTTCAGTTAATTTATTTTTAGGATTTAGATCTTACCGTTTTCAAAAGCTTGGAAAAAAGCAAAAATGTTTGAGAGCAGCAGCGGACAAAGGCATTTATAAATGTGTAGAAAATACATTTACAGTTGTACAGTGAAATGATGCGATAGAAATAATGATGTGAAGGATGTGCTATTTGTTTTTGTATACTTGGTATAGAGTTATTTCCCTGTTAATTGTTAGCACACGCCAACACTGGGAAATTCCACTAAACTTCCAGTCCGATCGAAGATCACTTCAAGTTTCTACCGAATTGTTTACTAACAATATTAGAAGAAAAAAATCTCATTATGTTTATAATTGTATCCCTTTTTTTCATTGTTAGAAACTATTATAGAATTGCGCATAATAATTACATTCTTCCAGTCAATATAAAATTATTCAAAGAAAACTTCTTATATTTCGTATTAACCAACTTTTAATAAAGTAATCACAAATAAACTAGAATTATTTACTTACACACACGCGTGTACACACATACATATATATAAAATTTCCTTCAATAAAACGCTTCTATTTTCTCTATAAATGCTTAGATTAGACATTAAAATGTAGTCTTACGTTTTGAGCTGGAGTTAATAGCACTTAGTAAATGAGTGCAATTGACTTACAGAAAAAGATATATATGATTATTTCCAGCAAATGTTTAACCAGCTGTAGTAGTTGTGGGGCTGGGATATTAATTAATAGCAGTGATAGTAGTTTGTATCATTTGAGTAGGAGGATTGTGTAACACCCGCAACGGAAATGACATAAGTAATAATTAATTATTATATTTTATATTTGTTATTTAATATTTTGAATTCCATTGTCTGTCACTCAATTTTTTTAGATTTCTTTCTGAACCATTGTTAAGTTAGGATACAAAATAACTGTTAAAGTGCCAATTAAGGGTTGGACAGTCCAGTCTAGTGATGTCTATATGATTATGTAATTGGCACTATGTAGCAGAGCCACCAGGTTTGCATTCTATAGGTCCTCAGTCATGCATGAGCAGATACCAATTGCTTGCAGCTATTTCTCTCAGCCATCACTAGACCTGTGTAAATGGAAGTCACTTCTCTTAAGTAACTGAAACATGAAAACACTGGCCCAGAGTTGGCCAGCAATTGTGTTTCCCACTTGAGAAATGAAAATAATAGGAACATGACTTGGGGCCCTTACCTGGGCCAGTCAAGTAAAAAGATCTTTTCTCCCAGTTATAACAATGAAAGGTAAAGACATGTACATATATAAGCTACAAGTTTGAGAGCAGACAGTCTATTTGGTGAAGGCTTGGATTGGTCAAACATGCAACATCATACTTTGAAGCCTTCGTTTTTTCCAGTCTTCATTTTTCCAGTCTACAATTTTTCATTTCTCCAGCCTGCATTATACATTCTGCATTCTTCCACAGTCTTTAGTTCATCACACCCTACATTAAACACTTCAATCAAGTCTTCATTGTTAAGTCACCAGTCATGTGACATCCACTCATGACATAACATTACCGTCCAGCTGCCTATGTATCAGTGACACATTTGCATATGTCAAAGACCACCCCAGCACAAAGACTGACAGTTTGCTGCAACATATGGTAAACACTGCCGATGTGCAAAGGGAGACAACTCCATCTTCATAGACAACCAGGTGATTGGTTTCTAAACTCTCTACCTCCATAAAATATCTCTGTGGTGTAACTTTACATTTCTTACTCTTATTAGTATCTGCATCCATTAGTAATTTAAAAGGAATTAGATTAAATATTCATAGTCTTGCTCTCCTCAAGAAACAGAAACTTTGGAGTCTGCATAATGAACTATACTTGGTCATAAACATTTTAAGAGATTATGAACTGTCCTATTATAACAAGTCTATTTCAGTAGCAGATTCTTAATCATTAACTTAGGTCTTAGGAACACTATGTCTTACTTAGCCCACCTTTGTGACTACTACTTATTGTGTACCAATTGTTTCTTAATAAATGGTAACTTTCATTGTGTTGAATAAATTTTGTTATTTGTTAATTACACTTCCACTTGTGTACTTAATCAAGGGGAAGATATGCATGGTTAGGGGGTGGGAGCTTAATTTTAATAGTGTTAAAACGTCAGACAACAACATATTTTGGGAAGTGTCCCTCTGAGAGAGAGTTTGTGGGCCAGAATTATTACACAATCAAAAAATGTTCAAGCTTTCAAGGAGGGATATGAATTCTGAACCAGTAACACTTAGAGACAGGTGAAAATAAATTAATTAAAAGTTAATATCTCTGGGGCCTGATAGAATTTCTCTGTCAGCAAATTATGAAGACCTGTACGTTTAGAATTAAGGGGTTGGGTAGCTTAATCCGTTAACCGCCAACCACATAACTGGGAATTCATACCGGAATGCTCAGTATAAATTAGTTTTGATAGGTTAGAATAATTGTTTTCTAAATCTTGTCACAGTATTAGGAAATGATGAGCCTCAAAGAATCCTAGACAAAATGCACTGTACACACAAAGGCAAATTAAAATAAATCTGTAAGGAAAAGAAATATTTTATTCTGTCTATCCTTTTTCCTTTCTTTCACTTTCCTTTTAACTTTGATGACTGTTAGTTTGTCAATTTTGTGTTGATTTTATGTTGTGATTGCCTAGAAATATTTTGATATGATTGCGTTATGATCTTAATTGATGATAATTTAGTATTGCTCCTGTGCAAGGTGCTTTGGTGAAATTAGCCCAGATTGTTGTATTTCTATTTTACACGGGTGCGTGAAATAACATTTTGTAAAACTGTTCTAAACATACTGAACTATCTCATGGTTCGTAATGGTTTGATATCTTAATTGGTTAATTGAGTTTTGATTATGTTAGACATCCATTTTTATTTTAATTAGCTTTGACAATGGCGGTTCCACTCAAACTCTCCAAGAAGTGGGCAGAAAATTTAGTTGTAGGTGAAGATGAGTTTACTACTTACTTTGCGAGAAAAACATCTACCTATAAACAGAGAGATATCGTTAAGACAGCAAGATATCAGGCAGAAAGGCCCCAATTGGAACCAATAGCAGAGGCACCGAACCGCGAAACAAACATAACATTTCACTTTCATCCATTTAATGAAAAGGAAGATCACATGGACGAAAGTATCAGTCAGTTTGGAAAGAGGGCAAGAATTTTAGGTCTGCCGGTACATCATATTAAATGAATTAAAATTACTGAATTCATTTTTCGTTTTCTAAATTAGACCTATTAATTCTAAACTCCCGTTGAAGGAAAGAAGATAGATTTACTGAGTGTTAAAGCAGGAAGTGACTGAATTGTGATGACCCGAACTTGAAACAAAGAGATTTTCATATACTACGTCAGCGAGTTAACACGGCTCTAAATTCACTAGCTATCTGACCGTTGTCGCCATTAACATCCTTAGTCGTTGTTTATTGTGAAATTTGTAATGTTTTTAATATTCTATTTCGTTTTTATGGCAAAATGTGTCGCCCTTTCTTGTGCGCTTGAAAATGGTAAGTGATTATTTTTGAGTATTTGTGCTATAGAGAAATGTATGTGTGGAAGGCAATAAAAGTAACAAGTGGGCCTACATCAGATTGAAAGTATACATTTTACAGATTTCATGTACATTTGTGCCATAGAGAAATGTATGTGTGGAAGGCAGTAAAAGTAACAAGTGGGCCTACATCAGATTGAAAGTATACATTTTACAGATTTCATGTACATTCTTTTCATCCAGCTAATCTACTGGTTAGTGCACCCATTGAAATATGTCATACTGTTGCACTCTTATCAATAAAGATAAATTATAATTTAGAGGAAATGATTTTATTTATTGGAGTGATGGTGGAGTAATGTATGATTTCGTTTAAATTCTATAATGAATTTATGTTACGCCTAGAAAAAATTATATCTATCCATCCATCCCGTCCGTTCATCTGTCCGTCTATCTGTCTATTGTCTCTGTCTCTGTCTGTCTGTCTGTCTGTCTCTCTCTCTCTCTCTCTCTGGTATAATATTTTCAGTTTGTACGAAATTATTTTTAAATTAATAGATTATAATTTCATCTGTTATAAAAGTGGAAGTGTGTGATAATTATTTCCATTGAGTAGAGAGGATTAGGAACGACAGGAGAAAATGAGTAGAGATTGAAAAGTGGGATAAGTGAGCAGAAATCAAGATGAGTAGTGAGAACATAAGGAAGAATGAGTAATGCGAATATTCGCACTACTAAAATGCCAACAGGAACTAAACATTAAACTTTTCTTAAAGTCAGCAGACGATAATGACGCATTGAATGAGTTATGCCTAGGAATTCGATGGTTCATCTCCCACCCCACTACACCCACCTCGAGTTTGAGTGCTGATGTCATTATATCAAAGGTCATAAGAGAAAAAGTCACCTGCAGAAAGAATTCAGAGGTTGAAAGTTAAAAATAAAATCACGTTGTTGTAAAATGCGTCAAAGATCCATATACCTCATTTCACCGACACTTGAAAGAAAGTGAGGAATTTTATTTTAGGTGATAAACTAGCCATGCTCCAAAGAAGTCGTGAGGTAGATGGAGTGAATCACTAGATGGAGTGCTCAAGATCATTGTTAATAATGCAACATTACTGAAGTAAATCGTCCTTAATGAATATTAAAATTGTCTAAATTCAGTAGAGTATAAAGGCTTAGTTTAATACTCGAAAGAGATCACTCAGGAATGCTCTGAGTAAATATCTGTCAATATTTTGAGCAAATGATAAGTTACGTTTGTGTGATTGTGTGTGTGCGCGCGCGTATTTTGTATGTGTGAGTTCATGTTGGTAGGGCGTGAATATACGTGTATGTGTATCTGTGTATAATGTGTTTAAGTTGTGTGTGTGTGTATGTCTGTGTAATACGTCTGTATGTTATATGTGTGTGTTTGCGTAATATGTGTGTATGTTTTATAAGTGTGTATCTGTGCAAAATGTTTGTATGTTGATTTTTTATGTAGAGCTGTGTAATATGTGTGTATGTTGGATGTTTGTGTCTGTATAATAAGTATGTTGTGTGTCTGTATAATATGTATGTTGTGTGTCTGTATAATATGTATGTTGTGTGTCTGTATAATATGTATGTTGTGTGTCTGTATAATAAGTATGTTGTATGTGTGAGTTATACTTGTGTGGATTATTTTGTAGTCGAAAATGTAAGTAGTCTGAAAGTGGTAATTTTTAAGTGATATTTAAATTTTATCGTGAAAAACGTTTTTATCTGAGAAATCACATCAATATTTCCAGAAGCATTCAGGATTTTCTCTAGAAATATTGTGAGACTCTTGTTGTGCATATTTAGTTAAATGAGATTTTCATGGTCAAAGTCACTATAGAAAGGTCAATACATGGATACCAAGTGTAAGGCTCTGAACTTTTGAAGAAAAAAAAAACGGCACTAGTAATAGTCCACAAAATGTGTGTGTCAGAGACACGTCAAATAAAAAAGACACCACTGACTGGCTTGAAGGCAATCTGTGTCAGAAGATTGATGACTGAGGTAGTCCAACGTAAAAATGATTTGAGTTAAAATGAGACAAATAAAGTTTGATCATCAGTTTATTTCAAGCAGAGCGTGTGGATATAGAAAATACAAATTATTGAGAAACGGTTAGAGGAAAAAATATTTCGGATTATCAGCAAAAAAACATTTTGCACGGTTCTAAGAAATTTACTTGCAGCTTGACGGACTGGATACATGTTACGTTAGAATAGGAGACTACAATTTCTGCATAACAATGGCCCTCGTTACTTACAGTTGTTTTTTTTAATTTTTAATTTGACAGAACTTTATGCATGATTAAGCGTGCCACCGATAATAGCTATAATTATGAAAAAGGTAAGTTTTTTATGTGAAAGTGTAAATAACTTTATGGGTTGATAAATTTGAAATGTGTTCAAATATCTGATTAAGAAAAAGTTACAGATTCAGTTTATAATAAAACATTATATTGTTACATGAACTCTATACTTCAAATACTTCATTACAATTGTAAACATTAATGATGAAAACATCTTGAAATGATAATTATGTTTATCGAAAAATATAAAGGGCTTTGCTAAGTAATGGTAATGGCGATGGGGACTTTTATTTCAAAGTCAATGCTAGAGGTCAAGTAGTAACCTCACAAAAATGAATCTTCAAGTTAATTGTAACGAGAATGTACACTTCACTCCACTGAACGGAATTACTACACTATTCATATATTCGTTATCCCAACCAATCAGATCACAAGGCTTCATCCAGTCTGACAGTTAATCTATTATACGTCATGAACAAAACGTTTAAAACAGTTGTGTTATGAGATGTACGATTTTAAAATCGCTGAAAGTCTTGACTTTTGATTTTTATTTTTTAAAATTTTGTCTTCAGAAGGAACATTTCTGCAACTTAAACCTTTTCAAGATGGTGACTGCGTTCAAGTGCTGGAGTGTAGAAGTGAACGCAAAAACCTAATATTAATTAAAATAGCTCTCGTGACAACCGACGATGCATTGGCCTTGTACGTGGATAAAGACAAAGAATGTAAGACAAGTTACCTGTTTTCAGCATGTGTAGTGAGCACGGAGACGGCAATCGTGAAGGTTTTGGTGTTTCCTTCTGAAGAAAGGACGCGGCAGTTTGTTTGTTACGTTCACAGTACTCTGCAAAATGGTAACGTTGGGAGCAAAGAACAATACATCAACGTTACAAGCAACAGTGAGTATAAAACTTTGTTACAATAACGTTATAAACTACACTAAGTACCTGTGGTGTTTTTGCTGGGAGATGAGTAAGATGTTAATTCTCCACCACCCTGGGGTGCCCGTAACCTTAGGCATAATCACCAAATCACACCGTTTGGCTGGCCACAAGTTTTAGAAAGGTGAATGATAGATAATGTAGAATAGTTTTAGAAGATAGCTCGAGCCCCCTGATACATACATCCAGGATAGTAAGTAAATATGGTTGACAGACTACAACATAACATATAAGTGAGTCACGCTAAAATGAGTGATATATGTATCAACAATAAATATATTCAACAAGAAATAACATAAGACAGTATGTTTACATGTAGCAAATAGTTCAACAGTTACAATTAGTATATATATATATATATATATATATATATATATATATATGTAATTTAAGTTCATAATCACAAACGAGTGTCGCTGTAAGAGAATGTTCTTTTAAATCATATGTCACTATAGTAGTTATTTGGTTCGTTCATATGAGTGAACTGTAAATGAGAATATAATTGAACAGTGAATGTTTTAGAGTTCACTCTATAGTACTTTGCTAGAGTTTGTCTACAACTTGACTGAAACTATATGGTTTTGACTTTATAAATACATAACTTTTGGTATGCCTGACGTGCAGTCTAAGTTCCAATGAATGTCGATAACAGATACTCACATGGTCTGTTTATCCATTTCTTGGCATATGGGGTGCTGGTGCTGCTTGTAGAGCAAAACGCATCAAAGTCAACATCCAGGATAAAGTGGTTCTGTTCTGTCATTGTTTTGCAGCTCTATATTCATCAAACACAACATCTCAGATATTAGATAAAATCTCAGCCAATCTGCCAATAAAATATACATGTGCTAAGAAATTGTCCTCATGTGTTCTCTGACAGAACACTCTTACTTACATGGTCATCATACATTTGAATATCATAAGCAAAATATAACAATATAAAATAAAGTTCATGTCAAAAGATAAGCATGAATATAATATTAAATGCTACATACATTCAGCAGTAATATATACAGAGGATGATTTCCTGTGTTGATAACCGGTGATAAGGTTAGTAGCATGAATATACTTTGTTTATGCCAGGAGCCAAAATATGTGTTGCCTCAATGGTCAGCTGCATTCGACTAATGATTTATAGATGAGTTTCTGGTACATTCGTTGATGTGGCTGAGCTGCAATTTGATTGGTTAGTTTAGTGAGTTATCTGGAAACATTCAGGTGTTTCCAGCCAGAGGATAATGGTCAGCCTTTCTAACTTCCTAGAAAGTTTATATTTAGTGTCTTTTAGGAGGAGGGGTGAATGTGGGCTTCATAAGCCATTATGTGATAGTACCAAGAGACATTGTATTACAAAGTGCAGTGAGTTCTAGACAAAGTTACATTAACCCAATAAACTACAGTGAATACTAAGCATTGTTACATTAACTTTACAAACTACAATGAATACAAATCATTATTACATTAATGTTACAAACTACAGTGAGTACAAAACAATTAACGTTACAAAGGACATTGAATGCTAAACATTTTACACTAACATTACGAACTGCACTGAGTACAAACTACAGTGAGCACCAAGCAACATTAAATGAATGACACAAATTACAGTGAGTTCCATCTTGTTCCTTTTATGCATGAGGTGTATTTTCTCTCACATAAATGCTGATAGGTATGCTTCTATACGGGTACAATTTCACACCCAGTGAATGTATGATGAAATAAGACAGTGATTAAGTGAATAAATTAATAAAGTGACTGATTGAGTGGGTATAATAATCGGAATTCCATGTTTTGATTTATCATTGGTTGACACTAGTAACTTTTCTGCTATTTCTTTAAAGGTTTCAGTTTTAAAAATGACATTGATTATTCTTCACAAAGATACCCTTGAAAAGCATTCTTTAATTAATTGAAAGATCATAATATAAACATAAATTACCAGTCAAGACCAGAATATTTAATCATTAATGAAACTTTTAAAACTAACAATTAATATTTATTTTGAAAATATTTAGAAACATTTGAAAGGTGTACTGCCTCTGATTGACATGAATGGTAACGTCACTCGAGAACTTTCTTTGTCATGGTGCCAACCGCAGATTCTAAAGTAGAACTTTTACACTCTTTTAGTTATGGTATCAATCACAGATTGTAGAGTAGAACCTTTTTAAGATAAATTTAATTTCTAAAGATTCTTGAGTATTTTTTCTCTTTTGGTATTTAAAATATTTCACAATTATTATTAGGTAATAGGCTGTTATATGTACGGGTGTTTTGTGTCCTCAGACTAGAGAACTGATAACTTAATAGGTAGACGAAGTTTCCCTGGTATGTGTGGGTGGGCGGAGGTGGAGAGAGAGAGAGAGAGAGTAAGAATACTTCAAATCTACTGTCCTTTTAAACCATATGACTAAATATTGTAAGTAGATTTCAATAATATTTCTAGTTAGAATAACATACTTTAAAAGTCATCTTATTAAAAGTTATATTAAATCAAGAAAATATCAATTTGTCAGTATGTTGTAAAGTTATCAATTTAAAATGCAAATAATAGTCAATAATCACAAAACCATAATTGTTATTGTTTTTAATTCTGTAGATGTGTCTTCTGCAAGTGTAACAAGTACCGGTACATCTGCAATGGGTGAGTTGTGAGGCACCATAAATATTTATATATAAATGTGTGAGCGCGCGCGTATCTGTATGTGTGTGTCTATCAAATTATATATGTTTTAAACACAGTCAACATGCAACACTAAACAGTTTTTACATTTACTGGTAGCACACCTATCTCCAATAACAATTTTTACTGTTGTGGCTGTGGCGGATTGTTACGTGTGAGTGCAGGATGAGAGAAAGACGAGAAAATTAGTGTTGATTAATTTCTCCAATGCCCACTCCTGGAATCCCGCATCTCAGTCACACGCCGCACAAATAATAAACAGACACATGGATACAACAAAAATGACACGTCATGAACAGTCTAGTCATAGGGTAAACACGTAATAATCTATAATTAACTCCGAGTCGCCAGATTCCCTTGGTGGTTACATTCCCTACAGTTAGTACACATATGACGTAATGGGACGATACACAAAGAGTGGAACTCGATTATTTAAGCAAATTTCATAAAAGATAAAGGAAAAAGGAAAACAACTAAGTAAATGTTCCAACTAAAATAAAATATCTCTTTAGAGTCATCACATTCATAAAGAGTTCTAGTGCACAGGTATGGCAATGCTAATGTCTTTTGAAACCTTCTCGATTGACTTAACTGGACAAGAGAAGAATCAGTCTTCAGGTTGGGAATAGCATCAGTGGTTCTGTCCCCTAGGTCCTGTGAACGAAGCGTGGTTTGATGTCTTCTTGACGCAGACTGTCAAAGTACAGATATGATAGTTGAGATGAACTTTCTTTTGGCTGGGTTAATCAACGCGTGCCAATTGTAGCGGTTACACGAGCAGCTTGGTTCTGGAAATGGTCTGGCAGCATTAAGTGTCAGACTGGAAATAATATAATAATAATCATCATTTTATGCAGTGCTTATTGTTGTGCATCTAAACAATGTCATTTGCGCTCATTCAGACAGTTTTAGAGAGATGAGGAAAAGCCAGACAAACTCGCTCTTACACATGATCTCATTCAAAACTTAATACAAATAATATGTGAACAATAAGTATTTAAACAATCTGTGGAATAAAAGATTTTAGTTTTAACAGTCACAACAGGCTAGAGAAGCCATGACTATGAATCTCTGCTGGCAATGAATCTTGATTTAAGGAAATCCCAGGAAAATCATCCCAAGTAAGCAGTCTCAAAAATATTCAGTCTGGAAAGTCATACTTGAAGAAAATGGATTCCCTATAGGAGTCGCTCGTGCGGGTCGAAGGCAGTCTAATTTTGACTTCTTTTTTCTCTCACTGACATTTCCCCTCAGAAGTTGCAATAGACTTTTATCGTGAGATATTCTTAGTCTTGGTTTGTTTCTGAGGTTACTTTATCTCCTCACTGGATTCTGGAGAGGGAAAGATGGGTAGTGCTGAGTTGGAGGTGGTGGTTTTCCTTGCATACCAGTGTCGGTGGTGTGGCAGTGGAGCTTGTTCAGAAAGGAGCGCTGTGTCCGTTGAGTCAGTGGAGAGCTGTGGGCACAGTGGATTGTTTTTGTTTTTGTTTTGTTCTTTTTTATTCCGTTGCTTTCAGTTGTAGTAGTGTTGCGATTAATCTTGTAGATTTTTCTTGTTCTTGGTGGCTGTGGAGTGGGAGTAGGTGTTGTATTTGAGTGCTGAGGCATTTCAGTGGTGGTATGTTGAGAGATGGGTGCATCCGGTACTTTTCAGGGTCACTCAGCTGGATCCGTAGATTGTTTACCGGTACAGCAGTGAGGAAAAGGAGTCCCACCTTCCGAGGTCTGTAGAAGGATGTGGACCGTATGGACAGCTGCAGAGCACAAGGGATTTCTCGCCGAGTTTGAGACTAATGATACTTTCCCACGTGCTGCTACTTTCCTCGGAGGGGAGAATAATTTCTAGTATCTCCGGGTTGTAGGCTGATATATTGTAGTCATTCTGACAGCGATGCATGTATCGGGGTTGGTCTAGTTGACGTTGTAGGGTGTTTAAAAGCCACCATAAGTCTGCAGATGGTGGATGGCTGCAGCTATTTCTTTGATTGCTGTCGTGGATATATTGATGATTGTATCTTTCGGCTTGGGCCTGTAGTTTCTGTCGGTCTCAGATCCACATTGGCAGTCGTCGTCTTTTCGTTTTGATGCCTGTGTGTAGGCCTATTGTTACAGCTTGTGTTTGAGTTTCATCTTTTTCTGTGCAATAGGCGCTTGTGACCGTTGTTTGTGATTCTTCTGATTGGTGCTTTTTGGCTTCTATGTGTGGTTCAGTTTGTGTCCATCGTTATCATTGTGGCGAGGGATTTCAAGTTCCGTTTGAGTTTCAGTTGTGGGTGCTGTAGTGGCGGCTTCAGTCATCTAATCTGTTGTTGCTGGCATTAGTGTTTGTGGCGATTTGTTCTTTGTCTTGATTTTGGGGGTTTGTGTTTCAGTCTGCATCTTGATGGTGTTCAGTGTTATTGTGATTATTGACTGTAGTTGTCTGAGTGTCAGGTGGCTATACCTGTCTTGTCTGTCTGAGCTGTAGATGTAGCTTTGGTCAAATTGCCGTTTGCCTATTGGCAAAATGAGTTGAGCGTGAATATTCCTGTCGTTAGTGTGGGCTTAGGAGTTTGAATGCTTTGCTCCTCGGTGTTGGTGGATGTGTCAAAGGTGATGATGTTGTTGTGGTAGTTGATTGTACTATCCTGTTCATGGGTTGTTGAGTTGTTGACGCTGCAAGTGGTGCTTTGGTCTGTGGCTAGATGGCAAAAGTCGTAGTATTGCAACATTTCGTGGACTGTGGCTCTAGTCTCTACTGACGCTTCGTTGTCATCGTTGTCATTTCTGTATGTCCCCTTGAGTGAGTCTAGAATGTTCTGCAATGATTTGAAAAGGTCTATTGGCGTCAGTAGGATTGAATGGTTACTCCTGCTGATAGTGTGATGTATTTCATCCATGTTTTGCATCTCATCTTGATGCAGTTGTAAAGGTGGTGAGTCGTGGATGCGAATTACCAGCGTATTTCTTCCCTGGTTGAACTTAGCGAGCTCGCGATGCGTGCGGGTCGAAGGCTGGCGAGGGAATATATGAACGCAGTGCAGTGGACTTTCTCTAACGTGCCTATTTATGGGTTCTACCAGCCGTTGGCAGTAATTTATTTACTTGGTTGACACGCCAAGCAGACGCTGACCAAGTGATACGAGTTCACTCACCCAGACAGAGTGGCAACAAGCATGACTGAGAACTGCATAACCAGCTATTTGGGGAGTCGGACACTATGTTTAATTAAAGTGTCAGAACTTCAAGTTACAAACAGACAAAACCCCAAATATTATTACTATTTTAAATCATTACTATTATATTTGAAATATTATTAAGAAGTAAGATAGATTTATCTTTTAATTAATTTAATAAAAGCGTGAGAAGGTGGACGCTTACGTCACAGTAGTCCAAATGAGCAATTACCTCTATGAACTACCGCTATAGTACTTCCAAATGAGCAATTACCTCTATGAACTACCGCTATAGTACTTCCAAATGAGCAATTACCTCTATGAACTACCGCTATAGTACTTACAACTGAGCAATTACCTCTATGAAATACCGCTATAGTACTTACAAATGAGCAATTACCTCTATGAAATACCGCTACACTACTTCCAAATGAGCAATTACTTCTATGAACTACCGCTACACTACTTCCAAGTGAGCAATTACCTCTATGAAAAACCGCTACAGTACTTCCAAATGAGCAATTACTTCTATGAAATACCGCTACACTACTTCCAAATGAGCAATTACCTCTATGAAATACCGCTACACTACTTCCAAATGAGCAATTACTTCTATGAAATACCGCTACAGTACTTATAAATAATGTAGTGTATTGCATTTATTTCAACTATTTCTATTTTTAAATTTCTACACATGATATAATATATACTACTACTACTACTATAATATATACTACTACAGCCATCATAACTGCTCTACAACGACATCATTTTTACTTCGTCAGTGCTTTTGCCTCTGTCGCTTTTAGTATGTGTTATCAGTGTTAGCTAATACGATTGTATGATGTTATTCATGCTGTTTGTTTTTAATGTTTTCCAAAAGGTATAGCAACGGTCTCGCGAGATACAAACAGTAAGTCAGTTTCTTTCTTTCTTTCTTTCTTTCTTTCTTTCTTTCTTTCTTTCTTTCTTTCTTTCTTTTATTATAATTAGTATTATTATTATAAAGACAGTTTTTAATATTTGATTATAAAAATATCCTTTTATTTTAATCACAATTCTTTATCTCTCGCTTTTCTAAGTCATTTGTTATAAGCATTACCAAGAAACTTATTTTTAAAATTGAAAATCAGTGTAGCAACAGTCTGCGATATTTGTTTCCACACCTCGCTTTGTGTAGCACAATATATAGCCTTTTAATTAAAAAAAATTTAAAGAATAATGACAGGCTTTTGACTCCATATTTTTCATACAAATGATGTAATTAAAAGTGTACCAATGGGTTATTGACTCCATAATATTCATACAAATGATGTAATTAAAAGTGTACTAATGGGATATTGACTCCATATTTTTCATACAAATGATGTAATTAAAAGTGTACCAATGGGTTATTGACTCCATAATATTCATACAATATAATTCGTTTCTGTTGAATTCAATTGTTTCATCGCTCTCTTTGCTTTTCTTTTATTCATCTAGATGATTCTTTACATTCTTTGCTTGCATTATTGTTGTTTTCCTATATTTTTGGTCTAAATATCTTGAAAAGCCTAATAAAAGATTTTAATTAATCGAAAGTGTAATAAGGAAAACAAAATAATTTTTAACACGATGTGTTTCGGGACACCGTAACAACACATCTCATCAACAAATTCGAACTTTTCCTTCTATATAACATGTCTCTTTAAACACAAAACATTGTGTGTGTGTGTGTGTGTGTGTGTGTGTGTGTGTGTGTGTGTGTGTGTGTTCCTGTGTGCGTGACTGTGTGAATGAAACCGAGAAAATAATTGGCCTGTGTTGATGAGAGTCCTGTCGCGCCCAAAACATTTGCGTTGAATTCGAGTCCATTAGCACACAGTCTTTGTGTTCAGTCAGTATCCTATTCAGCTTATAACTGTAGATAAAAATATTAAACACGCATAATTCCATGTGCTGCACAGTTTAATGCAGACATATACACACACGCGCGCGCACACTTACTCACGCATACACAGCAACACATCCATGAGGAAGGAAACACCAATAATTAAAATTAATGTGTTCTATCTTTGTACGGCAGTCTTGAGGATACGAAAGTGAATACTTGTCAAACTAGGGCATTGTTTTCTCAAGCTATTCTCTAACAACTACAGTGTGAATGTTTTTGAATAAACACGGCGTTTTAAATCTTGCGCACGCACGCACGCACACACGCACACATTATATATATATTACTGTCAATGTTTGTTCGTTAGCGTTTTAATTATTTTATCTTATTTTCCACATAATGCCGCTACAGTGAAAATTTTATTGACAGGTATTTATCTTAAGATATCAAAATTTACTTCTAATTTAAGCAGAATATCGCCTTTTACCTTAGATTATGACATCATTGTCACAGTCTGATAAAAATGCCCGACTTGGTGACCTACTTGTCTGTTTACTTCAAATATTGAGATTTGAAAACCCTTTGTTCAAAGCCCTCTCCTATCGAGATGCTTCCAGAACAGGTCAAGACGTTATGTAACTTTAGGCCCATTGTCTAGGTTCTAGAATCAACTACATACCACGCGATCAGTCACGTGATATGCTTTATGCTTTTCTATAAATGTGGGTGCATGCTTTCGCTCCTTTACTGCGAGATACAATTAGCTACCGTCACCACGTTAAGCTACTCGGGTCATGCGACAGCCGGCGAGTCAGATGAGAATCATACACTTCGACTTCTCATAAAGGTACCATTTTATCTAAATGTATTCTGTATATCTTGACTATGTATGTATTTGTGCTATGTATTATATTATTTCCATATATGCTTGAGCACGGTTCAGAGAAATGACTGAAAACCTATAAGTTATGGAATATAAATTTATTGTAACTCTTTTCCATTGTAACTTTAATTTATATTGTTTTAATTCACTAAGAGCCAGAATGCCTGTGCTCGATATGAATTTCTCATGTAATTCAATTATTGCGTGTAATTTTAATTGTAAATTGTGAAGCGCTTTGCTGTTTGAATTACCCTTTTTGTATGAACATTAATTTAACATTGTAACTATTTTTATGATTCATACGTCATGCTGTTAAATGAAACATGCGTGAGAAGATTACATTTTTTCTAAATCTAATTGTAAACGACGCGAGGTCGAATTTCTAATTCAGAGCATTAAACTGGGACGTGCTTGAGTAGGGAACGTGTTATCAGAAACTATATTAGGACACGTTTAATTTCCTCAGGTCGGTTCTGTTCTTTGGGGCTTGGTTTTGCTTTACCTTGCCTCGCTTGTTGTCCGCATCTTTGAATTGGACAAGCTGTCTTTGTCTTCAACCGAAGACTGGTACGAACTGGTTGAGCTCTATGTGTGAGTTCTATTATTCCAAGAGTCCACGCCACCGAAAACTCAAGTTCACTAGCGACATAAAAGGGACACCTTTTCCTGTAAGCCACGTGCTTCGCCGCTAAGAGTGACTCCATGAGACGGGCGGACTGGATAAAAGAGACCAGCGAGTACAGACAATTCAGCTGAGTATTCCTCAGTCAATCCAATAATCATATGGACATAATTGGCTATCTCTTCGCTTAGAACGATAAAGCACGTACGTGCAAAGAATTGAGAAATAGACTATTCGCGCTCGTATTTGATTATTGTTAACTTGTTAAAACCTTATTAAATCTTATTTTCATTGTTAAACCTCTTAGTAGTTAATTTTTATGCATAATAGACCTATAGATTTTTCTTAGATTGAATGGGGGCAGATGAGCTGAATGATAATAACGAATGCATATTAATTTAGGGGAACTTAACGATTTCAATCTAGCTAACGTTCGCAATTTATCAGTTTGTAAATTTGTCGTCTGCACTACAAGACACACTTTTAAATTAGTCAAATGATAAGTTGAGCAACCAGTCTGCATAGGATATGAGAGAAGGAATTAATTATCTTTAAGGTCCTTAATTATTCTAGGCAGGGTCTATAAATAAATACTGGAAACGTAACAATCATAAACTTACCCTTTCGTTTTGTCATTACTTTTGCAAATGTTAAAATATTTTAGCAGTAGCGTATTCCAAGTTGAGATTTCAACCAATAATATATTCATTTTACAACAATGACTGATTGGTTGGCTGTTAAGTGAGCGAGAGAGGGAGTAAATGACTAAAAGGCTATCATCTTGGAGGTTGCTTGGTTTGGGCCGATTGGTGGCGTGGGTTGGCTTAGCGACTGAGAGGTTCATTCATTCATTCATTCATTGTGTTCCTTTGTTCGTTATTTGTTCGTAATGTCCACTTTGAACAAGAGGTCGCTTTACGTCAAACCTACTGCTGATCGTTACAACTGTAACATCTGTGATGTCTCTGAGATTTAGTTGAATTATTCTATATAAGTTCTAGCACTAGCAAATTACTTTACTTTGTAGGTACTTTTTCTGTAATTCTCACTGTACTATCAGCAGGCATTGATGCAGGAGTGTTTGCTGGCGTGCTCGTGTTACTAATTTTGGTCATGGTGGCTACCACAGGGCTGCTCTACTTTCATTCAAAAAGTGAGGATCTGTGAGGGTGCTGAGAGAGAGAGAGAGAGAGAGAGAGAGAGAGAGAGAGAGAGAGAGAGAGAGAGAGAGAGAATATTTCTTGTATGAGTGTTACGAGAAATGTAATTAGTTGAGGAGTAAGTGAGCTTGTCAATGTAATTCCTATTTGTAGATATGTGTATGAGTAGTGAATGCACACTCACTTCACTCGCATCCACAGCTTTTGCACACACAATCAAAAAGTGAGGTATTTGGTTTCACACCTGAGTGGTAACATATAGGCTTGCTATTGTCACACTCACTGACGCCTGGACAAGTGTCGATAATCGATAGAAAAAAAGTTTGTAGAACGAACAGGTGACATGTAAGCTGCAACAAAGGATAAGACAATCCCATTGGCTGCTTAAAGATGTTAAAACAAAGACAAAACAATGTTACATTTGGCAGAATGCAAAATCTATGTAAATAATAGCCCGTACTGTAAATAGAATTAGCGTGTTTTACATGTTCACTCTATTACTTGAGCATAAGTTGAGAGGAGTCAATAAGATTGTACTCTTCATAAACAACTTCTTTTAAATTTTCCACTTGGACGGATGATTCTAGAACAGTTGTAGTCTTCAGAAAACATCTTCCTGAGCAATCTGCTTGCTGAAGATGGGTGGATGGCAGTTTGGTGTAGGATGAGGGAGAACGGTAGCCAGTAATTAACACGAGTTAGGGAAGGTAGCATATAGCCTGGAACCAGAACACAACCAAGCATGAGTAAATTTTTGCATACACTTCCATTAGAGTTTTTTCAGTAGTGATGCTCTCCCTCAAATAAACTACTGTAAAACATTTATAATTTCACCTTGTGCTATGCTTGTAATGTATGAGTTCACTGGTACACTATACAGTATGTAGATTGTAGAGGGATATAACAACGCCACTTGACTTAGAGGCTTGCACTGTGTTGCATTTATACATAAGACAGTAATTGATATAATAAACATATCTAGAACATGTTATCTAAAGGTGTCTTATAACATTAACAAAGACACATTTACACAGTACTTATGCATACACAGTCTCCGAGTAAAGAATTCACATTTTAGTGATGAGTAAAGCCAACAGTTAATCACATCGTTTCCTATTAACAAGACCTACATTTACACAAGTGTAAAGCTGTATTGTACTGCAAAAATATAGACAATAATAGAATCAGTGTGCTAAGTGTTAGCAAATTAACACAAGGAAATAAATTTAAAATATCACTATAAATAATAACTAAACAGGAAACAGCCATGGGAATAAAATATCTTAATTATGTGAAGGATTGCACATTAAATTAATGTGTGAGAAAATAGAAATGGTATTTAAAAATATCATTTTGCACAAAAGTTAACCCTGAAAGAAATGCTCTCATAATTTAAAGATGTTTTACAAATTACAACAAACGGACTAATAAAAAATGTATGCTCTTTCCACAAGATTAAGTAACATTAGCACTTTAGAGTAATTATGGCTTGAGCTTTTTGAAATTTTACATTTATTATTAAGACTCAGATTGTGTAAATAAGTTTATGTGTGCAAATGTGAACGTTGTGGGGGGTATGTTGTCTGATTTTGTGAACAGATTTGCGTGTGTTCAGATGGTAGAGATAAATATTGTATAAAAGTATTATTATTAAAGATAGATAGATAGATAGACAGACAGACACATAGACAGATAGATAGATAGATAGATAGATAGATAGATAGATAGATAGATAGATAGATAGATAGATAGATAGATAGATAGGCGTGTTATTCTCTCTCCCTCTCTCTGTATACTGTTTTAGTGTGTAACTCATAGTAACATAATCTAAGCGTGATTTCTTTCAGAGAGATTTCAGACTAACTTTGGGTCTGAACAACGATCCATTATAAGCAATGATGGCGAAAATAAAAATCAGTGCGTGGGCGCGATCACTTACAGAGCAAAACAATTCCCTACACGCGGGCTTACTATGCCCACGCGCCCCTCTGTCTTCTCATCTGCACCCCCAACCAGCCTGGCACCTGAGGTACCCGGCAACTCATCTGTCATGCGGTACCACATGTCACTAGATCGAGGGAGTAAAACGCTTTCCGCGCTGACGGGTAAGGGAGAGCATCGTGTTATCAGTACGAATGAATCGTGAGGGTAATTTTGTATTTTCAGCAGCCATCCAATTGTAAACATTATCATAGTGAAGATCAAAGAGTGTACTGTGTTACTGTGACGATATGCTGGGGAGATGGACAAGGTGCGAATTCTCCACCACCCCAGAGTCGCCCGTAGCCTTATGCTAATCCCCCAAACATACCTTCTGGCTGGCCACACGTTATTAGAAAGTTGAAAGATAGAGAATGCAGAATAGAAGAGTGATAGTTCTCGAAGATAGTTCGACTCCCACCCCTCGATACATACAGCCAGGATAGTAAGTAAATACAGGTAAGTAAGTAAACACAGGTGACAAACTACAAAATATAGCATGTAAGTGGTTCACACTAACACTAGTGGTCTATTTATCAACAATAATTGTATTCAACAAGAAATAGCACAAGACAGCATTGCTTACATGTAACAAATAGCTCAACAGTTACAATTAGAGTTTATATATACATAATTATATACCTAATCACAATCATGTGGTATCATAAGAAAATGTTCGTTTTGGGTCCTATTACATTTTAGCAGTTATTCGGTTCTTTCATATGAGCAAACTGTAAATGAGATTATAAGAAATCACTAAATGTTTCTGAGTGAACTCTAAAAGTACTTTGGTAGACTTTGTCTACAACTTGACAGAAGTTGTGTTGCTGGGACATTATATATACATAATTTTTGGTATGCCTGACATGCAATCTAAGTCCCAACGAATGTCGTAGTAAACATCACGTGGTTTGTTAAACCAGTTCTTGGTATGTAGGTCATTCTCTCTGGTGATGCTTGTGGTGCAAAACTCATCAAATCAATATCCAGGATGAAGTGGTTCTGCTCTGTCATTGTTTCGCAGGTCTATGCTCATCAAACGCAATGTCTCAGATATCATAGATAAAGTCTCAGACAAATTGACAATCTGGAATAAAACATACATGGTCTAAGAATTGTCCTCGTGTATTTTCAGACAGAACACTCTTGCTTACATGGTCATCATATATTTAAATATCATAAGAAAAATATAATAATATAAAATATAGTTAATGTCAAGAGACAAACATATAATTATATATAATATTAGTTAGGCAAGCAGAACCTCTTACGTTCAACAGTATTATATACAACACAATATGTTTTCCTGCTGTATTGATATCTGGTGATGAGATTGGTAGTTTGAGTACACTGGGAGCCAAAATATGTGTTGCCTCAATGGTCAGCAACATTCAACTAATGATTTACAGGTGTGTTTCTGGTACTTTCAATGAGTGACTGAGCTGCACTTTGATTAGTTCAGTGTTGTCTGGTGATCAGACAATAAAATTCTCTACAGCAGGTAAACTTTGGATCTCAGCCCATTGGCTGGTCTCGTTCTCGTGAATCTTGACTATTGGATAATAAAAACTACTCATCCACTTTGAGCTTGTTTGCATTACATCAGCAATTTGTAGCATATTCTCAACTCGAATGTTTACTCTAACTCTTGACACTTACAAAATTACCGTCATAAGGAGTGCCCAAGGCAGGTCACTTCGACGATTTAAGAATTTATATAACAATTAAGTTCAGAAATAGGGATAGGCAAATTTACTCTGCCACACTTTCTTAACATAGTCAAATTTTGTAAACATCATTCAGAGGATCAAAGAATGTAATGCGTTACTATTCTTACATAGTGAAATTGTAAAAGTTAACCATTGCGAGGATCAAAGAAGTAAACTGTGTTTCTAATCCTTACATAACCGAATGAAATTTGAATACAGTTCCCGATGTTAACTGAAACCGTTTACAGGATTGCAGTTATTTTAGTCTATCAAGATAGGTCTTGGAAATCTTACCACGTCATCAGTAAAGTTCAATGAATCCGGAAATGTTCATTCCGCATGCGGTTAATTATGTGCCTTAAGGTCAAAGGGCAAACTTTATCTAGTCTTTTTATGATACAAAATGTCGGCTAGACATATAATTGTAGGAATTCCTAATTTCTAAATTTAAAAATGGGGAGGGGGCATAGCGTACTACGTCCCTAAATATGCCATTATTCTATTAGGTGCAATTTTACGATGTATGGAATACACTACACACTTTGTTTCTGAGAATTGTTACTTTGTCTTATTATTGTTTTGCTATTTCAGTTGTGCGTGACGTCAGATGTACTGAATACACTACACACTTTATTTCTGAGAATTGTTACTTTGTCTTATTATTGTTTTGCTATTTCAGTTGTGCGTGACGTCAGATGTACTGAATAAACTAGACACTTTGTTTCTGAGAATTGTTACTTTGTCTTATTATTGTTTTGCTATTTCAGTTGTGCGTGACGTCAGATGTACTGAATACACTACACACTTTATTTCTGAGAATTGTTACTTTGTCTTATTATTGTTTTGCTATTTCAGTTGTGCGTGACGTCAGATGTACTGAATAAACTAGACACTTTATTTCTGAGAATTGTTACTTTGTCTTATTATTGTTTTGGTATTCAGTTGTGCGTGACTTCAGATGTACTGAATTAACTAGACACTTTATTTCTGAGAATTGTTACTTTGTCTTATTATTGTTTTTAATTAATTCTGAATAAGTTTACAATTCACCGTGTACACATGTACGGTGTATCTAATTTGACGTCAGATGCTATTTCAGTTGTGCGTGACGTCGATGCACAAAGCATAGTAAAAGTTGGCATATCTATATTTTATTTATAAGTAATGAACCACCAGACATCATATTCCCTAGAATATTTATTTTGTTTTTCATTCATACATATTCACTGTAATTTTTTTCTAATGGATCCTTGGTGCTCCATGACTTAAAATTTGAATCTCTTGGATATCCGCGTTGTTTGATGCCATAACTTAATTGATTTTAGAGGTCATCAGCATAGATTCCACTGTAAATATAAACAATCTGAGGGGGGGTCTTCATAAAACAACCACAAAACTCTGATAGGGCTAATGAGAACTTAGTCCTTTCTTATCTCAATAGCTTCTGGTATTGCGTAAGTAGCAATAGACTTATTTGGAATATTCTTTTTTCAAATAGACAAATTCAAAAGTCCATCGGACAACTATGACGTCATATCCTTTCGAAATGGCGTCAGATGTCCTGTGATTGAAAGCGGAATCTCCTCTTACACAGACGCGTTCAGCTCTGGAGCCAAGTTTACAGACGACAACTCGACGATTTCGTCCGCTCGCTTATCTCCAGCGTGGCGCGAGTCTCGGGACGACTTCGGCATATCTATGGAGAGAAAGCTTTGCAAACCTCAGCCACAAAGCAGCTTGATGATTTCTCCAAGGGGTGGTAAGGGAGAGCATCTATGTATAAGTAGCTTTATTAGACCAAATAGATGGAAAATATGCGTCATTAATGTCATATATTTAGTTACATAATAAATATGCGTCATTAACGTCGTATATTTAGTTACATAATAAATATGCGTCATTATTTTCATATATTTAGTTACATAATAAATACGCGTCATTAATGTAATATATATTAGATAGGTAAGAAATATGCGTCATTGATGTTATATATTTAGGTAGGCGAGAAATATGCAGATTGTCATATTTAGATAGGTAAGATATATGCGTCATTGATGTTATATATTTAGGTAGGCGAGAAATATGCAGATTGTCATATTTAGACAGGTAAGAAATATGCAGATTGTCATATTTAGATAGGTAAGAAATATGCGTCATTGATGTTATATATTTAGGTAGGCGAGAAATATGCAGATTGTCATATTTAGACAGGTAAGAAATATGCAGATTGTCATATTTAGACAGGTAAGAAATATGCAGATTGTCATATTTAGACAGGTAAGAAATATGCAGATTGTCATATTTAGATAGGTAAGAAATATGCAGATTGTCATATTTAGATAGGTAAGAAATATGCAGATTGTCATATTTAGATAGGTAAGAAATATGCAGATTGTCATATTTAGACAGGTAAGAAATATGCAGATTCATATTTAGATAGGTAAGAAATATGCAGATTGTCATATTTAGATAGGTAAGAAATATGCAGATTGTCATATTTAGACAGGTAAGAAATATATTTTCTTTTAGGAAATTGCTAAAGACGCTAGATGGCATCCTCGATTTAAAATTATTACCAAGACTAAAAGTGACTTCACGAATTTATTCCAATGAATATTTTTTTTCAATCTAACTCTTACTGGATCTTTTCATGATGACATCTGAATTTCACTGTGTGATGTCATATTAATGATAATTAATGATACAATGATAATTTATTAAATTTATGATAGACTTATATATGACTTCATTAATGATCTTGACTATAAGAAAGTGTGTGATTTTATGTCACAAAATTGCAAAAGTGTATATGACAGAGTGGTGAAATATATTTGGTTCTGTTTAAAAAAGAACAAAATGTGGTGTTATAATGACTTTTTAAATCTTTGCAATTCAAACTTATGACATCATTAAAGTTATTTACGAAAATTGTAAAGTCAATAGTTTCATTATGTAAACGCGCATAATTTTATTGAAAAGTTATGGTAATTGCATGACATTATTTAAGGTAATCCATTTCTCCATTGTTTCATTTTACGTTAATTGTTATAGATGAGGAGTACGGTCCTTTGTACGTTTGGTAGACTTCAAATGTCTATTATTTATTGTTATCTATTTTGTCTCTTTATCATGTAATCAGTATTCCTGCATTCCTGATCATTTAGATAAAACCTTGACTTCTCTGCTGCAGACGGCATGAGTCGGATGGATTCAGAACCAGCATCAAAGTACCAGGTACCATGGGAATTTCCATGACAACACGAACGAGAACAATCTCACAGTCTTCTGTCAACAGCAGTCTCTCAGTCTTCTGTCGAGAACAATCTCACAATCTTCTGTCGAGAGCAACACGACACTCTTCTGTCGAGAGCACGCTTCCTGTAAACGCTTGTGTTTGTATTAATTTTATGTTTCTTTTTTTTTTCCCCATTACTATATTTTATATTTAAGCCATGAAGTTATGGCAGATTTTGCACGACAAATACAAGCAGTTTTCTGCATGCCTACCCTGGTTAGAAAAAAGTCAGAACAATTTATTTTAAAAAAACAAAAAAACAACCATTGCTGATCGATGTCGAAGTGTGTATGGGGGGTGGGGTAGAAACTGATTAACATTTCCTATTAATAAATGGGAATGGTGCGTCAAAAGCATGGCGACTATATTACTTGCGCCATTAATTCCTTTGACCCCCTCAGATGTGTGCCAAATTTATTTTCTTTGTTTACCTCATTTCAAATTTATTTTCTTTGTTTACCTCTTTTCAGAGTAGTGATGAGTCTCGTGTAAAGACCGGTATAGACTATCATGATCTGATTCAGTCACAACTGAGTTTTGTGCTGAAATGCCTTATCTATTAATGAGTTAGTTGTAAAGACAGGTATAGACTATCATGATCTGATTCAGTCACAACTGAGTTTTGTACTGAAATGCCTTATCTATTAATGAGTTAGTTGTAAAGACAGGTATAGACTATCATGATCTGATTCAGTCACAACTGAGTTTTGTGCTGAAATGCCTTATCTATTAATGAGTTAGTTGTAAAGACAGGTATAGACTATCATGATCTGATTCAGTCACAACTGAGTTTTGTGCTGAAATGCCTTGTCTATTAATGAGTTAGTTGTAAAAACCGGTATAGACAAGTGTGATATGATTCAGTCACAACTGAGTTTTGTGCTGAAATGCTGTATCTATTAAAGAGTCATTAATGTTCGCCTATCTGTTACCACATTAGTAAAGTGCTAGGCAGAGTCATAATTGTACACAATGGTGAAGACTTTTGTTGGAGGATACAAATCCACTTTGCAGGTGTAAAAGCAGAAAGTACTGATTGTATTGAGGTGTAGTTCGGATTGGACGTTCACATTATAACACCTGGACGCCATTGAGCTGATTTACACAGGAAAGCATTTGGTAATAAATGAAGTATGATTCATTTCTGCTTTATATTTATTAAAATATAACAACACTACAGTAATTCAACTTAATTCTTTTATGTGAGTTATAGTGGGACAACCTGAAATCAATATGGCAGGAAACTGCTAGAAAATCCATCTAACATTTTCTTTTAAATAATTTTCTACTTACTACATGCTATCCCAACACAACAACTACAAATATATCAATAGCTGACAACATGCTATCCTACAACAACTACATGTACATCAGTGAAGAGACAATGATCTTTATGTGCGATATCGTCGGCGCCAAATTATTTAAAAACGCGGGAATGTACAGTAATAGCATGAAGAATGACGTATTCAGTGTTTAGAAGTCACGTGCCGGACTTTGAAAACACGGGAAAGTGCAGGAACAACATGAATTTGTCGAGTGGGCATTGTTGTCCGTTTGACACTTCTGCTGTCTGTGACGACGTGATTAGAAGCTAGAAAGTCTGTGAAAGTCATGGCACAGAATTCTGGAATGTTTCATACAGCCAGAAAAAGAACAAAATAATAATAATAATAACAACATAATAATAGCAGTGTTTGGTTTAATATTATATGAATGAAAGTTAGAAATCAGGCTTTATATGTTTGCCATAGTTAATATCAAGTAGTAATCACTTTTACTAAGTACTACACTACATGTCTTATGTGAATGTGAAAATATATATGCAATTGCAATAATATTATAAATAGAATCTATTTTAAAAATTAAAACTGAAACATTTGGAAAAGTATAAAATTAGAACAGTTAAAAATTAAAATGCCTCTGGAATGATGTCTTCATTTTTTAGACTTCAGGTGGGCCAGAAGGTATAACAATCCTATAATACGTCCGCATGCACCACAGAGTCCATTTGCACATGAACAATGCCCATGTGATATTTTTACACTAGCAGATATAGACACCTGAGAACAAAGAAATAATTACTAACGTTCTTACTTACTATAGATAAATATTTATTTTACATTAAATTTGTCTTTGGTTTTCTTTGGGAGAAAGGAGCGGATGAAATTTACCTTTAATAATAATCTTTTTTATGATTCTGATAGCAAATGTGCGTGCATGTTTATATGAGCTATTTCTGAGATATATTTCCTATACAACTTATATTATAGTGTATTACTTATTCTCTATTTATATGTAAAAATAATATTATGCATTTTAACTTTTTATACATGAAACTCTTTTCATAACTCAGTTTTGCTTTCAGCTGACTTATTTTTCATTCGTCTTACCCAGAGTATTATAATATAATTATAATCAACCGCTGCATGACATTCTGAATGGTTCATTGACCCGTGGTTCATTTTAACTTTCTGTGTAGTGTATTAGCCTAGTGGTTCATTTAACATTCTGTATAGTGTATTAGCCTAGTGGCTCATTTGAACTTTTTGTGTATTAGCCTAGTGGTTCATTTAACTTTCTGTATAGTGTATTAGCCTAGTGGCTCATTTGCACTTTTTGAGTATTAGCCTAGTGGTTCATTTTAACTTTTTGTGTATTAGCCTAGTGGTTCATTTAACTTTCTGTATAGTGTATTAGCCTAGTGGTTCATTTAACTTTCTGTATAGTGTATTAGCCTAGTGATTCATTTAACTTTCTGTATAGTGTATTAGCCTAGTGGTTCATTTAACTTTCTGCATAGTAATGCATAAACTTACTCTCTTATTCAGTTTGACGTATAAAATTTATTAACTTACTATTATTATTCACTTCGAATTTGTATATTGATTGTAATTACTTTCTCTCTTTATTCTTTATTTATTTTCACTTTATAAACATTGCGGTAACTTCCTCTCGTTTATTTCCACTTTGTATGCAGTGTATTAAAAATATGTTCTATATTAATTTTGTAAGCAGTGTATTAAATTATGTTCTGTATTAATTTTGTCTGCGTACAGAGTATAAACTTACTGTGATTTGCTTTTTTACTTTCTGTTCTGTCACATTTTCATTTTTTTTTTGCCTGGTACTAGAAAATGGAAACTCTACTTCCAGCTATTCCAGCAAATCAGTTTGACTTTCTCTAAACTGTATTAACTCATATTGTGTATTACAATGTGCACAAAATTTGTTTTTAAAACGAGATCCTAAAATATATTTTACGTTTCTTCAAAATTCACTTGCTGTTTCGTGCAGACTGTCCTAGCTAATTATGATTTTATCGCAAACTACTGACTTACTGTCATTAGTTCCTTTTGATTGTATTAAGACTATTGACTTACTATCGTTAGTTCTTTGTTGACTGTATTGCAAACTGTTGACTTAATGTCGTTAGCTCCTTTTGACTGCATTACAGACTATTGACTTACTGTCATTAGATTCTTTATACTGAATTGCGAACAACTATCAGCCGTTAGCTCATTTTTACTGCATATCAGACTATTGACTCACTGTCGTGAGCTCCTTTTGACTGATTTCAGTCTATTGACTTGCTATCATTAGCTCCTTTTGACTGCTTTATAGATTATTGACTTACTGTCGTTAGCTCCTTTCGACTGTATCGCAAACTATTGACTTACTGTCGTTAGCTCCTTTCGACTGTATCGCAAACTATTGACTTACTGTCGTTAGCTCCTTTTGACTGCATCACAAACTACTGACCTTCTGTCGTTAGCTCCTTTCACTGCATACCAGAGTACTATTAATAAATTTAATGATATAGTTCCCTTTGGCTACCGTGAAAATTATGACTGCGTAGTCTAGTATATCTTACTGACATTGTTAGAAATTCAACATTAGCCCGCTGTCATAGTCTAGTATATCTTACTTTCATTGTTAGAAATTCAACATTAGCCCGCTGTCATAGTCTAGTATATCTTACTTTCATTGTTAGAAATTCAACATTAGCCCGCTGTCATAGTCTAGTATATCTTACTTTCATTGTTAGAAATTCAACATTAGCCCGCTGTCATAGTCTAGTATATCTTACTTTCATTGTTAGAAATTCAACATTAGCCCGCTGTCATAGTCTAGTATATCTTACTTTCATTGTTAGAAATTCAATATTAGCCCGCTGTCATAGTCTAGTATATCTTACTGTCATTGTTAGTTATTCAATGCTAGCCTACACTTATAGTCTAGTATATCTTACTGTAGATAGAAATTCAATATTAGCTTACTATTATAGTCTAGTTTAACTTACTTTAATTCTTAGGATTCTATGTTTGCCTACAGTTATAGTCTAGTATATCTTATTGCCATTATTAAGTATACTATTTTTTCTTATTTCCACTGTTAGGTATTCGATTATAACTTAAGCATTCATTGCTTACCTAAATTATGAGTTCACTACAAACTTTTAAGTTAATGTCTGAGTTCACTACAAACTTTTAACTTAATGTCTGAGTTCACTACAAACTTTTAACTTAATGTCTGAGTTCAATTTAACTTTTGTGCAGAGTATTAATTATTAACATACTGTATTATTTACATTGCAAGAATAAAGAGATATATTCATTTATGACGGTTTATAAATAAATGATAATATAATCTCATTTTTATTCATGTTTATTTCTTCACCATTCGAGATTTGAATAAAGAATGAAGTGTAATGAGAATGAGATATAATGGGAATAAATGAAAGGAAGTCTTCATGATGAAAGTGCTTATAGATGTCATCATGATGAATAAATGAAAGTCCTGATAGATGTCATGATGAATGAATGAAAGTGCTTATAGCTGTCATAATGAATAAATAGCCAGAAGAATTATGTGAGAGCACAAGAGCTGTTTTAAGAAAGAATTTTTGAATAAAGTTCTGATTATTTACATGACTAAATTAACTATTTTCCATATACCAAGAAAAACAAGAAATTATCCACAAGACATAATGGTCTGAAATGCAACAACTAACAAACACTGTCACGAAAAAAGCATGGAGCCAATTTTTTTTTATTTCACGGTCCATGCAAAACAGCCATGGACTAAGGGAAATAATCCCCTGTTGGAGAATGCAATTGTGAGAGCGCATGTATGTGTTAACGCGTATATATAAATGTTAAACGTTATTTTGTTCACCAAGTTTCATTTAGCTTAGGACCGACGTGTGTAGACATAGTATTTGTGTATCATGTCATGCATAAATATATATATTTAATTATATTTAAGGGGAATTTTATATACTGAGTGAATGCAGTTAAATTCACAAACGTGTGTGCATGTATGTATACTTGTTTACAAGCATAAGTAGGAAAGTTAGCTGATGTGCATTAGAATTCTGTCTGAGCAGTTGAGTATGTGCATTATGCATCACATGCATCAGCAAAAGGAAATCATAAGATGCAAACCTTCTAGAATCCTCAAAGAAAGTATAAAAAGAGAACTGAAGGGTTAGAAAGAGAGTCGAAATACACCATGATTCGAACCTGCTGCATGGCAGAGGTCATGCAGTCTGGCAATCAATTACTTTAAACATTTTTTTTATATATATAATAGTTGTTTTATTTAAATATTTTATTAAGATGTAGTTTTATTATCAGTAGTATTTATGTTTACATTGCCTCAAAATTTAAATGTATATGATATCAAACTGATAATAAAAGCATGTCATAGGAATATGACCAAACTAAACATCCAATCATTGCTGTTTTTAAAAGCATTTAGATGTTTATATAGCTAACGTTAGCCATATTCCTTAGGTTAGACTTATTACACATCATAGAGCTACATTCTAAGCGATAAATCTATTTCTTGAGCATTCAAATAGTATAGCATAATCACAGAGATTAATCGTGATTGTTGCTGGACTACATAAATCTGCAGTCTGCTTCCATTGAAATTAATCTGCAAATCATGTTGTCAATGCATCTGAATGTATCCATCTGAATCACTTTCACTTTGTTTTTCTTTGATGAAAAGCTAATCCCTTTTTATAATAGATTTGATATATTCCGGAAAATCGTTATTGCTCACATGTTCGTCTAACACTTGCTTGTTTTCACACATTTGACGTCGCTAGATTGTGGGTCAGAAGATGCCCGAAACATTGGTTTTCAGCAAAGTCCGTAAAGGAAAATATTTTTTAATTCACAAGGTGTATTTATCGTTTTTCACAACAGAAGGACTTATGGGGGGGGGGGAGGGCGGAAGTAGGAGGACTTAATAACTGACACGAGTAGATCAGCTAGTGCCTTTATTTCGGACAAGTAACACCCAGGTAGGGGAAGTAATTAGGGAGATTACATATTCAGGGCTTGACTTAGTCTCTCCAGACCACAAAGGACGAAATCCCCGTCGAGGTTGGTTGATTATTAATATTCTGGGAAGAATGATTATTAATCTACATGTAAATTAAAATGTAATTAATATAGAATATTTATTACATAACCAAAATTATCCTTTTCACACTAGGTTTTATCAAAATAATTGTTGTTTAAACATTTTATGAAAAATGTTTGGAAGCAATACTAATCCTTTAACAGACATTTAAGCTGTTGACAGACTATGAATTCTACACTACTAATTGTATTTGTTCAAGTTATCTCCCTTGTAATTGAACATTTAAACAAAACTTATTGAATTCTCTTATTGTTTTTAATAAATTATTCACATGAGGGGAAAATAGCTAATTCTCACCATGAAATCATTTGCAGCTATAATATGTAACCCTCAGGAAGTAGTTACTATACAAACACCACTAAAGTACTATACTAAGAAAGAAAATACAACTAACTCCTATTCAAAGAATTACAAATATAATCACGCTGACAAACACGCTGACTATTCAGATATCAAGCAGCATACTTCGTAAGTATATCAGTATTCGGGCCATCTCGTATATGAATTTCACTCAGATTTCACAGTCTCATAAATCCAATACACAACACATCCCCAAAAGACACACAAGGGGTTAAATCCAACAGTCAGAAAAGTGAACATGTATCATAGCTTCTGGCCTTACTGGTTTCTCTCTCCGTGCTGAGTGTCGGAGATTGAATTAACGCTTCGGAGTCTGACAAACCTCTGAAAGGAATTTGTTATATTTGTGTATTTTAACTGGTCAGTGTGTGAATACTTTGACAATAATTTGTTATATGTGTTTATTTTAACTGGTCACTGTGTGAATACTTTGACAATAATTTGTTATATGTGTTTATTTTAACTGGTCAGTGTGTGAATACCTTGACAAGAATTTGGGATATTTGTGTATTTTAACTGGTCAGTGTGTGAAATCTTTGACAGGAATTTGCTATATTTGTAAATTTTAACTGGTCAGTGTGTGAATACCTTGACAAGAATTTGGGATATTTGTGTATTTAAACTGGTCAGTGTGTGAATACTTTGACAGGAATTTGTTATATATGTAAATTTTAACTGGTCAGTGTGTGAATACTTGGACAATTTAACTCATTCTCGTCTTACGCTAGCGATTTGCTTAACAGTCAGTCAAGGTCAAGAAAGGGCTCTGTATGCAAGGACCTTTGGTTGGAGCCAAAAACTAAAAAAACAAATATTTCAGCTCAATATATCTCTTGCTGCTGGGCAAACCATTTGTAAACTGCATCCTACCAATGCTGGTAGTCATTGCTGAAATTCTTCAAAAAAAAGAGTGTGATTACAAAATATTTAGAGGTCAGTATATCGGATTATCTACGTAAAAGCATCTTCTCACATTTACAAGCATTTGAGGAGATTGGAATTTTCTACACTCATTGTTAAGGTCTTCGAATCAAATCAGTTTTTTAATATTTTGTGGCAAATGAAATTGTGAACAGTTTAAACAATTTCGTTGTGCGAAGTTTTTGTTGTTGTTGTTGTTGTTAGCTACTGATCATCTACAGGGCGCGCTGTCTACTTCCTGCTGGCTGTTATCTTTCTTATTTTCATCATTACCTCCCACCACAATCTAGGAAATTAGCAATAACATATCTTAATATTTAAGTAAACAGTCTAGGAAATTAGCAATAACATATCTTAATATTCCAGTAAACAGTCTAGGAAATTAGCAATAACATATCTTAATATTTAAGTAAACAGTCTAGGAAATTAGCAATAACATATCTTAATATTTAAGTAAACAGTCTAGGAAATTAGCAATAACATATCTTAATATTCCAGTAAACAGTCTAGGAAATTAGCAATAACATATCTTAATATTCCAGTAAACAGTCTAGGAAATTAGCAATAACATATCTTAATATTTAAGTAAACAGTCTAGGAAATTAGCAATAACATATCTTAATATTTAAGTAAACAGTCTAGGAAATTAGCAATAACATATCTTAATATTCCAGTAAACAATCTAGGAAATTAGCAATAACATATCTTAATATTCAAGTAAACAGTCTAGGAAATTAGCAATAACATATCTTAATATTCCAGTAAACAGTCTAGGAAATTAGCAATAACATATCTTAATATTCAAGTAAACAGTCTAGGAAATTAGCAATAACATATCTTAATATTCAAGTAAACAGTCTAGGAAATTAGCAATAACATATCTTAATATTTAAGTAAACAGTCTAGGAAATTAGCAATAACATATCTTAATATTCAAGTAAACAGTCTAGGAAATTAGCAATAACATATCTTAATATTCAAGTAAACAGTCTAGGAAATTAGCAATAACATATCTTAATATTTAAGTAAACAGTCTAGGAAATTAGCAATAACATATCTTAATATTTAAGTAAACCGATTTTGATCCCTCTCGATGTGGGAGGTGGGATAAGGAAATTTGTCAAAAACACTTTCGCTCCAGTTTCAGTGACAAGAGTGTACGGACTTGTTCTCTAGGATGACGAACTAACGGGCTTTCCGCAATCGTGTGGTGTGCTTTTTTTTTTAATCAGCCACCACCACCACTACCACCCCTAGCAAAAATAAAAATGATAAAGCAGATAGAGGCACAAAGCAACTTGTAGGCGTTACTTTCGTTGGCTGCAGATAACCTTGGGGTTTCTTTTCAATTGTAAAATATTTTTTAAACTTTTGCAGTATAACAAAGACGATTTTTAAAAAAAGCATATACATTTAAAGAAAAGCTAAGTTCATTCTTTCCTATACATAGAAGAATGTTTCGCTGGTCCCGTAAAAAAGAAAACTCATCAAAAGAGATAACGAACTCCCATTTATAGTTTGGATTTCTTTTAAAAATAACTGGACTTGGAATACCTTGGACCTTAAATGTATATGTGGTGTTTTTTAAAATAACTGGACTTGGACCTTAAATGTATATGTGGTGTTTTTTAAAATAACTGGACTTGGACCTTAAATGTATATGTGGTGTTTTTTTAATATTCTTTGTTATGCTGCAAAAGTTTAAAAGTTTCAATGTATTTCATTGAGACTAAGCCAGAGTAGACAGAATGAAATAAAATGTTGTGCTTGTCTCGATGTATCATCACACATAATAAAATTGCTACACCTGTGGGTTGTGCGGGCTTAGGTAAAAATGCACTGGGTTCATTTTGATAGGATTTTACTGTTGCATACCTTAATGTCCTAAAATCAAGACATTATAACATCACTCTATCCCATAGGGGAGTGCTTGCACTACAAAAATGGTCAACCGCATGTTGCATAGACCGTGGCTAATACATCGCAGTGATCTCTTTGACCTCCATGCACGGCAGATGATTACTGTTTCAAAATACGTTTTTCATTATGTTTATTAGATTTTAAGCTGTAGTAAATATTGTATTTTAGTGGGTTCATTACGCTGTGTTGTTAGATCTTATTTTTGCAAAATAATTTTTCACTTGAAAAAGATCAAACCTTAATTCAGTCTGCGAATGCGAAGAAGAAAAAAAATTACGTAGCTTACGAAAATGCTGTATAATGTTTTTATTTAATAAAAAGTACTATAAAATAATTTTACTTTAAAAAAACATATTCTGAACACTGCCATTTATGCAAGCAAAGCCACGGGAAAACATTTATTAAACAAGGAAGTAACAAATCAAGGAAACAGACAGGTTTGTATCAGTTTCACTAGACCTGTCAACAGTGATGTACGCATTAGAAAGTAAATAATCTTCACGTAGACCATAACGTCATTGTGTGGATAGGGACGTTAACATGGAGTAGGTAACAACACAGACATGTTTAACGACATCACTTGGATTCTTGCCACATCTTGTGTTATCGTTTGTTGTGGAAGTATTAAAGGTATTCGACATTTTACATTCAAATCTAGGTAGTCTGCTCGAGTCCATTTTAAATCATTTATTCACCTTATACAACGGAGAGTGAAATCGAGTTTTTGAGTGTTCATCACAAATAAAACTTCACCCAGCCAGACAATAAAGAATTCAACTGAGATTTATTTTCTGATTATTTATTAAAACAGGGTTAGGATGAACTGAGTTTTAAATCGGCTGACGAGTTTTAAAAGTGTTTGAATTCCATTGATATGACTTTTAAATGTTTCCGAGAGGAAGGGGAGGGGGGTTAGGAAAACAGATAACTTTTGGTATTCATAACTTTGATTATACCTTGAATTATGGATAAAACAATATTTAATAGTTAATTTTTTTCTAAATTCGTTGGCATTTGGTTAGAACTAATGTCAGTATAAATGGCGGTACAGGTAATGCATCCTTCCTACCCTTACCTTAAACTCTAGGAACTACCAAAAGTCCATTAAGGCAATTTGAGTGTATTATAGCTCATTCCAAGGATATTATGTCCATACGTCAGTTTTCTTGGAAGTTCCAATTGCATTTTATTTCTTTATTTTGATCTCTGTGTGCTTGATTCCTGTTTACGTAACATCCAGACAGTAGTAGTTGTTGTAGACGGTGTACCACCACCACCACAACCATCATCATCATCATAGTCGTCATCATTGTCGCCGTCATTATCAAAGACAATTTTCATCTTGTTTGACTTTAAGACATTTTTATTGTCATATGTATGTTGGATTAAGTTTATGTTAGAAACCAAGTCAAAAGGAATCCACATCAAGTTTATATTTTTATAAAGTAGAAAGCAAACAAACAGACGTTTAAGTAATTTAGACTTTTATAAATACTGCTTGACAAATTTAAATTAGTAATCAACGTTTATAAATGCCATTATATTAGTCAATAGTAAACTAAAAATCAAAGTTCTCAGTGAGATGACAGCTTCACGACACAGTGTGACTAAGATGTTCTAGACAAGAGCCCAGTTAAGGCCATTTTTTCGGCCTTCTGTGCAGTTAAAGTAGGTATAAAACACTTAAACATGGACGATTTGCCTTTCTTATGTGCCATAGATTTAAAACAAACGAGTGGTTACGTGGTCCTCTGAGTCCTCTTATGTTCTTTTGAGTACAATTATAGCTTTGAAAATCTTGCAGAAACATTATTTGACAATATGACATATATTATATGATAATATCCATTAGGGAACTACGACTTTTTAAAACTTCACTGTAATCATCAAAACATAATTCTGGTAATTTAGCTTATTTTCATCATTCATCTAGACACCTCTTCCCTAGGTCTTTAAGCTGTATATAACCACTTTAATAAAATATTTATTGCTGAGTTAAAGTTTGTTTGTTTGCCTGTGTGTCTTTTTTTCTTAGCGGAAATAATTACAAGCTTCACCAGAGTTAGCAAAAGTGTTCAATACGTTCAGTGTGGCGGAAATGTTGGCAAGTATTTCCATTCAATTCAAATCTTTTATTCGTCATCCAGTAACCTCTCTTTAGTCTCATACCTTAAACTCACCAATGAATGCAAGTCAAGTCAAGCATTTGCGTCATGTTTGGTAGAGGAAAGCACCGTGTATGTGAAAGTTATTCCAGAACTTCGGACAGGGGAGACAAGAGAGATCAGTTGCATTGTAACATATACCGATTCTTCTACCCTGAAGAATGTTGAAAAGACCTATTCACTAAACTTCACTAACGACGGTAAGTGTAAATGTCTTTTCGTATTTATTACACCAGAGGTTTGCCAAAATGTTGTGATGATCGAGTGAACAGGAATCCACATCACGCATACATATTACATAAAACAACGAATTTCAATCACACTGGCAAATATTATATTGTAATCACTAAAACTTTTATAAAGCTCGTGAATTTTGTTTAAAAATAAAAATAAAAATAAAAATTATCATTGATGCACGTGATCGCTGCATGATAACACCGAGAGGCTATACGTTTTCTGGCCTAAACTCGGTAAAAGCTCGTTTCTTTGCTTCGTGAACAAGAAAGGTATTCATGCAGTAGTGTCTCTAGTGCAAAGGATGTTTTATTTTTGCCAAGTGTCATACTTTGGTATAAAAGAGTAATTGTGTGGCTTTTTGTGTCATCAAGCGAGTATGTGTACATTCTAACGTTTGTGTATATTGCAAAATATCATAGAAAGATACTCTTTCAATCGCGTTTACAACAAAATCTACTAGGACTACGACTTGAAATTGGCTATAAATACACCAAACATTACTGATTTAACTAATTTGCACAGCTGACCTAATTCCCCAAATCCTGTAAGTAAAATAAATGGTATATTGTAGCGCTAAAAATGCAAAGCAATACATTAAAATTAATTAAATGTACTTTTTTAACCCAAGACAACATATCGGACAGCGCATGATTTCTGTTCTTGTTACAAACTTCAATTACTAAGACAAAAGCGAACAAACAATTAAGCGACACACGCAGACAAACACGAATTTGTATCCTCCTTCTCCCGAAAAGGTAGTTTCTTTGCATTTCTGATTCTGAATATATAAATAATAAATTCTGATTTTATCTAGAATAATATAAATGTTAAGTTATTTATTATTAATTATGTAACACCTCTGCATTCGAAACAGACGATTTAAGCATTTTAACAACTTTATTTTGGCAAAAGTATAAGTGATTCATTTATGCCTTGTAATGTTTAATGTGATATGTAACTTGCATAAACTCAAGCACATACACAAAAAGAAACCAGACAGACATACACACAAACAAGGTTTTACATATTATTATTATTATTACTTAGTGTCAATGTTTATTACAATGACCTTTGTGTAACAATTTTAGGACCAACTAACAGATCAGAAGAGGATATATTAAGTACAAGTGAGTATTTTTGTGAAAATATGGGGCGCGCGCGCGTGTGTGTGTGTGTTGTTTGTGTGTATGTATTATATGTGAGCATGTATTTTGTTTATCTGTGTAGGAGTGAGAGAGTTAATGTAAGTGTGATTATATATAATTTTGTTTAAGAGAATGGTATATGTATTGGGCCACCAGTCTAAAATTGTTCAAAGAAGATTTATTTAAATGCGAATATAACAATGCACAAAATGCGTGCTCTGTTGTACTGGAACAGTGATCTTAAAATTACAACTGTGTGATTGAGAGTACACACACACACACACACACACACACACACACACACACACACACACACACACACACACACACACACACACACACACACACACACACACACACACACACCCCACAGATTGGAGGAAGATATTCGATTTCGATTACTGTATTATTTGGCCAATATTCTAATAATATTCCAAACTGATTTATGCAAATAAATTATGATCATAACATTACAATAAATGAAATAAATAAAATAATTACAAACAATAAACTATAAATAAATTGCAATGACATAATACATATAGCCATACACAGCACAATAATAGCAAAAAGCACAATGCATAAATTGAAAAGTATTTATTTAACTTACCTGTATTAGGATACTGTGTTTGGTGTGCATATTTTAATACTTAATTCCCATATACATTCTTAAATTGTTGAAGTGACCCGACCTTGGGCACTCCTTACGATGGTATTTTTGTGAGTGTCTGGGTTGAAGTAAATACCCGAGTTTAGCACTTGCTAGAAATTGTTAATGTAATACAAATTAAATCCAACTGGGTGAGTAGTTTTATTTGTCCAATGGTTATGATTTACGAGAACGAGATCAGCCAATGGGCTGAGATCTAAAAGTCTATCTGCTGTAGAGAATTCTATTGTATAATCACTTGAATTTGGTGTGGCAAAAAAGTCCGGTCTTGAAAGGCAGCCGTTAGCTTAATGGTGGATTAACTAACTGGTTGAGAGAGAATGGACTTAGAAATATTGCGTACATTTTTGCTATTGATATGTTTTACTTGTGTTTTACGTAGAGATGTATTATGTGAGTAGACTGTTAATTCTACAAATGTTTGAATTATGATGCTTATGTGTAGTATACTAACACTTGACAGTTGCTTCAAGTGAACCCTCTCACTAAACTATAACACTGTATTTATTATGCTGTATACACGTATCGGGCTAATAAATACTGCAGGAAATTGTAAGTTGAGACTGGAATGTAAGGAAGAATTTGAGTTGTAAACGGTAAAATGGAACTTAGCATTTCTCCCTGATTTTCACAGTAAAGCAGCCTTTCTTATTATGTATGATTTTAATGTCCTGGTTTACTGGTTATAAATCTCTATGACACTGCGTAAGTTTAAGAATACACTGCATTCCATTGATGTTTGGCAGCAAGATATGATGTCTACATGAGCAATTTCTGGTGCAGAGAAGTTGCTCAAAATTGCTACAATTATTGTTCTGCTTTAAGGAGTTGACAGCAAAAAGAAATGCCCAGGTTAGCTCATGAGAATATGTAGTGGAACAGTGTTTTCAATGTATGAAACATGTGGAACTGGCCTAATAATGGTGGACAATAAACTTGTGTCTTTTTGTGCACAAAGGACTATTAAGACAGTACTTAATTCAGGTTATCTCTAATAACTCCATTTCTGTTCTCTGATAAGAACTATCCTTTGATTTGTATTGACAGTAATGCTGAATTGTATTTAGGATATAAGACTGTCTAAAATATAAAAATTATTCAAACATAGTTTCATGGAAATATTGATGTCAAGTAATTTATCATTGTATTTGTCATATGTATATTTGATTGCTGATTTAAAAAAATGTATTGTTAAATTTATTGACCTTCTTACACATATTGATAACCTTATGTTGGAGAAGCAAATGGGTAGATGGTGGCTCACTAAATATAGATTAAGGATGGATGTGTTTTCTCCTTTAGTAAGAAGTTTTCCATCTATGGAAACATGGTGTGGTGATAAATGTTGTCTTTAATGTTGTGGAAGAGAAAAAAACATTCAAAATGCCCACAAATCTACCAAGTGACAGAGACAAATGTTGTCTGCTGGAGAATTATTAATAACATAAATTAAGATTCTCATCTCTTGTAATTAGTTATGAATGATTAATTAATTAATAAGTTAATAATAATAATAATAATAATAATAATAATAATAATAATAGTCATTAACTATGTGACATTGGTATTACATAAATTAGGTAGGCTCTGTCCAAGGATAGGTACTTTTTTTCCAAAATTGTTAAACTATTTGTCATCGTGTTGAAATTAGTAAATGTGGAAAACATTTGTTAAAAATTTGTTGAGCTTAGAACTTAACTGGAAAGCCTAGACTAAAACAGAGCTAGAAAGACAGACATTTGACTAGTGGAATAGACATTTAGAAAGTAGTCTAATCTCATTTTATAACACTAGAATTGTCTTGCTTTGTCTAACTTTTATTTTTCTTTTGAAACCTTTTCGATTAACGTTTTTTACTTTTATATTATTGATTGCATATTGTACTGATACATGTATTACCATAGTTTCCATTACTGATGTGTGACGATTATAATGTTTACATTGATTGTGCATTTTAAGTAACTAGATTTAAAAGATATTTGCTTTTAACTCACAACATCTGTGCCAATATATTATCTTCATGTCTGTACATGGTGTTAATATAATACGTAATATGCATGCCTATACATGGTGTTTAATATAATATACAACCTTATGCCTGTCCGTGGTGTTTAAAGGATACATATCCTGCAAGCCTATAAATGGTGTTTTAAGAATCCATAACCTGAATGCCTGCAATGGTGTTTAAAGAATACATAATCTGAATGTTCTTTAATATAGCAAATGTTGTGTAAAAAAAATGTTGTGGTTAAATTTAATATTGTAACTATGGAACAGTTTGCATTATTGCTTTAATTGTTGCAGAAGGCACAACGACTGGCGCTTCAAAGACTTCAGGTAAAAAATTAAATCTCTTCTATTGTTGCTTAACTTCAGTCCTTCATTCTCTTTCTCTGATATTTTTTCGTTCTTCTTTCTATCTTTATTTTTCTTCTTATTTTATACTCTATATATTTCTTTTAATTTTCATATGTCATACTCCTTTCTATATTTTTCTTCTTATTTTATACTCTATATATTTTTTTTAATTTTCAGATTTCGTATTCCTTTCTATTTTTATTTTTCTTGTTATTTTATACTCTATATATGTGTTTTTAAATTTTCTTTTTGTTTCATTATGTTTTTTATATTATCTTTTCCTTTACCAACAACCAATTTCAGTTTAATTTAATTAATTTAATTTATTTTTAAAAAATTAAATATGTCTATTAGCATTTTGCTTTTAAATGAGTGAGATCATATGTAATACGGATTCGGTTTGTGAAAGCTTTCATCGTTTTCCTAAATCTGGAATTTAATTCACTACTCTAATTTTACAGATTACACAGGAATGAAGCTAATTAACTACACTAATGTTTACAGATTATACAGGAATGAATCTAATTCACTGCACTAATGTTTGCAATCGATACAGCAATGAATCTAATTCATTACACTAAATCAGTAGACCAGCATAACTCGGCTTGAATTTAAATAATTATTTATTGCTGTTGTTAATATGGTGATGATTATGAAGATAATAATGACAATAGCCAAAGAGCCGTGTCATGATATTGATAATGATAATGATGACTGGGTTAAAGATTGTTATGAAGAATGTGATAATGAAGACAATAGCAAAAATGACGATGATAATGACAACTAAATTTATAATGATGATGGAAGTTGAAGATAGGACAAGAGGAAGTATAAAAAAACATAGTTTGGTAACCCCCCCCCCCCCCCGAAAACAACAATACAATACACTTTTACTGAAGGGTTTGCATCACTAGTGGACTGGAACAAAACTCCTGTCGTTAACTAAGCCATCTGTTCCTCGATGAATTACAAATATATGAAACTGTACGATCAATGTTTATTTTTTCTGAATCGGAAATGTCAAATGGTTTCATTACTAAATGCTGGTAGTCGTTTTCAATTCGTTTCTTATGAAACGCAAGAGCAGATGTTGACTGATTAAGCAAATAAAACATCCCAATTTTAACCCCCTTACCAAAATTCTAGAACAATTGCTCTATTTGTATATTGAATCAGTTACACACACACACACACACGTGAATATGACTCTTCGAGAAATTTTCTTTATCAGGTATTGAAGTGAGCGTGTTCACCACCATCTTGATTTTACTCACACTGGCCATGGTCGCGTTCACAGTTCTCCTTTACCTGCACTTTCAAAGTAAGAAATTGTCATCAGTTTGTGTGTTTGAACACTTGTCTAAAGTAAGAAATTATCATCAATTGGTGTGTCTGAACACGTGTCTAAAGTAAGAAATTATCATCAATTTGTGTGTTTGAACACGTGTCTAAAGTAAGAAATTATCATCAAGTTGTGTGTTTGAACACGTGTCTAAAGTAAGAAATTGTTATCAGTTTGTGTGTTTGAACACGTCTCTAAAGTAGGAAATCGTCATCAGTTTGTGTGTTTGAACACGTCTCTAAAGTAATAAATCGTCATCAGTTTGTGTGTTTGAACACGTCTCTAAAGTAGGAAATTGTCATCAGTTTGTGTGTTTAAACACGTTTCTAAAGTAAGAAATCGTCATCAGTTTGTGTGTCACGTCTCTAAAGAAATCGTTATCAGTTTGTGTGTTTAAACACGTTTCTAAAGTAAGAAATCGTCATCAGTTTGTGTGTTTGAACACGTCTCTAAAGTAGGAAATCGTCATCAGTTTGTGTGTTTGAGTTGTGCGTGCGACTGAGTGATGCGGCAAGCATATAAAAGTGACTGGTGTAACTGATGGAGAGCTGAGATGTTAACTTAAATATAAACATTGAAGGCATGCATACAAGAACATGATGTGTAGATGTGTGTGTGTGTGTGTGTGTGTGTGTGTGTGTGTGTGTGTGTGTGTGTGTGTGTGTGTGTGCATGCACTTTTATGAGTGAATGTACTATGTGCTAAGCTCATGTATCACTTACCGGGTAGTATAGATTCGTATAACGAAATTTACACTTGTATTCAATTTAATTCATTTAGATAAATTTACACTTGTATTCAATTTAATTCATTTAGACTATTTAGATAGATAGATCTGTCACAGGGAGGTTCAGACGTCTCCATGGAGAGTACGAGCGCATGCCTCTCCAGCGGAACTCGTTCGAGAGTGAAGGTCTCTACAAAGATCCCCTCAGTGCCGGAGCGACTCTTGGACAGAGCCCCACGAAATGCATGACCTCTCCTTTGTATGCTGTGTCGTGTGGGACCCCCGACAGCGTCATTAGTATGCGGCATCACTATTCACTACCTCGCATAAGACCACCATCCATGGTGTCTTCTTTGAAAGGCAAGGGAGAGAATTTTGCTAATAGTGAGAATAGTGCGAAGAACTAAATAAGTACAGATTGCTTGATTAATACATTGATCAATAGGCGGACTAGTAAACGAAACAAAATATTAGCTGTCAATTATAATTATTAATGTTAGTATATTAATTTAACAATTTTTTTCTTGAAATTGACTTATTTATAAATTAATATTTTCAATTCGAAATTCAATAATAATAATAATAATAATAAATAATAGAAGTAGTATAAGCTGCGTATGTCCACTGGATGCATTAATATGTGAAATTGTAGATAAATGTATAAAATTCTATATGCTAAATTATGTAAATAGGCCTACTTCTATGGCAGTTACATTATAAACTGAAAACACACTTGAACAAGCATGTTAACAAATATGAACACATTTCTCACCTTTTACTTAAAACATCGTGTGCATAATCATATTTATTTAAGAGGGACAATATGTTTGTACTAGTTATATATGAACATATTTATGTAGTAGTCGCAAATAATAGAACATTTCTATAATAGTTACAATGTGAACATAATTATTAACATATTTATTTACCCATCACTAGATGTGCGTATAGTTCTGCACTAGTTACAGAATGTGAACATATTTTCGTGACAGTCATTAAATTGTACGTACTTCTGTCATTACTCCTAGTCACTAAATGTAAATTACTTACATTACCATTTACTGAACACTAAACACTAACACAGTTCTGTACCCTTCTTCATGCGAACACAATTCTAACCAGATATTAAAAGTAAGCATACTTCCGTACCCAACATTTATAAATAATAATAATAAAACCATAGAATTATTAAACGCCAACATAGTTCTGCAGCTTTCTTAGTTCATACACAATTCTAATCAGATATTAAAAGTAAGCATACTTCCGTACCCATCATTAATAAATAATAAAAATAAATCCGTAGAATTATTAAACGCCAACATAGTTATGCGCCACTTACTAAACATGAATACGCTTCTGTTACCGTTATTTAATTAATGTTATCATATTTCTCTACCAGATAAGTTTAAGCGTCTCTCCAGTACGTACCACATGAGATCAGGCCAAATCAGAGCAAGTCACATGACTAATAGCGAATATGACGCAAAATCCTACCGCAATGAAAATGCAGACCACATGACCAGCAGTGAATATGGCTCCGAATCGTGTGTGACCGAAAGTGAGTATAAATACCAAGACGACGACTCTAGTTCAGGCTCGATGTATCGTCAGGAACCCTTGCTGCAGCCATTCGGTTTCTCTACACTTCCGACTTCTTCTAACCATGCTGCTCCTGACGTACTCTACAACCGACTGGCCGAGCAGAACACACGGCTAGTCTCCAACAGGATGGTGTCAACATTAGAAGGCAAGGGAAACCTGAGCAATACTAATTTCGAATAGTCCAGCAATACAAGAAAATATCCAACCATACAAGAAAATAGTCTGTGTAAGAAAATAGTCCAACCATGCAAGGAAAATAATCCAACCATACAAGAAAATAGTCCAACTATTTAAGAAAATAGTCCAACCATGCAAGAAAATAGTCAAACCATACAAGAAAATAGTCCAACCATGCAATAAAATAGCCAAACCATACTAAAAAAATAGTCCAACCTTGCAAAACAATAATCAAACCATACAAGAAAATAGTCCAACCATGCAACAACAAAAATAAACAGTTCAGAATGGAAAACAGTTTTGGTGGAGTGGGTGTTTGCTATGCGAAATAATTGATTTTTTAAAGGGTTCTATTAAGGGTGTTAATGTGTGTGTTATAGAGTCTGACAAATTCTGTGTCACGACCTCTTAACCCAATTGCTGTTTTTCAAAAATCAAATTTTGAAAAGGACCTTTGTTAAAGTTCTCCCATGATACACCAGTATCGAGAAGCTTCTAGCAAAGAGATCAGGATGTTATATAACTTTAGGCCATTGTCCAGCTTCTTGAACCGACCACATACCACGTGATCCGTCACGTGACGCGTTCTATGCAGTTTTGATAAATACGATATCGCGTGGTAAATTCGTCACTCCGAAACCAGAGAAACCGGAACCGGCAGCGACAACAAGTAATCGTCTACCTGTCCGCCGCATACGTTGAGTCACGATAGAGGGAACCCGTCGCTTTATTTGCTGAAAGGTAACACGTCTACTTCTTGCAAATGTTATTGCATTTATTAATTGTATTTTGCATTTGAAACAATGTATGTAATTTTGTGCCATTTATTGCTACTTTTAGCCTAAGCACGTGGTTCACTTGTAAATGACAAAACCTATAAGTTATTGTATATAAATCATTGTAACTCCTTTTCCATTGTAACTTTAATTTATATAATCTTAAATTCACTAGTGCCAGGAGCGTCTGTGCACGACGCAAATTTTCCTTGTAATTCAAATTGTTGCGTGTAATTTTAATGCTAAATTGTGAAGCGCTTTGCTTGATTTGAATTGTTCCTTTGTATGAATTCTAAATTTTAATGTTGTAAATATTTGGTAATTCATACGTCATGTACTGTTAAATATAACATACGTGAAAATCACTTTATATCTTTAAATATAAATTGTAAACGACGCGTTAGTCGAAGATTCTAACTCAGTGCATTTAAATGTGAAAACGTGCTTAGGTTGGCGAACGTAAAACGCAGAACGATCATGGAAAACATCCTTTGTCTCCAGGTCGGGTTTTGACTTCAGTTTCGATTTCAGTTCTTGATCTAGCTTCTGCTTTTACCTCCTATTCCTACCGTCATTACTGGGAACGTGCGTTGGCGCGCAGGTCTACGCATCCCTTTGTCTACACTTACATTCGTCGTCCGGCATAATAACTGAGAGACAGTTATCTACATATGCTATGTGTATTGGCTGGCGGTGATTGAAGTGAGGTGGACTGGTTTGGACCGGTTTGGAACCACGAGGCGTCATGATCGAAGCTAAGTAGATCTAAAGGATCAAAAATCAAAAAGAACTATTGAGCAATATTTCGCAAACCAAGAACAATTGACTTTGAAATTAATAGCACTCGTTTATTTGCCACGAGTAGAATTAGACTTCGCGCTCGTATTTAATTATCGTTATTAATTGTTAAATCTTATTAAATCTTATTTTTTAATTGTTAAACCTCTTCATAGTAAATTTTTATGCATAATAGACCTAACTAATCACGTGGTTTGGATGGGGGCTGACTGAGCTGAATGACGTAATGAATGCATATTAATTAAGAGGAATTTAATGACTCCAAGCCAGCTTTTGTACGCAAGTTGTCAGTTCGTAAATCTGTCGTCTTCACTACCAAGACACATTTTTGAGTTTAGTCGAATGATAATTTGAGCAACCAGTCTGTATAGGATGGAGAGAAGGAATTAATTAAATCTAATCATTTTAAAGTCCTTAAAATCCTAGGCAGGGTCTATAAAGAAATACTGGAAACGTAACAGTGTGTGTGTGTGTGTGTGTGTGTGTTGTGGTTGTGTCTGGGTGAGAGATTAAATAGTATAGAAGTAGAGCGATATAATTAATAATAACAATCTGTTCTCTTGTGTGTTTCCTGTTTTGTGTTACTTTGCTGATGCAATTGAAATAATGGATGTGTCACTCCACTCCTCCATTCTTTGTCATGTCACTCATTGTTAACTCAGAATATCTGAAACATGTACCCATTTTATTGTCATTTTACTTATTGTTAACTCAGAATATCTTAAGCATGAACCCATTTTATTGTCATTTCACTCGGTGTTAACTCAGTGTAACTGGCGCATGTACTCCCTTTTACACTCATGTCCGTTAGTGTTAACTCAATGAAACCTACCCATGCACCTACCCATTTTGCTGATATTCAATTAGTTAACTCGATGTAGCTAATGCATGTACCCATTCATTGTACTGGCACTCGGTGTTAATTCGATGTAACTCTTATGCGTGTACCCATTTTGCTATCAGTTTAGTGTTGCATTTACCCATATTTGCTGTCATGTCATTTAGTGTTAACTTGACGTAGCTATCAGTTAGTATTAATTCAGTATAACAGAAATTGAATCACTTCATTTGTCGTCAAAGTTTAATGCATTAACTCAATGAATTTGAAGTGTTAGACTCCACTCTTGAACGTGTGTGTGTGTGTGTGTGTGTGTGTGTTTTATTTGTTGGTTTCTTCATTCCTACAGCTGATACCTCTATTGCAGATGAAAAGGCCTGCACAGCTGAAAAACGCCCGATATACCAGATACCCTGGGGCCCAAAGAACGGTGAAGAGTATTACAAAAGACCAGTCGTTCGGGTTGGACAGCGGGTGTCGTGTACAAAGTTCTAACCTCGGGGGGGGGGGGGGGAGAAAGCCTCCACCAGACGATGTCTTTACCAATACTTCTTTCATGTTAGATTTTAATCCTTTATTTATTTAATCATTTGTTTATTTATTCCATCTTTTTGAATGTGCCCAGTGAAACCAAGGTAAATATAACATAGAGCATATGGAACGTGGTGAAAAAAATATTTCAGCTATGACGACTAAAATATGCTGTTCCCCAGTACATGAGAGTGGCTATTTATGTTTCCTGGAGATACAGAGCAGGTCATTTCAATTTAACAAAGAAAAGTGAAACGGGAAGTACTTTAGTTTAGTGTAGATCTAAGCGTATGAATAGTCTAGAAAGCAGGGTGAAAGGAAATTTTATTTTTCTTATTTATTTTTAATAATTTGTGTTTTGTTTAATTTCGTTCTATTTTTAAAAAATGTCTTCATTGTTGTCTGCAACAGCTCAGGGAATGAAGAGACTGGGGAACCATTAAACCCAGCTGCAGACAAAATGTGTATACTTGTGCTATCGTACTGTTACTAATGTTTCTCAGATTTCTTGCTTCACTTCTATTGATGTTTTTTTTTAAAGTAACAAATATGTGCTATTTATAGACTGTTAAATGCGTGCAGCATGCCACAGAAATAACTCAAAACATTTTACTTTTGTAATGTGTGGACAATTAAGTGCGACTATAGATGATAGTGCCATGTGTCAACTCTTCTTCCTGTTGCATCCACAGCATAGGCAACCCAAATCTCCCAGAAATCTATGTGATATGTTGCGTCTCCAGATGACTAGACAAATATTTTACTGTCTAGGCAAATAGGATTTATCAAAGGTTATAATTAATTAAAGTCTATACTCTCTTAATATACATGATCATTGACTTGCAATGCATCTCCACTGGGAAGGATGATTCCAGAGCAGTGTAGTTTTGTAGAGGACGTTTTCCCAGCTCCAGCTTACGAACCCCTGTAAAACGTGTTCAGTCAAAATTTAGTGATTGGTTTTTTGTTTTTGTTTTTTGTTTGCTTTTCTTTCTATATACTTTATTCATAATTCAGTTTATATTCACGACTAATTGCTTTTTGGCTTTTCAGCATTTTTCTTGCTCATCAATAATCAGTTGATTCTTAAAGAATATTCTTGCATTAAGCATGTTTTGTTTTTTTAAAACTTTGGCTGATGTTGTTTGATAGTGCTAAAAATAAATTTAGCTCCATACTCAGTTTGTGATGTCATACTTGTGAAAATTAATATTCTGCTATGCATTTCTGTGCATTTTCTTTCACATCTCGGAAAGTGGTAATTATTTGATGGGCAAAAGATATTCATTTATCCAGGTTTATTTTATTGTTTCTATCATTAAACTTTTACTGTTATTCATGATTTTAGGGAAATGTAAATAAATGGGAGAGCCTTTAAAGTTTAAACCGAAGACACCGTGAGGTCATACAACACAAGATAATGCTGTAGATAAGAAAATTCTTCATTATAGAAATGTATGAAAAAGTAGACAAGATTTAACTAAGTAATTTACAAGAAATACAAATACACACAAAATGTTCTCCCTTAACTTAGAAAATAATTTAACAGAAATTTTAAAAATATTTAAAAACAAAATAAAATATGGAAACAACCACTTTTCCCAAAGAATAAAGCATTTCCTCAGTTCACATATGTGTATTTAGATTTTAGATCTCTTAACATCCTCAGTAAAGCTATAAATAGACATCGAACTTGAGACTATTTATATCTAGGGGTCAACAAAACATCCACAAAATGTCACGCACAACCATACATCTGTTAGTGATAAGAATGACCAAGTGATGGCAACAGGGTGTGAAAATTGGAGTACTTTCCTCTCAACTAGAAAAAAGAAGAAAATAACTTGTCTACTCTTGATTTCAAAATACGTGCACCCAATTTCAACAATACAGTACTGACTGGTCAATGACCTCTGGAAAACTTACTACATAGAGTAATTATCTACCACACGTACAGTACTGGTCATTGACCTCAGGAAAACTTACTACATACAATAATTATTCACCTCACGTAAAGTACTGACTGGTCACTGACCTAAGAAAACTTACTACATGTACATACAGTAATTATTCACCACACGTAGAGGGGTGGAGGGAAGAGGATGATATATTCTGAAGCATTCCGACAACCACATTCCTGACTCTTAGATATTATTCTCTCTTTGACCTTTTTCGTTGAATGAGTTCTCTTCTCTCCGCCCCCCCATCCCCGCATGCCAGCAATCAGTTGTTATTGTACAGTTAGAGATATAGTTCTGAATGAATTTTCAAGAACCACTTGAAATATCGATTCCATACCTATGTTTTATGGACATGTTTATAGTTTGACAAACATCTTATTTTTAGAAGGAACCTTCACGGTTTCATCTAAAGGAATGTTTGATTATTCAATAAATGGCTTCTGAGATTAACTGCATACGTTTTTAATGTAAATATTGTTTACTCTTTATGATGCAGCCACATTTTTGTTTTATTTTGTACTATAAAATTTGACCCAATTTAGATTTATTAAAATATTTTTTAAAAATAAATATGATCTACTATTATTAGCACTCTTAACAAATGCTTTTTAAAAAAATGTTAAGGGAGGTTTCTGGAGAAAAAAAAAAGATACGAAAAGTGTATGCATCAATAAACATGCTTTTATTTGATTTATTTTTAATATCAGTAAACTGTATGATTTCATTCCATGATTTTCTTTCTTATCTTTGCTTTGTTTGTATGCCAGTGTGGATATTTGCGTTTGTTCTGAATGTGGTGTGAATTTGGTGTACAATAAATGTCTTCGAATTATTTTCAAGCTTAAATGTTTCAACTTTATCTACAACTTGCTCTTTTATGTTTAAAAATATCTAACACAATGCGTAAAATTAGATTTATATATTTATATTTATTTCTCCAGTAATTATGTGTAGATTATTTAAGAGATTCACCTGCGCGCGCGCGCACACAGACACACGCACGCACGCACACACACGCACGCACAGTCACCTAACTTTGTATACATACACACACACACATAATGCATACATGTGCACAGGAAAAAGTACACAATTACGTATATTTAATCACATAGTGTGTCTTGAAAATGTAATTACGGACCCAGAAATTAATCATCGTATTAAATTAACGGAACATATGTGGGATAATAATTGTGTAATCTGTCGCTTTTCAAATATCGCTCCGTTCATTGCTCCTCCTTAGCTGCAAAGACTGACCTTCACCTGCAATGATGTGTACCTCACCTCTAATGTATAAAATTCATGTTAGAAGTATAAGCACAGGTTAGAAGTACGATTCACGTTAGAAATATAGTTAGAAGATTAATTCACGCTAGAAGTATAATTAGAATATTAGTTCACGTTAGAATTATAATTAGAATATTAATTTACGCTAGAAGTATAATTAGAATATTAGTTCACGTTAGAATTATATAGAGTATTAATTTACGCTAGAAGTATAATTAGAATATTAATTCCCGTTGGAAGTATAAGTATAATTAAAAGTACAATTCACGTTAGAAATAGAAGAATATTTCGAGGCCTTATTCGAGATAGAATAATCATCAAGCAAATTTAAATGGTTACTTTGATGAGGAGAAGAATATTACACTTGCTGTATGTAATACGACAAAAGAATATTACACTTGTTGTATGTAATAAGACAAAAGAATATTACACTTGCTGATGTACTACGACAAAAGAAATATCGCTTCTTATTTAATGCTTTATTCAAATACAAAAGATCGACTTTTATCTGCAAATAGTTTATACTACAAAATAGTTATACTGCAAAATATTAATATATTTGCAAACTGCTGCAAAAGGTCAAGGCCGATAATTCAAAGAAGGAAATTCTTTAACTGTTGTGAATACGAACCAAATATTATTTAAAAATAAAACATGTGCAATGCTTGTCAAAAATTACAATTTTATTATAAAATTTGGATTGTTTATAATTTTAAAATAAACAGTCCTCACTAGTTCCTTCAACACCATGATTTGAACACTAGTAAACACCATTTGATACTTACACACACACACAAATTAATTTTAAAATAAGTGTGTGTGTGTGTGTGTGTGTGTGTGTGTGTGTGTGTGTGTGTGTGTGTGTGTGTGTGTGTGTGTGTGAAGAGGAATTCGATATTGAGTAGTCAACCTGGTTGGATCAGGGCACTGATGTATAAATCAGGCGTCGGGCCCCAGAATACAGTGCGGGGAGACAAGGCGCTCTGGGACACACCAGAACATAGATCAGACATCCCTTGAAAGTTCTGGAAGTGAAAGTGTAACACCAGAACATCTGGATCAGACGTCCCTTGAAAGTTCTAGAAGTGAAAGTGTAACCATTTATAGCACTAGAATTAGTTTTCAAATCCCAGCTTGCTTTGCATCACTGCTAGCACTAGACCTCAGTACAGTTCTGTTCGTCTTCTTTTTTCACTTCACGTCACACACCTCGCAGCGGACAGCCGGCGAAGTTAATTCACATGGGCAGGGCCTACTGAAAGAGAGGATTGTAAGTCTTTCTAAGGGCTCATCTCACCCCACCTACGTTACCGATCAGCAAGCAACTGACTTCGGACCCCCCACTATAAACAGAAATGACTACACCCACCACACATTACCTTTATAACTGCAAGACGACCAACTGCGTGACCTGTGACGATATTTACGAAGACATCACAAGCACAGAACTGTTAGCACCTGTCAACCTCCATAATGCACTACGGAGTATGAAGATTCACTAAAAGGCATCTACATTAAATGATAAGGAGGCATGTGTCGAAGTAGCAGCAGCGGGCCCCGAAATAACGCAATTCTTTTAACATGACCCAACACAACCTCAACATGAACCGAGTCCTCGCAGGAGTCATCCAAAATCGAGAACCTCTACGGATTAAGTCTACTGCGGCGCCTGCGAGGAAAGAAGTCAACGGTGGAACCAAACTGCCGTGTTCGCACATTTCAACTCTTCTTTCAAATTAAACATTTAAAATTAATAGATGCAAAACAGACCAGCATTAGAAAGTGAAACTGCTTATTTTAAATCGGACACAGTGACCGACATACATGACGATGACTTTAACCGTCGTGTTGCTTAAAGCGACTAGTGGTTTCGATTTGTCATGTATTTGCTATGATACAACGAGTATATACAACAAAATGGCAGAAGGCAAAAATACCGGCAACGACAATAACTGTACAGTCGTAAAATTCCTACGAAAATATTTATATATAAATTTCAAACTAGCTCTGCTTGTTCAGTAGCATGCGGCCTCTGCTTCTGCTCGCTAGACGTAGTTTCTTTTCATTCTCTAACCTTCAGTCGGCGAAGAAAATGGTACGCTCTTAGATTTTACCTAGTGGCAGTAGAGGTTTTACTACTCCTTTAAAAGCAACACATAGTCCACTTTTCGTGTAAAAGTTTAATCTGCATCACTATTTATGTGTTTATTTCATTGCATGCCCACACAAACGATACTTAGGTCTATACAACTGCTAAACTATAGTATTAGTTATATAGTATTCAGTCACTCGAACAATTAACAATCCTACTTTTTTTTTAATAATAAGCGTAAACGATCAGTGAAAATAACCTGAAGCAAAATGTAGTGGGATGGGGATTGTCAATTAATGAAAGTAGTACTTTATCACTCATTTTAAAAGTACAGTTTGATTACTCCTTTAAGTCGTGTGCATAATTACGTGCTATAATCATAACGGTTTTAGACATCATATATTATTATAATTCGCATATAACACAAACATTCTGGCTAGTTACACATGTTGGATTAAAAAAGATAGTGTAGAAACTAGAATAGAAGAATTATATGACAAAAATAAAGCTCAGAGCCTCCCAATACAGTATAGCTGGAGTTATTTAATTAAAATGACAGACTAACATAAGTAACAACATAAATGTGAGAGTCATGCCAACATGAGCAATCTACATAACGATAAATATATTTATGAAGAAAATAAAAATAGAAACTGTAGGTAATGTAATAGTTAACCATATGAAAGAGATAATAAAATTAATAGGAATAATGTCTTTTGAATGAACTGAGGAAGCTGTTGTCATATAGCCAATTAGTTTAATTCAATAGTTGCACATGCCTAGGTTTTAAAGTGGGTGGTAGATGGGGGTTCCAGATGTCTGGATCTGTTCCTGACCTGTGATCTGCTTAAGTCCAGTGTTGCCCTCACAACTGTGTTATGTCAAACTCAAAGGCTCCTAAATGATAAGGTGCTGATCTTCAGGCAAAAGCACAGGGAATTAAAATTTGCTATTTTCTGTCCCCTGACAGAGCACTCATTCACATGCAGTATCATCTCTAGTAGCCATTCTAGGCAATAAATAATAAGGGAATATAGTTAAAGGATAAGGGATAAAAATGTAAGTAAGATTTAATATTTAAGGATAGAAGCAAAACCACAAACCTCGGGCAGTTATTTGTCCTGCTGCATTAGTTTAACTGGAAGTAATAGTGCAGGGGTGCAGTTGGACATTTGGCCCTCTGGCCTAAAACGTTTGTGCACCCCTGTATTAGTAAAAGCTCATTTTGGTGAGCCAGAAATGTATGCCTCTTGCCTCTGTGTAACTATTTTGGTGAGCTAGAAGTGTATGCATCTTGCCTCTGTGTAACTATTTTGGTGAGCCAGGAGTGTATGCATCTTGCCTCTGTGTAACTATTTTGATGAACCAGGAGTGTATGCATCTTGCCTCTGTGTAACTATTTTGGTGAGCCAGGAGTGTATGTATCTTGCCCCTGTGTAACTATTTTGGTGAGCCAGGAGTGTATGCATCTTGCCTCTGTAACTATTTTGGTGAGCCAGGAGTGTATGCATCTTGCCTCTATAACTATTTTGATGAGACAGGAGTGTATGCATCTTGCTTCTGTGTAACTATTTTGGTGAGACAGGAGTATATGTATCTTGCCTCTGTAACTATTTTGGTGAGCCGGGAGTGTAATGCATCTTGCCTCTGTGAAACTATTCTGGTGAGCCAGGAGTGTAATGCATCTTGCCTCTGTGAAACTATTCTGGTGAGCCAGGAGTGTAATGCATCTTGCCTCTGTGAAACTATTCTGGTGAGCCAGGACTGTAATGCATCTTGCCTCTATAAAACTATTCTGGTGAGCCAGGAGTGTATGCATTTTGCTTCTGTGGTCTTGTGGCACTGGGTCTAAGGTTGTCTAATTAGGTGGTCATGATGTAGTACATAATTAGTCATTTAAAATGAAAGTAGAATGCTAATTAGGGATGCAATCTTGATTAGAGGCAGTGGTCATTACTTCTTACATGGATAGGATTTAATATAGGCTATTTTTACTTTTAGCGCAAGGAAAAAGTGTGACTACATACTGCTGTTGTGACAGGTAGTACTAGAATGCAGTAGAAGATTTGAAATGCATGTCTGCACGTTATTCACTTTCATTAATTGTTAACTAAATAGTTTCAGAGATAACCCCTAGCCATCATCTACATTTTAAAAAAAAACTGATGTTATTCATGAGTATTTTCTGTTAATGTCTGTAAAGACTCAGAAAATGTCCTCATAATAAATATCACTCATCACAAAGCCATAATGGTTCATATCTTCCTTGGAATGTTAGTTATTACTGCTCTTAGTTTTAAGTATTTAATTTTGTACCCTATAATCAGTAATACAAATATCCATTAATCTGTATTATATTGTATTGTACTGTGGTAAGTCTGCAGATTAAGAAAAGTGGTGGTAAGTTTTATCCTTTCCCATTATTAATAGTATCCCTTTATAACATATAAGGGATAGATCTTGTTCTTATTTATGTATGCATAACTTCAAAATCAGCTAAATCAGTAAATGTGGCTGCCTTCCATAACAGCTGATACTCTTCCCTCCTCCCCAAGTACACAACACAATGTTGAAGATGCAAAATGAAACATTGCAAATCTAGCACATCTTGCTTTGGATACTGTAGAAGTTTCCAGTTGCAGTTTTAACTAGAGAAGAGTTCAATATATGCACATATTGGGCTTTGATGTTCTCAATAAGTTTTGGCAGAACTTCTGAACTAACTTCCATCTTTCTTAGATAACAAGGATAATGTAGAATTTAGATGTAAATCACCCTCCATACATCAAGTGAATTAACTTTTAACTCTTCAATTCTCATTATTTGGGGGGGCACAAGTTTCAGCTTGCTGTTATGGTAAAATACCTTCAAATATTAAAAAAATGTCAAGACTTTTTTAAGTCTGTAAATGAAAGTATGCTAACTGGCAATGAAAAATAATATTTTTATACTTGACTTTCACGATTCACATGCATTTTCTTTAGCATAACTGATATCCCACTAAATTTCACTCTAGAATATTTATGTATCTGCTATCATTATTTTGTTTACATGCATTTTCTTTTGCAGAATTATATACCCATGAAAGAAAAAAGCAAACAATAAAGATACAATCTGTTTCAGAATACATAACATTAACCCTTATAGTCAATGAATGAAGTAAATTGATGTCTCTAGCTGGGTATAATCAGTGATGTTTTTAATGTTTCCAAAACCATTTCTGTTCACTTTTAAACTTAAAGTGATGCTGTTACCTACCACTAAAAAAAAAAATGGTAAAGTACTGATTGCTGGTTAACTTTGACATAAAAATTTCTACCCTTTGTAAATTGTAGTCAACTAGTCATTGTTGTACATACAATTTATTCTGTCTGTTAGTCACTTTACTCATTCATTCTTTCTAGATATGTTAATTATAAATTCTTTGTTTTGGTTTGGGGTGGGTAGAGATATCTGGTTTTTTCTAATTGCGAATACTTTATAATGAAATTTTATTTTTTTTTAAAACTGCTTTGTTTTTTTTTTTTTAAATTGCTTTGTTTTTTTAAAAAATGCTTCAGCCAGTTTTCAACCCATATCCTGCACACTCAAACCCCAAAATGGTGAAGTTTGTTAAATTTTGATTTTTCAGTTTGATTATTTACTCTTCTCTAAAATTGCAGGCATCCGATACAAAGCGAACCAAGCTTACCGAAGAAGAACGAGATACAATTCTTTCGCCTCTGATTACTTATGGATGGACTTTGGTTCAGGATAGGGATGCTATTTACAAAGAGTTTCTCTTCACAGATTTTAATGAGGTCACTGACTATTTGTGCTGTTAGTGTTACAAGAATTCCATTTTTTTCAAAAACAATTATTTCTGTTGTATAACAAAACATCATATATATTTTTAGTTCTTTTTCTTTTAATTTTAAGAATGTTATAAATTATGCTGGGGTAAAAATAAAATATTTGTTCAGAAATTGTCTTAATAAACTAGTCTTTATTCACATAATAAATAAATGATAAGTTATTGTGTTTTTCAACAGTGATTTAAACTGCTAAATATTTTTTTTTTAATTTGTGTTCTATATTTTATGAAATTTGTAGCTCATCATTGCTCTTAATTTTATGTTAATGTATTTAGGAATTTTCAACTAACTTTTGCTCTTAATATATTATGCAGGCATTTGGCTTCATGGCTCGTATTGCACTGAAGGCAGAGAAAATGGACCATCATCCTGAATGGTTTAATGTCTATAACAAGGTGATTTCCTGCATTCCTTGATTTTGTTTTGATTCATTCACAATTTAGACAAAGAATTATATTTTGATAGAGATCCTTGTTTTGTTAGTCACTGATCATAGAACCATGTTTCTAATTCATCTTTTGTTTTGTTTTAAACTTATGATTCTTTAGGTTTATTTAAAATTGTAAAAATGGTCAGAAGGATATTTTTTTAAATGCTTGATTAAACTTTTTGTTATTATTTTTGTAATGCTGTAAATAGATATTAAGTCCATTATATATAATTTATGGTTAAAAGTATCTTGCCTGTAAAAGTATGATGTCAGTGCCCATGTATTATCTTCCCTTGCTTTGAGCCACTTAAATATAATGACACAAGAGATGCAATAGGCAGGTTAATGTTGAGTAAAATCAAGTCAAGTTATTCATCAAGATATTCATCTATACTCTGTCACTAACCATATCATGCATAATGAAGATATTTTAAATAGTGGGGATGATATTGATATGAATCATGAAAAAGTAACCCATAATATTTAAGCAGAATACAGGGTGGCCCAAAAGTAGGTTCACAGTTATCACGTAGACTATTTATTTGAAAATTCGACACTAGAAAAGTTAGCTAAAAATAAATTACAATTAGCAAGGGAAAAGCTGTTTATGTAAGTTAGATTTATACTCTGAGGAATGTTTTATATTGGTATTACTAAGCAAGTAACTTCAACCATATAAAAGGTAGTTTAATAACTGTAAACCTACTTTTGGGCCACCCTGTATATTAGAAATTGTTTGCTTTATGGGTGTGGAAGTTCATGTAATAAAGACGACACATCTATATTTGAATGGTTTGGATACTCTTTAATAGGTCATGATTCTTAGAGAAATTATTTTGTAAAAATAAACAAAATATTAAAAAAACTATTGCAGGTTTTAATTGAAGTCATGGTCAGAGGTGAGGTTAGGAATGTATTGGCACAAAAGTAGATAACTCTTCTCTGATGAGAGTAACAGTTATTGGTTTTAGTGCATGCATTCAGCCGTCATTTAGTATAAAATAACAAATGAAAATATGTTGACACTTTATTTTTAAATGCTGTTTTGAACACCTAAACACTATAATGTTACATTGTTAATGTTATGTAATAAATGTTGCTGTTCACGTTAATTTAATTTTGAAACTTAACAACTTATTTTATTCTCTATATATCAATATCATTTACTCTTACATTGCTTTACCATCACAGCTAATTGTAATACTCCTACTAGTATGTTTTAAAACTATTGGTAATCATGAAAGACTAGTGAATTTGCATCGTCATAAAATAGTATTTTAATCATAGGGTGATCTTAACAGAAATGTTGAACACAAAGCCTACTTCTCTTAGCACTGGGCACTCTAGATAGCATTTATTGTTTATCACCCTAGCAAACATCATTCCCTACATGTAGTAACTTTATAAAAGTACTGAAATAAGAATTCTTACTCTGCATATTTGTTCTGTTTACATAATTTAAAAATCTGTAGTTTGCTGTTTCACATGTATTGCATGGTTGTAGATTTGTATGGTGTACTTTGCTAGGCTAAATTTGTATGATATAATGTGCTAGGCTAAATTTGTGTGATGTAATGTGCTAGGCTAAATGTGTGTGATGTAATGTGCTAGGCTAAATTTGTATAATGTTCTATGCTTACTCATTGTCACTGCTTTAGTATTTTAAGCAAATTATTGAATATGCACAGGGATTCCACTTGTACAATATTTGTCAGTTTGCAGCAATGAAATTCACTCCAATACTGATGTAAAATAAACATAATCATAATGCACTCTTAAATGTAAAACTGAAGTTAAATTTTATATAATCTGTTTACTAAATTTCACTGCAAGGTGTCATAATAGTCTAGAATTGCCGACTGTTCTTATTTTTATTTATATTATCTCAGGTATGTTCAATGCCCATGTTTAGAGAGCTGGATAATTAGAGGGGAGGGAAATGCAAATACAATATAGCTGACCTCTTTTGTGTATATTTAAGCTCTCATTCACAAACTGGCTTGACATGACATTTTTAATTAAAGTTTGTATAACCCATGAAAATATGTTCTGGTGTTAAAATTTTAGCAGATTTTTTAAATACACTCGCATTCTTCGTTCATTCTTTAATCTTTGCTATGTTTGCTCTGATTTCTTCATTTTTCTTCTAATTTCAGGTTCAAATAACTCTTAGCACCCATGATGTAGGAGGCCTTTCAAAAAGGGATGTTACTCTAGCAACATTCATTGAAGAAGTTGCAAATAAGTAGTGAAATTGATTTGTGCAGTGTGAGCATAAACATTTGCAACAGAAATTGTAATATTCCAGAGAAAATTTGTTTCTATTTTGTAGATAAGAGATGGTAATCATGTGTATTCATGCTACAAACTAATAATAGTTTTGTGATAATGGTTAATTACAAAACAGTGAATTCAAGAATTTTGACTATTTGAAATTGGATCCTGATTGCTCCCCTTTGATTAATCCCGAAGAATTTGATGGTTTCTTTACTAGACTATCTTTTAAAAATAAATAATTATGTGAATGTTATATATATTACAAGTAAACCTACCTGCAAAAACTTACATTCCAGGTGTGAAATCTTGTGTGTTGCTTACCTTTGTAATATTAATTTCATGTTTTATATAGAATAACTTGCCAAATAATGTAAAAATTTAGTTTTAAATAGAATTATTTTCTAGATAAAATTATGAAAGAAAATATCCTGACATACAGATTAATTTGATTACTTTGATATTATAATAACTGCTTTATTTTCATTTATTGGTCATTTGTTTGTAGCAGTGTGATAATGATTAGTGTATAATAAATATGTTTTAAATATATGCAAAATGTTTTGTTTTCAAAAGTTATTACACTTAAATTTCATTAATTAGGAACAAAAAGGAATTGATATATTATGCCAAAACCATTCCAAGTCCTGTTATTCCAGTGAATTGTGAAAATAATTTTGGTTGTAATAGTAGTGTGGATTGTTATCAGCACTTAAAACCTTACAAGAAATCTAACAAGTTTGTATTCTTTTTCAAGGGGATGAACCTGTCTCTGTGATCATGGTGATTTGTTTGATGTGAAAGAAATTAAACTTCTTTATTCCATCTACTACATCGAGAAACATCCATATAGGTTCACCCATAATAACCAGTTAGCATTCAACATCTGTTGATTTTGGATTATACTTTTCTACACACATTATGCTTATACCAATATTAACATTACAATTTAATTGAAATAATGAGTGATTTTTGGTGGTACATGCATCCCAGATGTCTTTTGGATACTGAGCTTCGATATTAAATTAGAGAAGAGGTAAACAGTAGAATGCTGTTCAGTATGTTATAACCATTATGTGAATTCTGTAACCAGGATTTTCATTTATCAAGAATATGTTCATGATCATAATCTGTAATGAAATCATAACAGTTTGTGTATGGTGGATATTTACAACACATATTACCTTTAGTTAGTAAAGAATTCTTATGTATTATAACACGTGACCTTTAGTGTGAAAAGAATCTTGTATGCAAAAAAAATATTATATTTACAATGCGTATAATCTTTAATGTGCAAAGAATCTTATATTTACAGCTCATGTGACCTTTAGTGTGCAAAAAATCTTATATTTACAGCACATATAATTTGTAGTGTGCAAAGAATCTTATGTTTAAAGCACATATTACCTTTAGTGTGCAAAAATCTTATGTTTACAACACATACGACCTTTAGTTTGTAAAGAATTTTTATGTATTATAGCATATATGACTTTTACAAGTTTTAGTGCATAAAGAATCTTATATTTACAATGACAATACCTTTTGTTGTTAAAGAAATATTATATTTACAATACATATGACATATAGTGTGTAAAGTAGTGGTGCACAAACCTTTTTGAGTCGGGGGCCACAAACTGACTTGTCGAAACCGTTAGGGGCCACAAAAATGTGAAGATCAAAATCGTCCCACACAAGATAGACACCACATCAAAGAACACACAAATAACGATTAAGACTATAATTATGACAAAGAAGTTGCATACTAAGACTCATTCTAAAAATGTTATGATACGTCAACTTTCAGTCAGTGTGATGGATAGTGCTGCATGTCATCTGCAAGCTTCGAATTGTCCGGCTTGATGTTTGATGCTGAAAGATGCAAAATTGCTTCCAGATTATCATCAGTCAGCTGACCACGGGTGTTGCTTTCGTTCAGTTTCATCTGTGAGAAAGCCTGTTCGCAGCAATATGTGCTGCCAAATATTCTGGTGTGGACAAGTGCGTTATCTTTCAGATTAGCAAAAGTATCAGGCAATGTTCTTGTAGAAGTCAAGCAAACTGTTTTCTCAGTAAGTTGCATGCAATTCATCAGATGCCTGGAGATAATTCGAGCTGGTATTCTGCGGACATGTTAAAATTGGCTCCTTTGTTTGCAAGCTGTCTTGTCACGTCTGAGAGGTGTGAAATTCTTCATTGAACTGTCATACGATTCAAAGCCATCATCTGCAGCTTGCAAACAGCTTCTGGACACATTACTGACAGATCCAGAAAATACTGAGAAATCTCGAATCGATCAGTGGCTTGGTACTGTTATAAGCGGAATTTATCAAGTTGTGAGGCTTATCATTTTCAAAGGATAGATTGGAAATATTATTGATCATTATTTTTCTAATGATCAAATTTATGCTCATATTTTTTTCCTAAAGTCATATCAGGCCGTAGATTCCGTTTGCTGCTGAGTTGCTTACATTTCTCAGACATTAGCATGCATGACCAGAGACTGAATTCAGAAAATCACATTGATTCTTGGTCATTTTCTTCTATGTATTTCATCAGCAGTTTGTTTGAACATTTATTTTCATACTTTACAACACGTAAATTGAGCAACATCATATTTTAAATTTATTTATTGTTCATTTACAATTTTTTACATGCATTATGTCTTCTTCAGTGTATTTACATCATTTCATACTTCTTCATTGTGTTTTCTTTTACTCATGAGGAAATCGAACACACATTCAGTACTTTTATTCTTCCCTGACAATTTTTCTTAGTAGTCATTGTACCAAACAGATTTTATCAAAATAATACATTTCTAAATTTTACTGATAATGATCTATATTACAAAACGTTCTGCACCTGGATTTGTGATCTACTGGTTTCAACCAGTCTGTGGCTTATATTTTATTATTCAGATTTAATTATATCTATTACTAATCTTACCAAGCAAATGGACATGTTGGAAAAAAAGTTTCTTTCTATTCACTGAAATTGTTTTCATAAGTGTGCATTGGACTCCTGTTTGATATATGGAAAACAAACAGTGTTTCTTTACTTCACTTGGAAGTGTAAACTATATTCAATGGAATTTTCACTGGAATAGTTAAAATAAAATGTGCATTTTACTCCTGTGTTGGGATATATGGAAAACAAACAGTGATTCTTTACTTCGGTTGGATGTGTAAATTATATTCAATGGAAGTTTCACTGCAATTGTTAAAAAAGAATGTGCATTGGACTCCTGTGTTTTGGAAAAAAAAAGTGTGGTGTTTTTGTTTGTTTTTTTTTACTTCAGTTGGATGTGTAAACTATATTCAATGGAATTGTAACTGGAATTCTTACTGAAAATGCACAGCTGTCTCCACCAGTCTTACTTATGCCAGTTTTGCCACGGTTGGTCCATTGATGTTCTGTCTCATTACATCTTTGACCTCTTCCTTAAAGGATCATCTGGATTCATTTTCAAGAAAGAAAAGAAAAATAATTAAAATGTAACAACAACTTTCCTCAATCACCACCACTGCCCATCATTAACCATATAACTTCATTTCACAATATTCATAAAGGTCTCCACCCATAATTAACATTTTTTTGTTATGCAACCATCATATTGTATAAAAATTGTAGTGGTCAGGTAAATATACTTTTGACAACAGCCTTGCAATATGAATGATTGCATTTTCTGATACAAATTGTACTATTTCCAGTGAAGAGTTTTAGCAACATCATAAAGCTAAAAGCTAAAAACTATTTTAAAAGGTCGAAGGATATTTTAAACTGTTATAAACTACGAATGGAGACTGATGAAAGTTAATGATTGTAAGATAGGCTAACAAATGATTTCCACTATGTTACATACAAGTGATACAACTTAACAGAGCAGAACCATGACAACAGGCAATAGAAATTTGTGTATTAAAATTACATTTTAATAGGTGACAAATGTTCTACTTATTTGATTTAAGAAAAAACTAAAACTGGTAAATTAAAAACTAATATTAACGAGAGAGAGAGAGAGAGAGAGAGAGAGAGGGAGGGAGGGCGAAAGAAATAAAGAAAGAGATTAAAATACCAAAAATTAAGACAAGAAAAACTACCAGTGTTTTCCAATATTCCAATAGCTTACCATCTCTATTTTCTTCCTGTGAATTCTCTAATGCTGCCACTTCCTGATCAACAGTGCCAAATAAGATTGCTGGGGTTAGGGGAAACACCAAACACATCATCTTCTTGTGTGGACTAACAGTACGAACTGTGTGCACTATACTATTTTTAGGAAGACTCTGTCTCAAGACTTTCTCTGCCCTAGAACGTAAATCTTTCTTACTCTTTTTGCTACTATTGAAGCAGTAACACAAGACAGTTGGTAACAGCTGGTGTACATCAGGATTGGTTTTTAACTCTTTAGGGCAGTCAACTAGCAGAAGACTAAAGACATCTAAAAATTCTAACGCACTAGAGGGAAGGTTCATCACAATATAAAGTTGGTACTGTTTCCTACCTTCACCAACAGAAATGTCAGAAATTTTAAAGTCTGCATAGAGGTCTGTGTTATCACCATGACATCCTGGTTGACATACGATGTCATTACTATGAGTGTCTGGCACAGTCACAAGGTCATCGTGAGTTGCATGAAGAATACTGCATGAACCAAGTTTTCCTTCCTGTACTCCAGAGGAACTGATATCCAAGTCAGGCTTGACATTTCTAGAACTGTCTTGATTGAAAACACTTAAGCCAGTCCTTTCTGTGCTAGAGGGGTCTTTATTCAATACATCTGAGCCAGACATGGGCATCTCAGAGGCATCTCTACTCAGTCCATACGAGATGGTGACTTTATTAGCCATTTCTCTTACACCTGTCCCAGAAACCTTTTCTAATCTCTGGACCAAATCAGGCTTGACCACAGTTCTGATGAATTCACGCCCATCAAGCTGAAATGCTTGCAGAAGTTCAGGATTGATTTCGTTAAGCTTTGTATTTTTGACCAGGGCTGAATATGAGTCAGGGTTGAGATCATTAGCCATGACTGTCACCAATTTTTTTGCAGCTGGTATAGAGAATGGACCTACACCAGCAAAGACATCATAGAGAACATCACCCTTCTGAAGGAGGTCTACCACATGCTCATGTTCTGCTACTGCAAAATTGTAAAAAATAAAATAACTTTTAATAACTCTTCACATAAAGGGATCAATACTTGTCCACTACAGACAGACAAAAAGGAAAGAAAAACTGGATGGGTGTTAATGCTGCTATGAAAGATTTTACAGAAGGTCAAAAGAAAAGATTCTAGTTTTGGGCATTAATATTCAAATAAATTTGTTAATTTATAACAATATTTAAAATAACATGCAAAAAAATGCAAAATCTTCATTATATCTATTATCAAAGAAATGGTCAGCAAGACAGCTAGGCATAACTAAGAAAGGAATGCAACATCTTTTTAAAAGTATTCCTGTTAGATTAATGATTATAAATAACATTTCTCTATATTCAGTTTCTTATTATTAATTATGTGCTTAGTATATTTTTCAGTTTAGATGGTTTTTGTCTAGTAAATCTTTAAAAGTGTTGTGGAATCTGATGTTGCAATAATTTCTATTTTTAACACTAGTTTATTTATATGTTTGTGTTTACCTGAATAGATTACTATCAAATTCTAGAATTCTACAATGTTTTAAACAATTAGTGTATCATTAAAAAAAAAAAAAGAAACTTGCTGATTTATTAGTTTACATATGAATTATAAATTGTCCTTAAACATTTTCATTAAATTTAAATGCAAGCTATTTTTATCAGTGAAATTTGTACTATGTAAATGGATGTATTTCAGTGGAACAGTAACACATCATAAACACATCTGAAATTCACAAGCTGAATGTATTCCTTATTAAATTAGTTTCAAAATTAAGATTTTGCCTCAGATGTCAAAGGGCGTCATTCCAAGAAAGAACGACACATGCTCATTTATTTCCGTTAAAAAGAACTTTTTGATAAATGTTGGAGAAGTTCACAATTTAAACAATGATGAAGAGTTATTGTAACCATTTCATTTGATTATTACTTTAATGAAGGGTTATTGTAAATAGTTCCTCTAATGGGGGTTATTGTAACTGTTCCATTTGATTATTCCCCTAATGAAGAGTTATTGTAACCATTTCATCTGATTATTCCTCTAATGGAGGGTTACTGTCAATATTTCATCTAAGTATTCCCTTAAAGAAGAGTTACTACTACTAGACCTATATCAGATTATTCCCCTAATGGAGAATTACAGTAACTATTTTATCTGACTATTCCCACAATGGAGTGTTACTGTAACTATTTCATCTGACTATCCCCTTAGAGTTATTTCAATTGACTACTCCCACAATGGAGTAACAGTAACTGTTTTATCTGATTATTCCCCTAAAGGAGATTTCCTCCTATTTCCTCTAACTATCCCCCAATGGAGAGTTACTGTAACTGTTTTATCTGATTATTCCTCTAATGGAGAGTTATTGTAACCATTTCATCTGATTATTTCTCTGAAGGAGGGTTATTGTCAATATTTCATTTAAGTATTCCCAGAAGAGTTACTGGAACTATAATTGTCATCTGATTATTTCTGTAATAGAGAGTTACTGTAACTATTTCATCTGACTATCCCACAATGAAGAGTTACTGCAACTATTTCATCTGATTATTCCCTTAGAGTTCCTGTGACTATTTCATCTGATTATTCCAATAATGGAGAGTTACTGTAACCATGCCATCTGATTATTCCCCTAATGGAGAGTTAGTGTAACTATTTTATCTGAATATTTCCCTAATGGAGAGTTACTGTAACTAGTATTTCATCTGACTATTCCCCCAATGGAGAGTTACTGTTTCTATTTCATTTGATTATTCCCTTAATGGAGATTTGTAATTATTGCAGTTTGTGATTTTAACTTTGATGAAGAGCTAATGCAACTATTTCAAGTGATTATATCCATGATGAAGAGTATTTATGGATATAAATTTTTATCTACAAATATGAATATGGAATTTGTAAGCTTTCACTCCAAAATCTCAATTTGAAAGATGAAAATAAAAATATAAAGTGCATATTTATCCCAAGTTTTACCAAGTTCTGGATTCCAAAAAACCTTGGAAAAATCGAACTCAAAGAAACAATTGTTTTCTTTGACACGAGTGATGTTGGTTGGTTCTCCTGCAACATGTTCTATTGGAAAGGTACGGAAAGTGTTGCCAATGATGCCTAACTTGATGACAACAGTTTTGATGCTGTGGTTTTTGTCTAGTAACACTTCACCTGCAATACATAACACTATCATGAAAACTTCCATAAAAATATATTTTAACAAGATCAAAATCAGCGGTATTATCTGCAATGTAAATTAATCAATAATTCGTTAGTTTTAATTAATAAATTTTTCAACTTACCAAATTCTTTATGAGAGTCGAAAGCCCATATTTTCTAAGTAACAGTATTAACTAAAACTAGTAAAAGAATTCATATTGCAAAAGGAAGAGGACAAATGAAACACCAGACTTCATATGTAAGCTACACTCTGAGAATAACTTTAACTAAATCTCATACTACTGAGAGTGAGAGAGATTGGTGGGCAACAATGTAAAGGCACTAACTGAACAAGGAGGTCAACTTAAGTTCAAGCCTGACCTGATTTAGGTTCAAATCCTGCCTTCTTCAGTTCTTGTTTAATGTGATTTTTTCCTTTTAGTTCATTAAAACAGCAGCCATATTGCAAGTACTTAGAGCCCCCCCCCCCCGCACTAATAAATAACCAACATTATTAAAAGGATAACACGTGTTTTAAAAATCTCCTTTATTTCCAAAAGTTATGTTAAATGTAATATTATTTTAGGATATACCTATTTTTAACTCTCCTAAAAATAATAATTAAATATTAAAAAAACCTAGACACTTGTAAAAATTTAAAAATGACTTGAGTAAACTTTGTTTATTATATGAATGAAAGAACACAACAACAGGTTTGATTAAGAATAAATATTTTTTTTTTGTAATTTATACTGTAAACTGAATACAACAAGAATGTGAAACTAGTAATTAATAACAACAATTTTATTCTTTAGTTTTACTTTATTTATTATGGCTTAATAAATGAGTAATGAATAAGAATGTACATGCACGTTTGGTAATTGTTTTTTAAACAACAGCGTTGCCGCGATTTATTTGATGACGCGATCGGCATGCTATAAAAATGTACATGTTTGCTAACAACAAAAGGTTTATGTACACATGGTTAATATGGTTTCTTTACAAAGTCTAAATTGCTTTGTTGCTTTTTGCCTTTAACATTCTACTTGAAAACAAATGCTTCAATATACATATAATGTGCTTGAAATTTCTTTATGTACATGATGTGCATTAATAAATGAGAATAATACATGCACATGTTTTTGATTTTTTTAGGCAACAGCGTTGCCGCGCTTTCTTTGATGACCTGATCGGCTTGTTATAAAATGTAGTGACATGTACATTGTTTGTAAACAACAAAAGGCCTATGTGCACCAACTAACAACTGAGATGAGGAATAGAACTTTAGAAGCTAAAACAAATAGGTCAAACAACCACTCCAAGTATTATAGCCTAGGAGAGGAGAGGCAAAAACATATAGGGCATACTCCTGCTCCAACTATTTTGGCCTAAGTGAGAAGGCCAAAAGAGATAGGGCACACTCTGAGGAGGAGAGGCCAAAAGAGACAGGGCACATATCCATTCATAGCCAAAGAGATACCAAAACATAGGGTATTACCTGGTCCAACGATTATGGCCTAGGACTAAGACTAAGAGAAGTCAAAATGACATTCAATGATTCATGCATCAATGGATGCTAATTGGTTGTATAGTATTTTAAAAGAAAAGTCATAAGTTTTAGTTGTCCTACCACTATCAAGGATTATGAATCATAATCTAAATTGGAAAGTTTAGTGCAAGCAGAATTATCCAGCTTGCACTGTTGCAGCTTGCTTGTGACCCAGTTGGTCCTATTTTTGTGTCCCAGTTGGTTTGTGACCAGTAACAATACTGTCAGTATATATTATACAGCCTTTTAACTTAAAACTAGTTTGATGGTTATATTTTGCAGCCTGTGGCCATGTAGGCAGTTCCCTGGTTCAGAATTGTTGAGCTTCATCTCAGCTATAATTTATAAAGCTTTTAGAGATTTTAATTGACAAGAAATAAAATTAAAATCGCCAAACTGATTTTATTGTCAAGGGGCATTTGTGTAAAGAAAGAAAACACTAGTTAAATAAAACTTATCCTTACCGATAAGATGTCTGTAATCCATGACTTCAGGTTTGAGGTCGAGCTGAGCAATGTGTCCAATTTTTAAATAACTATAACTACTTTTTGCTTCTTTTGGCAATACAGCCCGCAGAATTTCTGCTGCCATCCAGTTATCATACCCAACATCAATACTGCAGTAAATCATAGACTTCACATCTACACAAAATTTTTCTAACATTTTTGTCTCATCTGTTGAAAAATCTTCTGGTGTTTTATATTTCTTAGGATTTAGCAACAATAGTTTGTGAGTTTCATGCACTGGATCATCTTTTGAAAGTTCTGCCACAGATTCAGTTTTAAGCATTTTGAATTTTGACAATTCAACAGATTCTGTTAATGACTGTATAAGCTTTGATTTCACTTTAAGGCTCGGTACTTGCACTGTCCTTGTGAACAGTTTTCGGTTAAGATGCTTCATTCCACACACGGCCTTAGGGGGAAAGAAGTCATTGTCATCAGTTTGCTGTTGATTCATGTTTGCGGTAAAACCTTTCCAAACAATCAGAGGATTTCTATTTTTTAAAAAGGAAAAAAATGTAATTAAAGCCTTTAAGTTTAACATGAATATTGGCATAAACAAAACTCATTTAAATAGTACAACACAGCATATACTGAAAGTGAAAGCTATTTTAAGGTTTTAAACAGCTAATAAATGATAAGGTACTGAATAAAGCTTAAAAACTATAATTAATTACAGTACTATTGAAAGTGCCACTGCTAATGTTGGTCCATGGCTGATCAAGCTAGAGGTTATTATTATTTTTTACGTCATGTCTATGCTAGCCAAAAAAATGTATAATTCTTGGAATCAGGGGTATTTTGAAGCAAAATGATGTCTTCATTTATTTAAACTTAAGTTAAAATGTAAATAAATAAAACAAGTTTGATTTAGTGGCTCTCAATTACTCATTAAATGATTAATCTATAAAACCAGTGCATGGCAAAATGGGGAATTCAGTCAAATAACCATGATAATAATTAATATCAATAACTCACTTAATTTAAAACTTTAAGTATATAAGAGACAATCATTAAAGCTGAGGATTAGGCAATTTTTGCTTGGAATTAAATTTTCAACTGTTACAAAAAGGAAAGAGCATCTCGGATTCAACATGCCAAATTGGATATTGTATTTACAAGTATTAATCATAGATGATACTTGATAGAGGCAATAGTGTTGGGGCTGAAGATAGCTAAGTAAATTACTAAATAATATTGCTTTTTTGTGGTCATGTTCATTCATTGTTGGGGAGTTCATTGGCTGAAAGGTAAGATGCTAGCTTTCTATACAGAAAATTGTGGGTTCAAGCATGGCTTTGGTCACTGGGATTTTTTTCTGAGCAATCCTCACATAATTTCTACTTCATAAGAAGTTTAGTGGCCATGAAAGTAAGTGCTCAGAACTCTTTGGAAAATGAGTACAAATAAATAACTATTATTATTATTATTATTAATTTTCACATATTATTGAGTATAACAAATGTCAACTAAAAATTAAAAGAATAATAAAATAACAATAGTTAATACATCTTTTTCATCAACAATGCAAGTTAATACTTTCATGATTTTCACTGTTTAAATTTTAGATCCACCTGTATACTTTATTTCTATATCATAACCATTATCTGCACTTTGTGAGTTACATCAATACATGTTTATTTAGTAATTATGTTACTGTATCTATTTATCGTGTCAAACATAAAATATTCAAATATTTCACAACTTGAAATTCGAAGCACTTTATTATTCTGCAGTGTCAAAACAAATACAATAGTCAATAGACTACGTTTTGTCTACGATTACGATGCGATCTTTATCAGGAATTTTATTTATTTGTAGTTGTACACAGTGCATTTGTTAATCATTTAATGTTATCATAATTTATGTTTTATTTTGTATTGTGATGATACTGAATATTTATTGAAATGGTCTTCGTTTATTAAATTTTATTTACTATAATGGGTGATATAACAGGTTACCGTTATTATTATAATAAACAATTATAAAAGCTGCCGTTTCAGCGTTTGACATTAACTGATTAAGCTAGAATTATTCAGCAACATATTAACATTGAAAATGTCTAAACTCTAAGTTTGCCATACGAACAGTTAAAAGAATATATGGTTGCTTAATTTTAATTTATAGTTAAGGACAAATACAAATAATAATTCTTCTGGTAAACCATCGAAGGAAACGTCACGTTAAAATCCACGTGTGTACTTTACAACCGCAATACCTTGCATAATCGTCTACTCTGTAGACGGTTATGTCCCTGTCTCTGATCGGTATAAGTCGCAGCATTTTTCTTTTTGGTCTTGTCCAGGATAATAATTTATACCAAATTTGTCGCAGTTGTGATGCCATATTTACAACCCTACAATTATGTGAATTAATAAAATGGCGAAAGGTAGTACAAGTATTCAAGCTAAACCAGCGAGCCATTTGCGAATGAGATACTTTCCAGATTAGGGTTTTCAGTCACTAACCTATGGATCGCGTTCGCAACTGCAGGGGTCACCAAACTTTGTTCACAGTAGGCCGGATAACTGACAAAATGACGAGCGCGGGACGCATAATCATTCTGTACAATACGTGCAAGCCAGAACGAAAGCTCTGGGGAAAAAGACGAAAAATTAAGTTTAGCATTCCATGTTAATCAAGGGTGAGTGGCGTGCAATGCACACAAAACAAAGACAAACCAACACATTTACTTACTAAAAAAGTTATGCGTCATTTCTCAGTGGCGATTCACAGTCGTCATACATCAGTACACCAGACGAAGTTAATGCCACAGGAAGTTGAGTAAATATCGTACGTCATATATCAGTGCTACACCAGATAAAGTTAACGCCACGGTCGTCATATATCGGTGCTACACCAGATAAAGTTAACGCCACAGTCGTCATATATCAGTGCTACACCAGATAGAGTTAATGCCACAGGAAGTTCAGTAAATATCGTACGTCATATATCAGTGCTACACCAGATAGAGTTAATGCCACAGGAAGTTCAGTAAATATCGTACGTCAACAACTGGATCAATGCTGTGAAGGAAATTAACAGACGAAGAGAAATAGTCTGAGATAGGAGATGATAGTCAAGTATACAGCCTAAAGAGGCTCATCAAACTTTGGAAAGCTCTAGGCACTTGCTTGTTGGGTAATCCAGTTGCATTTTAAGAAAAGCACAGTTTCTTAATTGAATATTTGTTGTAGAATTAATCTTCTATGATGTTTGTGGTGTATGAAGTAACACTTGCCAAACGGAATGTTGCACTGGCACATTTATTTACAATCTTCCCTCCTTTGCGTGGTGAGGTTATGAGGGGTTAGATTTAGATTCAGGTATATACATGGGCTATCTCCTTTGCTCTGGTGGTGTTAGGAAGATCTGGCCTGGCTTGTCTACAGAGGAAGAGATATCTTTCAAGTCAGTTTCTGTAGCAGCTATTCTGAGGATAGATAATGATGCCAAAGATTGCTGTGATAGTAATTTATATTTGGTTCTGGAATAAAAATGCTGAAATTATCGAAATGCGTATTCCCACAATCACTTTTGGTAATCAGACACCTTAGTGTGTCTCAGATAATTCAAATGCACCTTCAAAATTAATCACTTTTGTCATTTGACATCTGACTTACAAAACACATGATTATAAACAAGAGATGTTTACAGTGTAAAAGAAATGACATACCAATCTGAATAGAGTGCATGCAGAAATGATTTATCGCATTTTAAAACTCTGTTTAGCTGTTTGTATAAGCTGAGCCATTTAACATGTAAGCAAGAGATAATTAATTAAACTAATGATAAAACTATTTGAAGAAAGTACTAGGTTCGATGGATTTTTTTCTCTCAGTATTCATTTATGTAAAACTGGTGTGTGTGTGTGTGTGTGTGTGTGTGTGTGTGTGTGTGTGTGTGTGTGTGTGTGTGTGTGTGTGTGTGTGTGTGTGTGTGTGAATCATGTGCTAGAATCTGTAAGCACATCACAATTCACAGGTAAGCTGAATAGATCTGATCTAGGAAGGGAGTCACCTTGAAAAATTATACTGATGGACAACCTCCTGTGCAAATGTAGAATCCAGCACCCAAACTCAGTCTGTCAGCTCCATGTCATGTATAATACAAATTAACAGCAACCCATGTTATGTATAATACAAATTACACAGCAACCCATGTTATGTATAATACAAACCACACAGTTCCTTGTAATGCATATTGTAAATCACACAGCTCCCCATATATATGTAGCTCTCCATGTCATGTATAATGTAAATTACAGATCTCCATGTCCTGTATAATATAAATTACAGCTCTCCATGTCATGTGTATAATATAAATTACAGCTCTCCATGTCATGTATAATGTAAATTACAGATCTCCATGTCCTGTATAATATAAATTACAGCTCTCCATGTCATGTGTATAATATAAATTACAGCTCTCCATGTCATGTATACTGTAAATTACAGATCTCCATGTCCTGTATAATATAAATTACAGCTCCCCATGTCATGTATAATGCACTCCACACAGTTTCCCATGTCATTTATAATGCAAATCACAGCTCCCCATCCTTTGTATAATGCATCTCATAGTTACTCACGCTTTGTAATGCATACCACACAGTTACCTATGCCATGCACAGTGCATACCATATACAGTTACCCATGCCATGTATAGTGCATACCACATACTTACCTATGACATGTATAATGCAAACCACATGACTCCTCAAATAATGTATAGGGTGTCCATGCTATATTCACTCCATAATAAGCCTTAATATTTTTTTTTATAAACTTGGAAACTATCTTAAAATGGTTTACAATAATTATTGCCATAATTAAGGTATTTTTGTTTTAATTAAGTAGAATATCACAGTTCACTGAATACTTCAGTAAATTAGATGCAGCAAACTTCACATGAAACCCATTAGTAGCATGAAGAACATCAAGATGAAAGGTTATTTCATTCCATACATTAAGAAGCATGTTTTGTGTGTGATGGCAGCTGATGAGTTATGTTATTAATTACTGCAAGCTGTTTTAAGATAGCGCCTACAATAATGAAAGATTTTACTAATGAATATATTAAGGCTTATAAAGGAGTGAATAATATATGAACAGGCATATAATGTAAACCATATAGCTCCCCAATATCTATCATGTATAGTGCAAACCATATAGCTCCCCAATGTCATGTACAGTTCAAACCATGCAGCTCCCCAAAGTCAACTATGTTCAAACCATACAGCTCCCCAATATCATATACAGTGCAAACCATAAAGCTCCCTAATGTCATGTACTCTGCAAATCACACAGCTCCCAATGTCATGTACAGTGAAAACTGTACAGTTCCCCAAATGTCATGTACAGTGCAAACCATACAGCTCCCCAATGTCATGTACAGTTCAAACCATGCAGCTCCCCAAAGTCAACTATGTTCAAACCATACAGCTCCCCAATATCATATACAGTGCAAACCATAAAGCTCCCTAATGTCATGTACTCTGCAAATCACACAGCTCCCCAATGTCATGTACAGTTCAAACCATGCAGCTCCCCAAAGTTATGTATAGTGCCAAACTATAGCTCCCCAATATCATATACAGTGCAAACCATAAAGCTCCCTAATGTCATGTACTCTGCAAATCATACAGCTCCCAATGTCATGTACAGTGAAAACTGTACAGTTCCCCAAATGTCATGTACAGTGCAAACCATACAGCTCCCCAGTGTTGTGTATAATGCAAACCAAACATCTCAATGTTATAAAGTGCAACCACACAACTCCCCATTTCACATATATTGTAAACCACATAGCTCTCCATGTCATCTATATTACAAATCACACTGCTCTCTATGTCATGTATATTATAAATCACACTGTTCCATTGTCATGCAAATCATCCATGTAACACATATTCAAAAGTGCTATATAATTCATTTTTATTAGATGACAAAAATATGAGAGATGTTTATCATTCTCTCGTTGTATATAAAAAATCAAAGCCCAAATGGTGGTGTGGCAGTTGATGCAGTTGAAATACAGCACTAATCATTTGACTATGTAACTGTAGCATGTCGCCGTCTTCTTCAACTACTGTTTTTGTCGTGTCATGTCGTCATCATCTTCAACTACTGTTTTTGTCGTGTCATGTCGTCATCATCTTCAACTACTGTTTTTGTCATGTTGCGTCGCCGTCATCTTCAACTACTGTCTTTCTCATGTTGCGTCGCCGTCATCTTCAACTACTGCTTTTGTCGTATCATGTCGCTGTCATCTTCAATTACTGTTTTTGTCGTATCAAGTCGTCATCGTAGTCAACTAATGTTCTCGTCGTGCCATAGTGTTTTGATCTTCAACTACTGTTTTTTTGTCAATCACGTCGTAGTTATCTTCAGCTACCATTTCCGATTGATCTTCCCAATCACTGCTTTTGTGGCACCATTTCATCTCATTGATTATCTACTGAGTTTTTGGTATATGTACCATTTCACTGAACTGATAATCCTTCTCTTGTATGGTTTTTGCATGAATACAAACTTTATCAGTCATTGATAATCTTTCGACTACATTGTACTTAAATCACAGACTTAGTCAGTTTCTTGCTATTGTCATCATGTCATCAGTCAGAAATTTAATAGGTAGTTCTTTAACAAATTGTATATTTTATTCTCTCTCTCTCACTCACTCGCTTCGTTTATTTCTGTTAATAGTTATCTGACAGCGATTTCCTACCGTGGCGTGCTTTTCACGAGGCTCGATAACTGAGTGTGTGAGTGCATGCGTACTTGTTTGTATTAGTGGATGTGGCAGGAGTCTGGGGGAAAAAAAGAGACAAGCTATTTCAATATGTTGGCGTATACACGACTTGGAGGAACGAAATGTGGGATGGAGTTTGGGAGAGTGGGAGACCAACCGATCGTATGTGCGCAGATAACAAACCATACAAGTGCAGGTAATAAGGTCTGCTAGTACAGTAGTAGGCTACATATTCCTTCTAGTTCACCAAGTGCTTTGCACCTAACTTCGCGAGAGGAAAAATAAAAAAGAGAAGAGTTTTCTGCATCCTGCGTGGTAATAATCCTCTCGGGATTTGTTTCTGAGCGTGTACAATAAGTACAAAACAATCAAGCTAAGCGGCGCAACTCTTCCATTGCAAAATGTGAACAACTACCGCCAAGCGAACGATTAACTAGATATCGATTCAGTCAAGTATTTCTTGATAACAGGTACATTGCGTGTAATTCTTAAAATGATTCTTAGGGTTAGCATTTTAAGAATTATTCAGTCATATTCTAATTATTTCTTTAAACTGTTGAAATCAAATAGCGGCTTTATATAGACGCGGTACAATAATCTTAGAACATGGGGTCTACAGTGATTTTAAAGTTTTAGTTTGAATTAAAGTGTTGGGAACTAAAACACACACACACACACCTGTGTATACTTAAATACCAAATACAAGATGTCAAATGAAGAGGCGGGAGGGAGGCAGGGCCTCTTGGCATCACTATAGGCCCGCGAGCCAAACAATGCACTGGGCCACTACCTACAGAAACCACTCACAGGAATAAAACATATATAGATTAGCAAAGGTTTTTATGCTCGTGAGGTCGCCGGGCAAACTGCCCAGCGTGCCCATGTGTTAAGACGGCACTAGAGGGAGGAAGTGGTAAGAGAACCTCACGGGGCGGCAGATACGAAGAAACAAACTACTCCATTCAATTTAGGGAAATCTGGAAAATTTCCAAACGCTTCCCTGCGTTCCTTCTAAAAATAGGTGACCCCCTTAAGCATCTATAAAATTAAGACTTGTGCGAGTCAGTCGATCTCCAATGAAACTGCTGATCACTTCTGCGTTCATCCTAAACTGCACGCCCCTAAGCCCACGCAGAATTAAAGGGCCATTGCTAGTCAATCAGTCCGACCGTATGGATAATGAAATGCCTACAGGAGAGGGGGGGGGGGAAGGGGTGATATGACAGATAGATTCGGGCGCGGAGGCCTTACACCAGCGAGTAGGTTCGCATTCTCCAAGTCCGGGCGCATGCCCTTGAAAGTGCAGGACCTCACCGATCAGATTCAGTGGCGTGGACACATCGTCACAAGTGGACATCTTGCGACAATGAGGAGATAAAACACTTGAGAGACTACGGCTCGTTCGGACTCGTGCGCCATTTAGGATCTTCCGTGACGTCACCACCATGACGTCCTCGATCGAAGTGTTTTACGCTGAATCCACTGAGTCATACGATGAGAGTTGTTTGAATTGAAATGGCATCAACAATGTCATCTGTTGAACTAGACTATTATAAAGTCCACATTACACGCAGCATGGCGTAAATCCCGGTAATTAATAGCATTAGACGCCATTTTGTTTTCTATAACAAAGTCACCACCATTTCATATAGTTTATCATCGCCAACTAATATATATTTTTAGTTTCTTTATCACGATTTTACATCAGCTAACGTCAGTTATTATTCCACCCGGCAAATAACGTACTCGGTTGTTTACGTGGTATACGAAGCACCCGGTTGACTAGATAGCATTTAAAGCACGCGGTAATTCTAGTGAACTGCGGCTGACAAATTCGGTTGCAAATGATTCAGTGTGACTGAATGGACCTTAACTTGACCAAGCACACCCCATAAATGTCCACAAAACTTTGATAAGTGCAATTTCTTTTGTAATTCGAATTGATATCAGAGTGCAAAACGTATCTGATTCCTAACGCCTTTTGCAATATAACTTCCCGCCAGCATTTAACACTATGTCACGTGTTAGCCATTACTGTCAGCTGCATTCACATTTCAGCAATGAACATTTGCATCCATCCACATTTGCCATGGTTTGATAGATATGCACAGATCATGATAACCGTTTCTATAGTAACGTTCATAAAGGTCCCGTACAAAGCACTGGCGAATCGATGAACCAAGATATATACGTAATATTTTCAAGGTAGCTTTAATATATGAAAATTACAGTGTCGTAATTAAATTTCAACTTTCATTAAAAAAAATGATAGGTGTGTGTGCGCGCGCGCGTGTGTGTGTGTGTGTGTGTGTGTGTGCGTGCATATATGTGTTTATGTATGTATGTGTGTGCCAGTTTTTATTAATTTTTAAAACAGAAAAAAAGTAACTTTTTTCCTATTTGCAATAACATCGAGAAAAGGTTTCTTTCTTTCTTTTTTTTTTTTTAAAGTGTCTCGATTTTGTTGCCATGACTATTAATGTAGGCCTTCACTGATACAAGGTTGAATTCTCAGTGACAACCAGTTATGTGGGTTCCCAATCTGACCAGCAAAATTAATGGTCTAGGGCTCTAGGCTGAGCCGTAAATAGATTATTTATTGTTATCCTCATAGTTTCAGAGAGCAAGCTTATGTCAATAGTAATTATCACAGTCGCCAGTCCAGCAAACACTTTGTTTACTGCATGCGTGCGTAGGTGAAGGAGAGTAAAGTGATAGATCGATGCGCGGATGATGAGGAAAATGAGGTATTTATTATGCTGGTGAACTTTTCTCGGTCACTATAACATTAGAGAGGAGGTTGGGGCAGTTTACTGAATCAGCGACCGACAGGAGTAAAGCCTTAGAGACGTTAAAAAGAAAGAGAGAAAGAAAGTCGGTCTCAGACACATATCTTTAAATTTAAAAAAAAAACACGAAAAACTACAACACAATACAGAATAAACCGAGTTATCGATTTGGCTCTGCAAAACAAAACATTCAGGTCGGCCCAGTCTTTCTCGTTCAGTTTACTTGGCGCAGCCTGACTCACGCAATGAGCTGGAGATAAGATGCTGATAGCAGAAGGGCAGTGACTAATACAGTCACCATTTTACTACACGCTCAAGATTTCTCCGACCACCCCTTCTCGCACGGCTTTTTGGGTTATATCTAGCTAGTTTGTCTGGCACGAGACATCAGCCAAATTAGTTAAACTTAATTACATGTATCGCCACGCCCCATACACTGTCCATAGCATTGGCATGGAGCCCGGTTTCTAACTGACATAAATTCCTGGAGAAAAAAATCAATTCTCTGGCTGGCTGGTTAGTCTTTGCATTTCTCAGATGATAATTGTCTAGATAAAAATGTAGGTGTTCCTTCCATTCCGGTCGGAATTGCCTTCAGATGAGAAACTCATTTAGACAAGTGAACGAAAGTCTGTTTAGATAGTGCTTTTAAAATTATTTTTAAAACATATTTGCTATGCGTATTATTGTACTGTGATATGTTTTTATTAATGCCTTATTCATTTTTATTGGCACTAAAACACAAGAGTATGGTATGTAGTCTCCAGTGTTTTACAATGTGGGCGCTATTTAGGCCTGACAGACTGTTCTCTCGAGAACTGTTTGGAAAATTCCCAGTGACCGGCCATGACTTTGAACCCATGACATTTGTTTATTAATGTCAATACATCATACATGATATTTTTGTTTAGTGTGCCTTCAATGCTTGTGTGGTGTTCGTCTGGGCCAAAGTATATTTCGCGGTTGGCTCACAATTCATCTTTTGTACCTTTGATCTTCAGAGGACATTTCTACGGAAGGAAAAAAATAATCCTGAGAGATTCCTCCCCATTCATTATATTTCTAGTATAATTATAGCAAGCTTGCAAAATTTAGCAGTAATTTTTTCAGTACAGGATTGGTATTTTGACTCGCAATCTTTTCGCTTACTATCTCAAGTGTAGCTCATTGATTGCGGGTCAAGGCTATTATCAGGGGAGATCACTCAAACAGGCCTTTGGTTATGCATGTGTATCTATCGACCGTCCGTCTCTCTCTCTCACTGGTAGAGGTTAATATATTTATTTTGTTTTTATCCAATACATTATCTATCGATCGTCCGTCTCTCTCTCTTTCTCGCTCGCTCTCACTGGTAGAGGTTGATATATTTATTTTGTTTGTTTTTATCCACTATCAACGTTCGTTGATTTCACTATTGAGAGTGGATCCTCAAATTTACCCGCTCCTTTAGAACAAGAAAGACAACATAATTTTTATTCAGAATAATATCAAGTCTTCTTTCATTACCATATTCTCAAACTTGAGATGCAGCGTCTGGGTTCAAGACAAAACGCCTTGCTTCTAATTATATTCAAGTAAGTTTGCTTACTGTTTACGTTCCAATAATAGCACATGCGGAACGAGAAATCACCACAGTTCTTCCAAATAAGGTTAATGACGTCATCAGGCGAAAGAAACTTCATGAACCACCTCGCTAACACTAGAACATAAAGCTGTGTGACGTCAATAGAGAAGCGCGCTTGTTCAACGGAAACAGCCAATAGACGCGGCGATATTATTGGTGAATGGAATCAAGGCTGCGCGATATAAACGAGGAAAAAAACATTTCAGCTTTTCAGTTTAGTTCAGAAGAGAGAAGAAAGTGCGGCTTTTAAAAAGTTTATCTTTGATTGTGCGATAGTGTAGGTGATAGATAGATATATATATATTGACAACCATCTTGGCAGAATATTTAGTAAATGTTTTGCGGACGGACTGTGGTGCGTTTTTGACTGATCGACACGCTATGCTGTGATTGTGTCAGTGAACGCACTGAGTGGGAATAGGTGTGTCAACTTATTTTTACCTCTTTGCTGACATAGCCCTACGCCTTCTGAGTCAGTTAGGGTTGTATGGTACTATAATATAGATCGACTGCTCACTTTTAGCAGTATGAGTTTATCTGCTGACAGCAACAGGTGGTCAGGCTTCGATTGCAAGCCGTTCGACTGGGATTTGTCGCCGGATTCAGCATTGCTGTCTGACAATTTCAACGGTTTCTCTCCGGCCAGGACAAGCCTTTTATCAGACAAGATGAAACTCAAGACGGGCTCGTCCAGTCTTGTCGATTCAGGCTTCTACGACCATTTTGACAGTATTTTCAACGATTTGACGTACAGCAGCAGCAGGCGACGACGCTACGACGTTCAAAGAGAAGCCACATCAGCGGCTTCACAGTCGACTGATCGTGGAGGTAAGGAGTATGTGATACCGATCAAAGTCGAGCGAGTAATGTCAGAAAGTCCCGCCCCCAGGACTACGCGCAAAGTATTTGAAAGAAACTGTGAACCGACGAAGGCAAATTCGACGTTGATTTCGCGGCAACCGCCATCGAATGGGAACGACCGGTGCATCGAAATTCCCATAGAAAGGGAGCCCTCAAAGAGCAACAGCGGTACTGATTTGGGAGGCTGCTTTACGATTCCTTCACACTTTACTCTTTTGACCCCTAACATCGGCCAAAACAGAAGTTGTAGCGACGACCCAACCCGCCTGAAGAAGGGAACAGTTCCGCTTCGGAACACCCCAGACAAAGAGCATTCATTGTTTCGCGGGACTGATAATAACAAACGCGCGTTCCGCCAGCCGTGTGAAAATGAGGAAAGTGTCATCTATGAGGAGGAAGAACGCAGCTATAACTCCCTGACAAGGCGACCTCTACGACCTCTTGGAAATGGCGTCCCCTCTTTGGCCGAGCCAGTGCAGACTCGCTCCACCAATGCCCACCCTCAGGGTTCCGATGAGAATAGAACGCTATTGAGTAGGGTTAAACCCGCCTCAGCCTCCTTGCATCCTATTACGTCTGTGAAAAGTGACGCTAACATTGCTGATGACGTAGTTGTGACGCGCGTTGACGACGTCAGACGGAAAGAGGAGGCGCCGACATCTGAGAATGAAGTAACAGTTCATCCAACACAGAAATCGAGCAGAAAGTCGTGGGACTGTTGCAGTACCGGAGTCGAATTATCTGTAACCCCTACTCCGAGTTACCCTATCTATGCACACCTAAAGCGCAAGTGAGTACTCGTATTAAATTTCCTTTGCTAAATGTTCACACTCACTCATCTCACGGTCACGCTGTTACTTAGGAACGCAAAATGGCAACGCGCAGGTGGAATTGACGATGTCCAAAACCGCATGGCTTTCACGTAATAAGTCACTTGCTATGGTATTACATTCGTTTTAATTATCAAACTAACTGCTTCATATTAATCTCATTCTTCTAGTAACATTACAACGTGTGTGTGTGTGTGTGTGTGTGTGTGTGTGTGTGTGTGTGTGTGTGTGTGTGTGTGTGTGTGTGTGTGTGTGTGCGCGCGCGTGCGTGTGTGTATAATCGTGCACTCACACATGTAACCATTCTTTCATGTAAATGTTCACGAGCTAATATAGCGCCCCCTCTTTGTCCCTTTCCCAAAACGAGATTAAGAGCTCATGTCTTTTATCGTCTCTGCGCCACCACCTTTCATCCACGCCCTATCTCCTACCCCCTTCATCTAAAATGTGAGCAACTGCAAATTGCCGCCATTGAATTTCTTATATAATTTTCCTGATGCATAAGACTAGTTCAGTTTAGATGAAGTAGACTTAGTTATGAATAGGTGATCTTCAACAGGAAGGTGACTATTGCTCATGGTCGTCTGTTAACCAAGTCTTGGGCGACCGTTATCCTCGGTGAAGGTCGCCTAGAAAGATTATTATCAATTGTCTTCTCAGGAAAGCCGCTGTCTTGGGTGTCAAGTTAGTCACTTGTTGACAGGATGCGATTTGATGTGCTGCAATAGAGATCCGGATTGTGACCAGAATTGTTGATACATATATATTGATGATAGGAGAAAACCACTGAGTTGCCGCCCCGTGTCAGTCATTTTGAATTGTAGTACTAATACGTTCATCTTTGCCGGTTAATAGATTTCCTTCGTTGAGTATTCCTTCTTCCGCCTCTCTTTATCTCATCTTACGCATGCACGAGTCATCCCAGTTCCTATTGCTCTAGATTAGTCATAATACAGAGATGCTCTATTGATCGGTCACAACCAAAAATATGTTCTATAGTCACAAGCCCTTAAGTTGCAGAGAGGTGCTATAGATAGGTCGCAACCTAATTGGTGCTCTGCAGATCAGTCACAACCAAAGAGATGATGTTTTAATAACAAGTTCTTGGGTCACACTTAGCAAATCGGTCACAGCTGAAGGGATGCTATACTATCCTTGAGTCACTCATACATTGCTCACAACCGACGAGATGTGTTCTAAAGTCGCAAAGAGCCTTGAGACACCCCTCACGCAAGACGATAAAGCAATCTAAAAGGCGAGTACAAGTACTCACGCATGTGTGTTATCGCTACGGACAAATATGTTTGTTTGTTTTCTTTGTATGTGTGTGCAGAATTACAATGATGCTGGTTTAAAAGCAAGCAATAAACTTAAAAGTAAAATCTCAAGACCCGTAGAACATTTGCTTTGTATCCATGTCTATCATTGCTCGCTCGCCCCGCGAGTCAATTCAGGTATACTGTGTTGCCAGTCAGCACGCCTTCGCGCATTCTTTCGTTACGGTTAATGGTTTGGCACAAGTTCGGCCGCTCTCTTAGCAAAACAGAACGTCAGCAGGTTGGAATTCTGCCTTTCTCTCCGCCCTTTTTCTTGTTTTGTTTCTTGTTTTTCTCTCAAGTGAATGGGAGTCAAATGTGGGGGTTATTTGTGTGAGTGCGCTCGTGCGTTTTCATTTTACCACAGTTGCATATGAATCACACTGAGACACCTCTTTATACACTCACTTGTCTGTTATGGTGTGGATTTAGTTTGTTTACGAATGACAGTTATACCCATGTCTTTCTTAGGGTACTTCCCGTACATTATTATTTTGTATTATTTCATGAGCTAAATTTGGAAGAAATTCAAATTAAGAAAAATAAATCGATGTTGCTTTTTTCTTAAACACAAAAAACTCAACATTCATATTGCTTTGCGTTGCTGAAACTCATTTGCTGACAGCTTTCTTACATTATTAGTAAGAGAAGTAGCTCTTCTATTTTAGAAAAAAAAAATTCATCCAAAACTTTATTTTTGTACTTCGAAAGTCTATTTTTAAACACGAATATATTTAGTCTTTAAAACTGCCGACTTGGAAAATCGAGGTAGACATTTTCAAACGAAATACTAAGGAACCTAAACACCTGGAACCTTGATTTTTTTCTCTCCCCAATTCACGGTTGTATGCAACAGCTGCGGGACGTGAGGAGTGTGTGTGTGTGTGTGTGTGTGTGTGTGTGTGTGTGTGTGTGTGTGTGTGTGTGTGTGTGTGTGTGTGTGTGTTATAATGGTCAATAACGCCTATAAGTACTGGTAAACATTTCATCTGCACACCAATCAGTATCTATGTCTTCTAAAGATTAGCTATGTCATTTGACTACAAATAAGATGTTCATGCTCAATTTTAACATGTTTAATGATTTATCTCACTCACTGGGCCTAAAGACGCATAACAGGTGCTTTTTTATTTTGTTGATTTTTCTTTGGGTGGTGGCAATTTAAAATAAAATACGCAAGAGGAATTTTGCACTAGTTAATGTTTTCTCTCCCCTCCGCCCCAAACCACCCCCGATAAATGCTAATTACACACGAGATTGTCTCTTTGTGCGTTAGCTTGTGTGTACCTGTTAGTGTACAGTGTATTTATTTTTTTCCTGGCACTTCTCTTCCAGACTGGCCTCTATAGACAGGCGACTAGATTACATCAGAGGGGACGGAAATTGTTTCTTTCGCGCCTTGGCGAAGGAAGTGTACAACTCCGAGGAGTTCCACAAGGAGTGGCGGGAGGCAGTAGTGGACGTCATTGAACACCACCCAAACGCCTTTCACCAGTACATAGACGACGGCAAGGTGGCCGAGCATGCGCGAGAGATGCGGAAGCTGGGCACCTGGGCGACCACTTGCGAGATTTACGCGGCCGCCACCTTGCTGAACCGTGAGATCTACATCCTGGCTCCCAACCACAGTGGCTCCGAATATCAGTGGCTCCTCTTCTCCCCGCGTTCTCTGGACACTGGAACCTCTGCAAGTAGCAGCGCGTCCACGGCGACTTTGTCGGAGCAAAGAGAAGGCAGGCACCACCCTTCTCAAGGCCATTCGGTTCAAGTGCACCCTTGCTACTTGACGCTGTGCCACACCAACGGCAACCACTACGACCGCATAGTGCCGGCCTTTGCTCGCTGCAATTGTGAACTCCCCGCGCCCTGTCTGGATGGCTTGACTGTGTTCCTTGATCTTACCGATCGCGAGAGAGAGTGACTGTTAAAATGCGGAAGTCAGACTTAAGCCACGGCTGTAATGTGTTTGGTTGTGTGGGAGAATAATGAAAATGGAATGCATTTATTTATATTTGACTGGCGACCTGTTCCTGTATTTATTAGCTTTTCTCATCGAGAATCGCAAAATCAGCAACAAACACTAACAGGTGATAAGAACCTGAAGAAGCAAGTTTTAAAACCTTAACAAGGTTGTGTGTCATGTGGTTTAAAGCAGTAAACATAGATTTTTAAAACTAGCGGGCACCCGTGAAAAAATATATTTATTTTTTTGTCTTAACAAGAAGGGAGTCCTTCCACACTCGTCAAACACGGGAACGACACTTGCAGCATAGTTTTATCATAAAGTTTTGTTTCATGTGTTGTCCTTAACAAGCAGACAATTGAAGCATAGTTTTATCATAAAGTTTTGTTTCATGTGTTATCCTTAACAAGCAGACAATTGAAGCAAGCGAAAATCTGCGAGAACAGGACTAAATGCGTTGTGTAATATTTCGTCTCGTCAAACTGGAAGAGAGAAAACTATTTCAACAATCTGAAGCAAGGAATAGCAGCAAATCCCAAAGTGTTGTGTCACAATTCTTGTAAACACCTTCAACTCAATTGAAGCAAGAATGTAAACGCATTAACAAAAGTAAAGTAAGAAAGTAAAAGCCGTCAACAAATTAACCACATCAAGCAAAAATGTGAACACCTTCAACAACATTGAAGCAAGAATATAAATATCTTGAACAACTTAGATAACATTGAAACAAAAATATAAACGCCCCTTAAATAACATGAACAACATTGAAACAAGAATATAAACGCCTTAAATAACATGAACAACATTGAAACAAGAATGTAAACGCCTGGAGCATTAATAACAGTGAAAAAAATGTCAACGCCTTTAACAATTTAAACCACATCGAAGTAAGAATGCAAATGTCTTAAACAAATAAACAACATTTAAGCAAAAATGCAAACCCTTAAACAAAACACTAAAGGAAGAATGTAAACGCCTTTAACGATACTGAAGCAAAAATATTAACGGATTTAACGACATTAAAGCAAGAATGTAAACGGCCTTTAACGACATTAAAGGAGGAATGTAAACGCCCTAAATAATATTGCAGCGAGCGAGCAACATGTGTCGAAACCCCATTTTTGCATTGTATTTTGTCTTGTCGGTCTTTCGATGATGTTGACAGCCTAAGATAAAGGTGCTTTCAAGTCTCAGGAACTTGCAAGAAACTGTTATAGGATTATTGATTGTTTTAGATATTGTGTGTGGCTCGTTGTTTCTTTGGAAACGCCCCAAGTACTGATATTCTTGCACAGTCATTCAGAATGGAGAAACAGAAAAGCGTATTATATCGTTCCTCTGGCAACATAAGAGCAATGTTAAGAGGGCACGTTCTCTGGAAGAAATGAGGGAATTAATTCAACTCGCCGTGGGAAGCAAGACTGCCAGCAACATACAAACAATGTGAGCGTGTTAATAAATAACTGCCAAATTTTATTTAAATACACAAAAAGTAGAAACACACAACTTTAAAGTTGCTTTAAAATAGACTAGAGGAAATTACACGTATTTCTTGTAAAAAAGTGAATTTTCCTATTCAACAAGAAACAAGTCAAATTATGCATGGTTAGGTGAGAGTTGGGAAAAACTCAATGTTTATAGAGATTATAGGGCGGTGTGGCTTCACAGGGAAGTGTGTGTGTGTGTGTGTGTGTGTGTGCGTGTGTGTGTTAGATTTTTGCCCACTTTCACCCTGTAACTTTAGGCCTGAATACTTGTTTTCTGTCTACAAGGTGTTTGAATGTATGTTCATTACTACAGACAATAGAGTTGTGTGCCTTTTGTGCAGGAGTATGATTGTGAATGAATGAGAGAGAGAGAGAGAGAGAGAGAGAGAGAGAGAGAGAGAGAGAGAGAGAGAGAGAGAGAGAGAGAGAGAGAGAGAGAGAGTGTGTGTGTGTGTGTGTGTGTGTGTGTAAAAGACTGAATTTATGTAGTGTATTTAATGTTCTTAATTTGGATTGTTGTCTATATTACTATAATGAAAGCGGATTTTTTAAACAATGTCGATATGCCTGTTGGTGGTAGTATTTCACTTTGCTGCTTTGCTCAGCGTAATGTTAACGTAAACCGAGCCAGTCAGTAATACGTGTAAAGCGTGGTATTAACGTAAACCGAGCCAGTCAGTAATACGTGTACAGCGCGATTAAATGCTATGCTTTATAAATAGTGACATTGTGTAAACGTGTGTGTGGGTGTGGATGTGTGACTGGGTGTGTGTGTGAAGTGAGAGAAATAACCTCAGAAACTCCACATGGGGATGTGTATCACTGATCGATAGGTTTTATTTATTCAATCTTGCATATGTTGATATCGCAATGTTTGTTCTGCACTGTTCATGAATATTAAATATTGTTGGATCCTGTTGACTTGTGTGTCCAAGTGTTGGGTTTCTCATAGTGTATGTAGTGTGAATCACTTCATAGTGTATGTAGCATGAATCACTTCATAGTGTATCACTCCATTGACCATGTATTACTCCGTATGTACGTGAACGACTGTGGATTTCATTATAGCAATTGCGAGTGGCTAAAACAGCTGGGGAAAATCTAGCACGAGAGAAAAATAACAATGTTATCTGAGCATGAGATGTAAATAGATATGATTTGTGCATGAGATGTAAATAGATATGATTTGTGCATGAGATGTAAATAGCTATGATTTGTGCACGAGAAATATTCCCTACCTGTATTTGTGTCATAGATAGATGTGATATCTCTTTAAAAGAGAGAGATGTGATCTGCGTACGATAATTATACTGCCCATATACATAGACAGATATGATGTTATCTATGGACGAGAGTTAGATAAATAGATATGCTCAGTGCACGAGAAGTATACTGTTGGCGTTCCTATAGATACTGTCTATGCACGAGATAGAAAATAGATATGCTCTGTGCACGAGAAATATAATGTAAGTGTATAGATAGCTGCTATCTGTGCATGAGAAATATATTGTAGGTGTACTTATGTCATAGACAGATGTTATCTGTGTATGAGAAATATATTGTAGGTGTACTTATATCATAGACAGATGTTATCTGTGCATGAGAAATATATTGTAGGTGTACTTATATCATAGACAGATGTTATCTGTGCGTGCGAAAAATACTGTAGGTGTACAATTAGTGTTAATGGGTACTTACTATACAATTACCAGCAATTAGTGTTAATGGACACTCATAAAAGTTTAACAATGAATCTTATACATTTATCAGCAGTCGATATACGAGGATGCTTAAAAGTTTAGCGTCAATTAGTGTACATATAATAATCTTATTCAAGTTTAGAAGTAATTATTGTAACTAATTAACGGTGTGTGAAAGTTTTGCGGCAAATATAATCTTATTCAAGTTTATAAGTAATTATTGTGACTAATTATCATCAGTTAGTGTGACAGTGTATATCGTATACAATATACAGTAGTTTGTGTGAACGAGCACGTCTTCTACAGTTTTAACAGTAGCTCTTGTTAATGGATATAATTTAATATGCAGTTTTAACAGTAGTTTTGTTAATGGACATAATTTAATATGCAGTTTTAACAGTAGTTTTGTTAATGGACATAATTTAATATGCAGTTTTAACAGTAGTTCTTGTTAATGGACATAATTTAATATGCAGTTTTAACAGTAGTTCTTGTTAATGGACATAATTTAATATGCAGTTTTAACAGTAGTTCTTGTTAATGGACATAATTTAATATGCAGTTTTAACAGTAGTTCTTGTTAATGGACATAATTTAATATGCAGTTTTAACAGTAGTTCTTGTTAATGGACATAATTTAATATGCAGTTTTAACAGTAGTTCTTGTTAATGGACATAATTTAATATGCAGTTTTAACAGTAGTTCTTGTTAATGGACATAATTTAATATGCAGTTTTAACAGTAGTTCTTGTTAATGGACATAATTTAATATGCAGTTTTAACAGTAGTTCTTGTTAATAGACATAATTTAATATTCAGGTTTAACAGCAGTTCTTCTTAATGGACATAGTAAACATAAAAGCTTAATGAAAAAATTACAATCCAAAATAATGAAAATCAAAACTAAAATCGAAATAAATGAATTAAATAAATTAAATAAAAAAATAAACATTTAAATAACTAGATTAATCAAGCCTCCCGAAACCTGAAAATGGCTCATTAAAATCCTGTAACTTTACTACAATGGACAGCAAGCCAGTAAAAAAAAACCAAAAACAACAACAATTACAGGAAAATTAGAAGAATATGTCAAAAATAACCTATCAACACTCCTTGCACTAAAAGGACTGGGTGTCCAAACCCCAATAAAAATATCTGGATATCACTACTCTCCAGTACGAATTACCCGATCACCAAGAGCGAGTGGAGTGGCTATTTACTAAAAAAATTAGGCACAAAAATCACCAATCCCAAAAATAAACAAACCAAATTCGAACACTGAAGTAATATCAGTTAAAATTGACTTCACCAGCAACAGACAAGAAAAGAACTTACAACACCATGATGACCACTATACACCATACACAACATATATACATAGCTCACGATGACCATTGTACACCATACACGACGTAGTCCACGATGACCACTATATGCACGACGTCACCACTGATTTATTAAAACTATTAGACGGACCAAACACATACGTTTAATAGTGTGAATGGACAAAGATTTAACAGTTAGTGTGAATGGACAAAGATTTAACAGTTCGTGTGAATGGACAAAGATAAAAAATTATAACAGTTAGTGCGAATGGACACAAGTTTAGCAGTTAGTGTGAATGGACACAAATTGAGCAGTTAGTGTGAATGGATTCATGTTTAACAGTTAGTGTAAATGGACAAAGATTTAAATGTTAGTGTGAATGGACAAAGATTTAACAGTTAGTGTGAATGGACACAAGTTTAACAGATAGTGTGAATGGACAAAGATTTAACAGCAGTTAGTGTGAATGGACAAAGATTTAACAGCAGTTAGTGTGCATGGACAAAGATTTAACAGCAATTAGTGTGAATGGACACAAGTTTAACATTTAGTGTGAATGGACAAAGATTTAACAGCAGTTAGTGTGAATGGACATAAGTATAACAGTTAGTGTGAATGGACAAAAGTGTTATAGTTAGTGTGAATGGACTCAAGTGTAACAGTTAGTACAAATGGACACAATGTTAACAGTTAGTGTGAATGGACACAAGGATAACAATTAGTGTGAATGGACACAAGTGTAACAGTTAGTACAAATGGACACAATTTTAACAGTTAGTGTGAATAGACACAAATTTAACAGTTATTGTGAATGGACAAAAGATTTAACAGCAGTTAGTTTGAATGGACGTAAGATTAACAGCAGTTAGTGTGGATAGACACAAATTTAACTTTAGTTGTCTCTTTATTGTTGTCCCTTTAGCTGACCCCTTATAGATGTCCCATTTAGTTGCCCCTTTTTACTATACTCTTTCAGTTGCCTCTTTTTAGTTGTCCCTTATTGTTGCCTCTATACAGATAGAATTTAATGGTCCGCATGAGATGCACATGTCAAATAGTGCACTCAGTTTTCCTTTTCTTTCATTTATTAGCAGTTTTGTTAAGTTTTTGTGATGACTCTTATTCTATAACTAGTCATCTGGCTCGCTGTCACAAAAATCTGGGTGCAGACTCGCCAGAGCTATTTTCTTTCTATTAATTGGCTTTTGACGGTTGTGGTTTTTCCTGTTTTGTTTTGATAGTCTGGCCAAGGGAGGCAACCCTGTAATTATACATTACTGTCATGTCAGTCGTGGTAAAGCTGAATCCTTTCTAAACGCCTATTTGGAGACTATAACTAACAAGCTTACAATACATTTAATACAACACAATACGTACTTGCTTATACAATACAACACAATACGTACTTGCTTATACAATACAATACAATACGTACTTGCTCTAATTTAAACCTTTATCTATTTTTATTCAGTTGTGGAGGAGCTAAATAGCTCCAGGACTCTCATTTGTTTGACATTTTTAATAACTTTATATCTTATTAGTTTTTGGTACTTTTGCTATAGCAGTTCTTTTAGCGGAAATGGCCTTGCTTTTGCATATTGTTAATTTGTTGCTTTTTACTTACTTCTTTTCTTTACTTTTTTATTATTTACATCTTTCATAACTTAGAAAATTACCCCTTTATCCCCAGAAAGTATGTTTTATGACCGAATGGTTTGTGGAATGATGAATACAGTACAGTCATCGCAAGAAGGAGAACCCATAGGACAATAAAGTTAATCATATTCATTAAAAAATCAGTAATTTGTCTACATTATATTGTCTTGTATTGCTAACATTCTCCACTCCATATATAATCTCGCATACAAACACGTCAACACACGTAACCCTTGCACGCATAATAAGAGAGCAAGACAAACAGCCATGAACACTGTGACGAACAACAGACAAGTCCTACATAATGCTGACAAACCTCTAAGGAACTGAATAAAATTGTGACAGTGGAGACGTGACGTAGACGATAGTGGTACGCTACAACGTCTCCCCACTGTTTACTTTCTTTGCTCAAAACCCCCTCGGTCCCTCGGGTGGTGACATTATTATAGGGTGGAAATAACTTTGTTTTGTTTGTTTTTTATAGAGGGTTGTGTGTGGAGAATCGGGAATTTATTTTTTTGCTGTTTCATTTTCCCCATGAGAGGTTTTATGTTTTAAACTAAAGGCTTTCTTTGGTCGCCCACTGACTTCCGGCTGGAATGGGTTCGAGCAACATCATTGGAGCGAAAAATATAGTAAAATCCCCGACATACTTTTTACTCCGAAGGAATGATTTAAATTAATTTAACTGAATATCATTTAATACAGTGTGTGTGTGTGTGTGTGTGTGTGTGTGTGTGTGTGTGCGCGCGCGCGCGTGTGTGTGTGTGAGAGAGAGTGCGCGGGCACGCTATGCATTTGAGTAATTGTTTTAAACAACAATCACTCAGTTTTTATAAAATTGTCAGAGTCCATAAAAAAGATATTCACTAGAAGTCTAGTACTTTATGTGGCAAATCTCTCTATCTGTTCTGTGTCCGTAATTCTTTTTATTCACTTAACAGAAAGAGAGTTAGGAAGCGGGCATTACTGCATTGAAGTGTGGTCGGCCCCTCGGGACGAAAATATGGGACCCAGGTTTTGCATCCTCCCCATCCCAGCCCACGGGGCGCTTCCTCCACCCACATATATAAGGATGACTATTAACATCTATTCACGTCCGCAGGGAGAGAACTAAGAAAGTGTAATTTTGTACAGAGGCAGAAATTTACTCCCAAATGACGTACATGGAGGAGTAGTGGTGTTAAAGTAAAAATGTTATGGCTACATTATTTCTGTTTATTCACACATTTTATTTAAAATACTACGTGCGTGCTTCCTACACAGTACCTGTTTAAAATAAAACGTATATACTCACTACAGAAATCTTGTTTAAAATAAAACGTATATACTCACTACAGAAATCTTGTTTAAAATAAAACGTACGTACTCACTACAGAAATCTTGTTTAAAATAAAACGTATGTGCTTCCTACACAAATCTTTTTTTAAAATAAAATATGCGTGCTTGTAAAATAGAAATATGGATAAATAGCTATGTGTCATATTGTTGCTTTTATTATTATTATTATTTAAATTATGCAGCATATTTACGGTGCAATTAGTGCTAATTTGCCGAGTTTGACTCAGTTGTTTTCTTGTCATAGAGGTTCACTCCATGACACGTCAGTGTAGTAAGCCCTAGTGGCCTAGTAAGATGGGGTGTGGGGGATGGGGTAGCTCGCTCTACCGGGAAGTGTAAGCCTACCTCTACACTCTACAGGAAAAAAAATAGAAATTCCGCTTAGCACTTAGACCGTAACTCGAGGCGTAAGTTTCCTTTTCTATATTAAATAGCTAAATAAGTAAATAAATCCAGAAGAAATTAACATTAAAAAGGGTATAAATGCTTTAAAAGTAACAATAAACATTGAGCGAACCAAAGTATTACCATTTTTAAAGGTACCCTCCTACCCCGCGCCAGCATATTCTTAACCTCTATCACTTGATCACCTTACCAGCATTACATGTAGTCTTGCTTGTGTCGTTATGATGATTAATTGTAGAAATATGTTTTGCACGTGCGTGCGTGCATTTGTACGCGTGCGTATGCACTAGAATGATATGTCTGGGTGACACCAAGGCAAACCTAGTGTGCCGTGACATCCGGTCTGCGAGCATATATTATGCCCAATATGGAACATTTTAATAATCGCTGAAATTGCAGATTTACTTTTATAGCATCTTTGACAATGTAATTTTCTGTGATTTAAAGTAGTATTTCTTTTTGATTGGTTGGCAAAATTGCTACGAAGATGGGGTGTTGTCGTATGTGTGTGTGTGTGTGTGTGTGTGTGTGTGAGAGAGAGAGAGAGAGAGAGAGAGAGAGAGAGAGTGAGAGAGAGAGTGAGAGAGAGAGGGAGAGAGAGGGAGAGAGAGAGAGGGAGAGAGAGAGAGAGAGACCATATTCCCAAACAGGAAGGACCTTCACAGCGCATTACCATCAATCGGCATTTAGATGAATGAAACATGCAATCATATTTCTACAATTATTGATCATCACGACAATATATAAACTAAACAATGCAATCATATTTCTACAATTATTGATCATCACAACGACAATATATAAACTAAACAATGCAATCATATTTCTACAATTATTGATCATCACAACGACAATATATAAACTAAACAATGCAATCATATTTCTACAATTATTGATCATCACAACGACAATATATAAACTAAACAATGCAATCATATTTCTACAATTATTGATCATCACAACTCATATCTCTACAATTATTGATCATCACAACGACAATATATAAACTAAACAATGCAATCATATTTCTACAATTATTGATCATCACAACGACAATATATAAACTAAACAATGCGCACGCGCATCGTGTGTGTGTTTGGCTGGGTGGGTGGGTGGGTTTGATGCCGCTAACTGGGTCTAATGACGATGATAACCCTAGTTCGTGTGCATTTAGAAAGACAAGAAATAGTTTCCTTGGGTTTTCTTCCTTGTTGCTGTTTTTTTTAAAAATATTTATATAAGTTTTACTTTTGCATACATATCCACCAAAAATGTTTAAAGAACAAACAAAACATATTGCTGGAGTTTTGTATTACTCTGTATGTCCACACTGAATATTGTTATTCTTTAGATGAATTTTTGTTGTTGTTTTCTTGATTAAATCGTGTGGTTTTCTTTTTCCAGGAAGAGAGATGACTAAGCACGAGCAAATACCTAATAATTCATTTTCCTCTGTGGCGACGTGCTTTTTACACTGACTAATATCGCACTTAGCTTTCGTCAGTTAGAACTTGGTTTATTATTGATTGGTTATTTATATTTAACAGACGTAAACACCTCACTCAGAAAATTTAAGTTTTTTCTGTTTGATCTTGGTAAAAATTATTTGTCAGTTGTATGCTGAACCGAAATATTAAGTTCTATCTTTCTGTCTGTCTATCTCCTCCACATAATACTACTACTATTGCTACTACTACTGCTGCTTTTACTACTACTGCTACTACTATCACTAGTACTAACTACAATTACTACTAATAGTACTACTACTACTACTGCTGCTATTACTACTACTACTACTACTACAATTACTACTACTATTACTACTGCTACTACTACCACTACTAATACTATTACTACTACTATTGCTACTACTATTACTACTACTACTGCTATTGCTATTACTACTGCTACTACTACCACTAATACTATTAATACTACTACTGCTACTACTACTATTACTACTACTCTGCAATTACATCGAATTGTATTGATTTTTTCCAGATGAGTTTCTATGAATATTATGCTGATTTTGCTGGAGAGCCCTTGTTTCAATGCTGCCACAATATAATTTTGTTTTATATTTTTTAATAGCTTTTTAAAATTTCTTTTATTTTAACCTTTTTTCCTTCAATGATTCCTCCTTGAAACCATTGTTTTTGCTGTCTTCTTTCTCTCTTGTCGGCTACTTTTGCATGTCTTTCATCGGTAATTGCTGGAAATCGGTGATGACTTGTTTTGCACATTTCGTTATTGGTCTCTCTCAAATACGCCTTCTGTTTGCAGTTTCTTGTCAATGACAACTGGTAGTGTGAAAAGAGACACTGCATGCTGGTCTTCTGTTTGCAGTTTCTTGTCAATGACAACTGGTAGTGTGAAAAGAGACACTGCATGCTGGTCTTCTGTTTGCAGTTTCTTGTCAATGACAACTGGTAGTGTGAAAAGAGACACTGCATGCTGGTCTTCTGTTTGCAGTTTTTTTGTCAATGACAACTTGTAGTGTGAAGAGAGACACTGAATGCTGGTCTTCTTTTCGCTTTGTGCCTGTCAGTTGAAGTCACGTGTGCTGTTCCCTATATACGTCGTTTTGGAGTCCTCATTAAATATGCACACATTTGCTTGAAATTTGATCTGTCAAATGCCTCTGACTGTATTCTTGTCGTTCCATTAGTATCAGTTAAGCCTCACACGCTCTGTGTGTTATTTATTTGTTTTATGTATTTACTTTTGTTGTTGTCTGTGCCAACCCCCCCCCTACACACACACACACACACACACACACACACACACACACACACACACACACACACACACATACACACATTTTTTGGATAATTTGAGGACTGAGAAAATAAAGTGACTAAAACAAACAACAACAAAAACCCAGCTATCTCACGCTAATTCGCTTTGCTTCATGCCCTGAGGACTGCTGACGTTATAGGCAAAGACAAACCTGTCACATGTGACGTCAAGTTATCCATGATGTCACCGGCCATAGCAGTACGTGTACAGTGACATTTGTTTACAAGATGACTCTGCTTTTCATCTCGATAGCATTATGCTGCTTGGCACTATCTCTGGGTAAGTTAGGTTACTTTCTTTGTTGTGCAAGCACGCAAATAAATATAAGCATGTCCACAACACGCGATCGCGACATTTTTGATAGTCCATTCCTTTTAATTTAAAGTTATTAAAGAACGGAAGAATAAACAAGAAGCTCACACACACACGTGTGTGTGTGTGCGTGTGTGTCATTCTCTTTGAATCCTTCTCTGCCGCCCTGTGCTGCCTTCAGTGTTAGATGTCTTTCCCTATTTTCTTGTGCCTTTGTCTCCTTCTCGTCCCTTTCTCTTCCCACTCCCTTACCCTCTCCTCTCCCTCCCCCAACCCCCACGCCCTCGTTAATGAAAGCTAGCTATATATGCGTACACCCATGTAACACATACATATATATATGCAATAAACCAGTGATAAATTCCTAAATAGTGGTATTAAGATATCATTGGTACCAGGGAGATATAAACTGTTTGATGAGCTTTGACTACCATTTTCAGCGATAAGATTTGTCCCATATCATTTTCAAAACGTTTCATATCTTCATCCGATGATAAACCTCCAATGCGTTACTTGCACCTGTAGGCTTACAAACCTTAGTTCTGTCAAGTGTAGCATTGTAGTCTTTTTATGTAATCAGACATTTGATTTTCAGCTGACCTTAATTTTACGTCATATACTAGATTACTGATTTTAAACGTCGATCGAAGCTTGGGCTATCGAGGAAGCAACTGTTGACGTAACTGTCTTGTTTGTATGAGTAGTGGAATTACTTCTGAAACATTCTTTTACTTTTCAAACAGAATCAGTTTCTGGCACTGTCTTAAGACTAATGTTTGATTCTTGGTGTTCTATGTCAAGTTCAAAACATTAATTAGGCATGACAGTGGAAAGAACGTGGGTGGTGGTGGTGGTGGTGTGTGTGTGTATGCGTAAGTGTGTGTGTGTGTGTGCGTGCGTACGTGTGTTGTGTGCGTGTACACCGGAAGTCAACCCTATTTCTTTAAATTATCTTGCCTTTTTGAAATTTCAAACAGATATACAGGCTTATTGTCATTAGATCGGCCGTACTCAACAAAAGTGAATAAACCCGTTAGTGGATTTTATTTTTTTAAATATTTTCGAAGTAATAACAGAAAAGCGATATTTAAAAAAAGTATTGGTTTTAAAATATAGAATAAAATGTAAAAGCTTGCCTCTTTGAATCAGACTGTTTCAAAATACATGAATTCAGACTGTCGGGGTTTTTTTTCATGAGAATATGTAATATTGTAGAATTTCTATAATATTTCGGGGAAAAATATCACCAGCTTTAATGTAATGTCTTTAGTCAAAAGTTCCTGTGGCACGTTCTATTTATTTTTCTAAATAATGTTTCCTTGTTTGATTATATTTATTGATCTTGAGTTGTATGTACTACAATTCGGAAATCTATGCTGGGCAAATTTACTTTTACATACAGATATTTTTCAATGAAGTGAAGTAGATCACATACAACTGATTTTATTTTACTTTATTCCAAAGACATGCTGCTTTTTTATTGTTTATCTCTCGCTGATTTGATACTTTTCTTTATCTGTCCGTCCGGCTGGCTGGCTATCAATCTATACACCCATCTTCCATCACTTATCTATCTATCTATCTATCTATCTATCTATCTATCTATCTATCTATCTATCTATCTATCTATCTATCTATTTGTCTGTCTATCCATCCATCTATCTCCAACTAGTTAATGGTTATGATTAATATTATTATTTAACCAACCATAAGTAATTACAAGTGGTGAGAATCTTAATTTTATTAGTAATTATCCAGAAGACACCACTCATCTCTCTCACTTGGCGGATATGCTGGCGCTATAAACATTTTTTCTCTTCCACAACATTAAAAACAAACATTTAACGTCACACAATATTTCCTCAGGTAGAAAATTTCTTATTTGCTTTTTAATCTAGCGAGCCCCCACCTACCCACTCTCTCCAGCATGTGACTATCAATATGTGTAAGAAGGGTCAATACATTTTAAAATCAACAATCAAATATACAACATATGAATATAATCAAAAGAGCATTGACATTTACATCACATCATAACAATGTTCAATTAGCGCTGGACAATCATTCAGTTTATCCTAGCATAGACATAATTATGCAATTAACATATATACATAATCAAGTTCATGGATATCATCACAGAAATGAGACTGGAGTTTTAGAGAAATAGGTAAAATTCAATGCACATAACCTGTTCAAAGATGGTGGCTATTGCCAGCAAGTGTTTCACAATCACGCAGTTTGCAACAAGTCACTGCCTTTCATAGGCCCCAAGTGTCCCTCCTAGAGGGCGTGTTACACAACTTTTCCAGAATCTTCAATGTGCCCTCCAAGAATGCCATAGAGATTCATCTTGAATTTCACTTGTGCTATCATGCACATCAGGAGGAATGTTCACAACGATATTTTCATGAATTCTCAAAACAAAACTCAGGCCACAAATCTCCGCCATATTGGCTCTCGAATCAAATACACAGGAATCAATTTACAGCAGCACGATTTACCGATAAGTTGATAACAATGCTGGATGCATACACCAATGTTTTCAAGTAGAGTACAGTGGTCACTGTAGCATGAAGTGACACAAAAAGGCTTGCTCTTTTCATAAACTATCGATTGCCTTTATGACTGAATACGAGTTATGTTCAAATTCAAAGTGATAGAATAGAATACTCCTTCAACAAAGAAACTTCCGGTCCATCCCCATTGGATAAAATTATTATGAACAGTGTGAGAAAAAACTACTCATCCAGTTGGAACTGGTTTGGATTGTATCAACACTTTTCTATAATATTCTCAACTCAAGTTATTTACTCCAACTCTGACACTTACAAAAATACCATCATAACGAATGCCCAAGGTCGGGTCTCTTTGACAATTTAACAATTAAGTCTTGAAATAGGGATAGGCAAATTTACTCGACCACACTATCTATCTATCTATCTATCTATCTATTTATCTATCTATCTATCTATCTATATCTATCCAATTATCCATCCATCCATTCATCTATCTATCTATCTATCTATTACACCCGCATACATATAAATATAAATATATTTTTATCTTCTAGCCATCTCCCAGGAGGCGGCCCTGATAAATTCACTGCTCAAAGACTACGACAAGCAAGGACGGCCAGTCAAAAATAACAGAGAGCCAGTCAATGTGAGCTTCAGTCTCACACTGCTACGCTTCGACGAGTTGGTACGTCTTCAAGACTGCTGTGACGTCTTCACGACTTCCTGTGATGTCTTCACGACTGTTGTGACGTCTTTTTCACGACTGATGCGATGTCTTCACGACTTACTGTGACGTCTTCACGGACTTACTGTGACGTCTTTACGACTGCTGTAACGTCTTCACGACTTACTATGACGTCATCACGACTGCTGTGACGTCTTCACGACTTTCTGTGACGTCTTCACGACTGCTGTGACGTTGGTGTATACAACATTTTTATCTTTAACGAACAGAGCTTTTAATTGTCCCACTCTGGACCGAGGTCATCCTTGTCGGGGGTTGAGGGTTGGACTGGAACGGTGTGTACCTCGTAAACTGCATGAACAGAAACAAAAGATCAAGACAGTAGCTAATATCAATGACCGTTAATCATCTATTTAACAGACCAACTTTGTGGGTTTCTAGTGATAGATACGGCGCTGGAGACGCCTTTTCAATTGTACCGCCTTTCTTTTGAGTCAGTGAAATGTCTTTGTTATGCGCTGACACAGAACTTTTAAAACGAGAAAGGACACTGTAGTCAATTATCAATACCTCCTCGAGAACTTAATGTTATAGCATTTGAGAAAAAATCGAATAATATAAATAAATAAACAATTAGGGATCCAATCGGCATATTTTAAATGAATATAAATGGCACGCGGATATGTATTAAAAGCATGCTGATTTTCTTTTCTCCCTTATCCTTTTGTCGGTGAAATAGCTCTGGGTCGGGACATCGTTAGTGGCCGACAAGAAATAATCGTCAAAAAAAAAAAAAAAGTCGGAGGGTGGGGAAACGTATTATAATAAGAAACCGCACTTTTTGCTATTTTGGTGAAGCTGATGATGCATTGGGTGTTTGGGTTTGTAAAGGGTTTCTGGAAGTTAAAGATATAAATAGGGTGAAAGAAAACCCTCTCCCTATTATGTAAACATTAATTACCCTTTCATCTCGCTATCATCAACGTTCAGATTCGCCCGCCCACACATTATGGAAATTCATGTTCCTAGGGTCTCGGTCCACAAAGGCACGTTTGCTAGAGCCCCAAGATATTATAACCACTAATAATTTGGACAATAGTTAATACCAACGCTAATGTACACACGAGAGAACATGTACTTGCACACACATGCACTCACACGCACACAAAAACTAACAGTGAATCCCGCACAGCTTTATTTTGTATTAGATCTATAGACATTTGTGTTTTCACTTAACATTACCGTGTTCGCGCCAAACGTGGACTTTTGGGGTTCGCAGCTTGTCTCAGCTAATCAGAAATGCTGTTGCATTGTTTGACTTTGTTTATATAGTTAGCTGTTTCCTTATTGAAAAAAAGCTCCCTACAACTCTCATATTTTATTAAATAAAGATTTTTTTAAAAAAAAGTAATTAACAATGGTTTCTAAAACAAGTGTAAATAAAGGAAAAGAGAATAGAAGATATATAATTTCACCCCAAACGAAACAGGAAATACAGCAAAATATGAAATATTGTGAAACATGATTATGGCTGAATGTGTTTTTTAATGGGCACTCTTTAACAGATTTTCTTAGTCTATGTTAATTATATCCATATATATTTATGGCTGAATGTGTTTTTTTTAACGAGCCCTCTTGAACAGATTTTCTTATTCTAAGCTAATTATGTCTTTGTCTATTATTAAATCGACAAAGTTTGCTGAGATATTTAGATTACATTTATTAAGTATAATTTCTCTAATCATATAATATTAATTTCACATTACATGATTTGTGTGTATGATGAAAATAATGAGAGATACTTTGTGTGTATATCAGTGTGTTCTTATGTGTGTATGTATTATATATGTATGTTTATGAATGTATGTATGTATAAAACACAACATAATGATCTAGAAAACAACCGTAGAAATGCATATGATCATAGTGGGTGATATGCACCACTTGTCAAAGTTTAATCTAATAACGCTGCAATAAATGTAATTTAAAAAATCGATACAGATTATCAGTCAAGGTTAAATATACAACATTCCATTCAGCTTTTAATGTTGTGGCATAGTGTCCTTTTTCTACTCACTTAACGGTCATTTACAGTGTAATAGCTACTCTCACTACTCTTAACTAGTTACTGTCACTATTCTTAGCTATTCTCACTATTCTTAACTAAAAGCACTCTACTCTTAACTAGCCACTCTCGCTGCTTTAACTAGCCACTCTCGCTGCTCTTAACTAGCCACTATCACTCTCCATAACTAGCTGCTCTTGCTATTATCAGCTAGCTATTCTCACTACTAGCTTGCTCTCTAATATTGCTCTCTAATATAATTTATCTGAAGTTGAGACAGTTTTACACCGAACAGGACTATTTGCTTAGCTAATACTAAACATTCTCATCTCCTAATTACTAATTACCACCAGTCAGAAGTGTATATATATGTATGTGTGTGTGTGTGTGTGTGTGTGTGTTTGTTTGTAGATTCTAGAGCTATATAACCCTTACTTTGCTTTCTCAATCCTACAGTTCAGTGTATATATTAGACTCCATGTCTATATAACCATTCTTTCAGTTTCTTAATTATACCAGTCAATATGTGCAAAATCCATATCTGTGTAAACCGTCCTTCACTTTCTCAATCGTTCATTGTGTGGATCTTTCTTCCATTTCACCCAACGAATTCTCCCAAAACTCCTGAGTAGATAGTTTTGTGTTCTGATTTCTATTCTCACAGCCAGATAAAGTTTTTCACTAGACAAATGGTCTTGTCTTGAATTAAGCTCCAGCCCGGAAGCTGCTGTAAGAGGGATTTACCTCTAAATCTCTAAACCGAATTTATGACAAACTACTTGTTAATAAAGTTTTACATTCATTCTTTACACAAGCAGCTATAAAGAAAATACATGTAATATTCATTCAACTTTCATTTGACTGAAATAACATTATAAAATTTATTAGTTTAAATAGAGTACAGTAAGTTTCTACAAGAGTACATTTGTGAACTTACTCTAGTAGAAAATATATCTTTCTCTGGTTTTTACACATAACTCTAATGATTAAATCATTTTCTTTCTGTTGAAACTTTTCTCAGAATTCAAACACTGTCGACTGCAGGACTATCAAGATTACTGCTACCCAACTAAACCAATCTCGCACTTCACAGCACTTCCCCACAGTATTTAAAACTAACGTTTTACAGCTGACATCGTCGGTTTAGTCACGTGGTTGCCTAATGAGATGCTAAAAAGCAGAGAGCATTTTCTTTTTGTACCTGCCCTTAGAATCCACGGAGTTCTCCACCTTCCCAGCATGCTAATAGACATACTTTCAGAGCACCTTAACTGGTTTCTCTATTCAGGGACCTGGATTAACATCGGCACTTGACATCATGCCAACTCTATCGACCGACGTGTATCCCGTACTTCTTCACTGTGGCCCTTCCTCTCCATTAATACACAGCCAGTGTCTCTCGCATTTCACTCTAATGACCATCTGATCCACTGACATCCGGTGCACATGCACTCAACCAGACGTTCTAATGCATCTCAAACATTTAAGCATTCATGAGAAATAATAGGAAATAATTACGGTAGAAGTATCTCAAATTCCATTTCAGATTTCTTCTTGAATGTTTTTTATATGGTGCTAACGTGACAAGTCGACACCTCATAATTATTATGTGCTTATAATATTATGCATTCACTGTTCTCTTTCTATGTTGGAAACATGGGTAGCCGTGTTCCTCCAAAAAATTTAAAATGAAACATTTATTACAAACAATGGAAGTCAATTTTCAAAAAAAAGTATTTATCATTAGCATTATTGTTGATGTTATTTGTGTTCGTAGGTGTTTGTTTATATACAAGCTAATGAAATATTCGTTTGCATGGATGAGTGTGTTATTGTACCCTAATCACACAATTCTTCATATCGTCTCTCCTTTATTTCCCTTTTTGTAACCTCTAATGCTCTGAAAATATTGTCTAGGATTTGCGCAAGGAACAACTGAGCGTGACAGGCTGGACAGAACTGGTAAATTATTTCCTTCTTCTTGTTTATCTTTCCCTTCCGTTATCTGTTCAGAAATGTCAAGAGAGTTATCTTTTCCTCTTCAAACTGAATAGAGCTCTGCTGGTTGTTGTGTATTGAGTGTTAAATTTAAACAATAAAACGTTTTGTTATAAAATTAAACAATTAGTCAAGCCAGCAATGTGATTCAAATAAAAAAATGAAAGACAAATCCTTATTAAAGGCTCGTTCGTTCTTTCATCCTTCCTTCCTTCCTTTTTTCTTTCTTTCTTCCTTCCTTCCTTCCTTCCTTCCTTCCTTCTTTCTTTCTTTCTTTCTTTCTTTCTTTCTTTCTTTCTTTCTTTCTTTCTTTCTGTCAGCCTTTCTTCCTTCCTTCTTTCTTTCATTCCTTCTTTCAGCCTTTCTTAGTTAAATACTAATAGTCACTAAAGGAGCTTAAAGAGTTAAATACTAATACTCACTAACGTAGCTAAAAGAAAGAGTTAAATACTAATACTCACTAACGTAGCTAAAAGAAAGAGTTAAATACTAATACTCACTAACGTAGCTAAAAGAAAGAGTGAAATACTAATACTCACTAGCAGGGCTAAAAGAAAGAGTTAAATACTAATACTCACTAGCAGGGCTAAAAGAAAGAGTTAAATACTAATACTCACTAGCAGGGCTAAAAGAAAGAGTTATATAGTAATGTCCAAAGCAATTGACACATTTAATCTATGTCAATAATATTACAGTCAAGGCTACAGTTACGCAGAAGTGTTTGTGGCTTTTATCTAGCACAAGCAGTGATGAGAGCAGGTCCAAATTGAGCCTCCACAAGATTACTGCAGTTTATGCATTACTTCCCCTTAGTTAAAGCTTCGAGTAGTCTTCATATGATATTTCCGAGGTAGACTTGCTGACTGAGGATAGCGACAGACAGCTCAGGACATGATTGTATTAGAAGTAGTGCAGAGTATTTCCCATGTATAGTCTTAGTGCAAAGAAGTGATTTACGTAGAAGTAATGCATACTATTTCTATGTATAATCTTAGTACAAGGATATGATTTACTTAGAAGTAGTGCATATTAATTCCATGTGTAGTCTTAATACAAGGAAATGATTTACTTAGAAGTAGTGCATATTAATTCCATGTGTAGTCTTAGTACAAGGAAATGATTTACTTAGAAGTAGTGCATAGTAATTCCATGTGTAGTCTTAGTACAAGGAAATGATTTACTTAGAAGTAGTGCATAGTAATTCCATGTGTAGTCTTAGTACAAGGAAATGATTTACTTAGAAGTAGTGCATAGTAATTCCATGTGTAGTCTTAGTACAAGGAAATGATTTACTTAGAAGTAGTGCATAGTAATTCCATGTGTAGTCTTAGTACAAGGAAATGATTTACTTAGAAGTAGTGCATAGTAATTCCATGTGTAGTCTTAGTACAAGGAAATGATTTACTTAGAAGTAGCGCGCATCATTCATTACCTTATACCGTCTTAATAAAGAATGATTTGTGATTTACAAAGAACAAGATATTCACACATAATGAATATTATACAAAAAGTTCTCTCCTGTTATCTCCTGTGTACTGTCACCTTCCGGTTATCCTAAAGTCAGACCAATATGTCGTGTGTACTATCACCTTGAGGCTATCCTAAAGCCGGAGCAGTACCTTGTAAAGTCATTCTCAATAGCACTCTGTGCCAACACGATCCGTTAGAATACCATTAATTTGGACAAAGGAGGTCTTAGAATGCCATATAGTTGAACGAGCGAGGGCTTATAACATACAAAACCTCTATCGGGTTGATCAAATTAAGTGCACAACTTGCTACAGTATAAAAATATGTGCTCGCTTTTGTTTCTTTCTGTTTTTCTTTCTTTATTATTGTTGCGTGCCTGGTTGCAGATCTGGTTTGATGAATACCTAACATGGAACAGAACGGTAAACGACGTCAAACATTTGGTGATAAAAGCTACAGACATATGGTTACCAGACCTGGCGGTCATGAACAGGTCAGTTATCCGGAGTCAGTTGTAGTTCTTTGCAGTGAAGGTTTAGTAAAGTTTAATAAATAAAAATAGGCTCTGAAGAGAAATGACAAATTTAGGTGTTTTTTAAAATAATTTTCTTAAAGAGCAAAATAACTGAAAGTTTGCTTGAAATAGCCGTGATAGCATATATTGTTCAATGTTTTTATTTTGTTTATTTGTTGTTAGTTTACAAAAGAGTGTGCCTGTATCTCACATTAAAAACTGCTGTTTTGATTGTCTTTAAAGAAAAAAAATAGGGGTGGGAGGGTGAACAGTGTATGTGTGCGTGGGATGGGGAATGATATATGTGTGCACTTGTGTGTGTGTGTGTGTGTGTGTGTGTGTGTGTGTGTGTGTGTGTGTGTGTGTGTGTGTGTGTGTGTGAGTGAGAGAGAGAGAGAGAGAGAGAGAGAGAGAGTAATCTATTTTCTTCTTCTTATGCAGCGTGAAAGGAGTGTTCCAAGACTACTCTCAGTTCCAGCAATACAAAGTAATGGTGTGCAGCAAAGGACGGGTCCGGTGGGTGCCAGCAGATAACTACGCCGTTTCCTGTAACGTCGACATAACTTATTTCCCCTTTGATCGGCAAGTGTGTACAATTTATGACGTTGATTTGTCCGAATGAAGATAAATAACTTTTCATTATAATAAATGCAATAATAATCAAATCACCGACCCTTCTTACTTCATTTGTCATATGGTTGTGACGGTCTCAGAATCTTACCAGGATACTGAGAGATACAATGTTTTACGGAGGATGTGGGCGCTTTCAAGGAGAGCCGCTTTTAGCAGTGAGGCTGTTCTTTATAGTTTTCTGGCTGCTTATGTGGACAAACCTTCCAGCTCATATATTTTATATTCCTCAATAGCAGTTTTAATGACATTATTTCTGCTCTTACTTTTTATAACTTGGAGTTTCTAATTTGAGATCATGTTCCCCCCCCCCCCCCACTTCCTCCTCTCTTTTACTTCGATGTTTTTGTACATTGCTAGAGCAGTATGGATAATTATGCGATCCTGTTGGACTTCGTAATACCTACAGTATTAGATCGCTGTGAGAGAATTACGCCATCTGTTCGTATTTCCAAGTCTCACAAATAGTACAGTGTTAGATCTTAGGAAGAAAATGTGTGACATCTGTTCATATTCCAAGTTCTAAAATAAGTACAGTGTTAGATCTTTGTGAAAAATGCACGAAATATTTATAAATCAATTCACTCTCAATCAGTCAGTTAACTCATCATCAACCTAATGGCTGCCTTTCATTACCGGATTTCTTGCCACTCCAAATTCAAAGTGATTAGACAATATAATTCTTTACAGCAGGTAAACTTTTGATCTCAGCCTATTGGCTGGTCTCGTTCTTGTAAATCTTAACCGTTGGAAATAAAAACTACTCATCCACCTAAAACAGGTTGAGGTTACATCAGCAAGTCTAGCACATTCTTTACCTGAGTTGTTTACTTTCATCTTTGACAATTAAAAATATCAGCACAAGCAGTGCCCAAGATCGGGTCGCTGTGACATTTAAGAACTTATATAATAATTAAGTTTAGAAATACGGATAGGCATCCCATTTAGCGTAAGGTAAAACATACGGTTTGGTGCGGATCAGATTATGATCCTGAGGTGCAAAGGTAAATTTGAAAAAGTTCTAATCACTTTGATTTTGATGAAACTCATAAAGGCAATTGTTAGTTTATGGTAATGGGCGCAATGAACACTTTGACCCCTTTACTTGTCTTCTCACCTAAATATTTCCTTTAAATCAGTAAAACGGAAATGTACAAAAATCCCAAACAAACTAACAAACAAAAAATATGACTGTGGTTGGGGATGTTGGAGAGTAGCCATTAAGTCTTGAGAATAAGGTTCAATGCGTCAAGGCACTGTGAATCTGTGACTTGCAGACATGCTACATCATCTTCACCAGCTGGCACTACTCCGTGGAACAAGTCGTCATGTATGCAGAGGAGAGAACCATCGATACAATTCACTACGAAGAGGATGGTGAATGGATTCTGGAGAACGCGGTGATGATGGACGATAGGACTCCATATCCTGACCACGGCCCCGAAAAATACGCAAATTTCTCTTATATTCGAATCAAGTAAGTTCCTCAAATCCTTTTGTGCTGCTGCGTAATGTATTTTTTTAAAACAGAAAACGTTCTCTGAGGAAATGTCCTCAATAAAGTATTTAAAGTGCTGAGTCATGATGCCTGGGAAATCTCCTGTGAAGAAATCTCCAAAGAGAAAAGGAAGACCAGTGGGTCAGAGGCAATGGGGCGGTTTTGGTGACTGTCTTAGTAAGATACTTTACACTTAGCTAAGACATTCAACTCTCCATTAGCTAAGAGCATCGTAAGAGTTCAGAGAAAAGTGAGTGCAGAGTCCACCATACAGATGACGTAGTTTAGAAGTCGATTGCTCGTTCCATTTTTAGCAAGAACTTGTATGTCAAAGTAAATTGACATCTCTGAGGCTTGTGATGTGGTCAGTGGTCGCAGACATGTTTAATATGATTAGTCTACTTCTCTTCGGTTTGCAATATTACTGAATAATGAATTGAAAAAGAAAATGCAAAGCAATGCATTAGCTTTGAATATGATTCACACAAGCGATCCAGACCAGGTCATTGACAAGAAATAATTATACTTGCGTTGGTTGATGTGACATGAAATAATTATACTTGCGTTGGTTGATGTGACATGAAAGCACTAATCTAAGAAAATGCCTCGATCTTATGGCGGGATCGATAAGCAGTCGTCAGTAACGATGTAGTTGGGGGTGGGGCACCTTTATGCTACGATGGGCTCATAACACTTGAGAGCAGAGATGTACGGGAAATATTGCACGGTTATGTGATCATAAATGCCACTAGGTTGAGACACAAAGCGCCACCCCTGGCACTAACGTGGCTGGGTTCCCGTTCGAAGCGCAACAGTTTAGATTTGACTTCAAACTGCACCACGAAATCATAATTGTATCTGGTGGGTTTAGAGTTAATTATATCCCAGCTCTGATGGATCGAATTTCCTTGTGCGCCCACGTTAAGAATGCCCTTACAGTTAAAAATCGAATGAATATGGTGCTAATTACTGCCTGGCAAAATTACGCGCATTCGCAGGCACGCACATGCACACGCACGCACACACACTCTCAAAGGTCGAGCCCAAATCATCACACATCCATTATCTCAGCTCATGACATATTACTAAAACTGAAACCTCTCTAAAGGCGCCGATGTGCGCAATCATAAAATGGAAGAGGTTATAAAACCCACTCCAAATAATAACAAAAAATAAATTAATTATAATTCTGGAATTTGAATTTGACTCACTTTCATTTCTCAGACAAAACCAAATTGCAAATATGTTAATAATAATAATAATAAAGTCACAACAGTAAAAACCAATTGACGACAACAGTGGAGAAATAACCAACGATTTAACTGAAGAACACCATAGCTTGTTAGAAGACATAAAAAGTTTTACGGGCAAAAATATCAACCAGAAGCAGTCACAGAAATAGAAGTCAAAATACTGTGGGACTTCGAGATAAGAACAGATCGGGTGATTCCTGCACGAAGACCAGACATTGTAGTTCTCAATAAGTCCAACAGAACAGTAACAATCATTGATGTCGCTGTTCCAAGTGATAGAAACATAAAAACAAAAGAAAGAGGAAAAACTGAAAAATACCAAGACCTCAGACTAGAAATTCAGAGACTGTGGAATGTAAAAGCAGAAGTGATACCTATATTGATAGGAGCCTTGGGGAACATAACATCTGAATTGGAAGGCTACCTGAATAAACTCCCTGGAAATCACAGACTCGCTCCACTACTCAAAGCAGCGCTCCTCGGAAGTGCCCACATCCTCCGTAAAACCTTGGATCTCCCATAATCTTGGTAAGATTCCGAGACCTTGGATCACAACCGACAGTCAAACAGAAGTCGTGGAAAGAGTCATAATAATAATAATAATAAAGCATTGCTTGCAAGTTTTAAGTGTTAATATTATTGATGACCATTATGTACTCTGAACGATTTAATTCATCTCGGAAATAATTTCTAATCTAAATCGCTGTGAAGCACTGGGCAAATGAACCGGACCCCAAAGCAACCAATAATAACTGACTAGATCCGTTATTAACATCAAAATAATATGATCTTGAAAAAGAAAAATCTATCGGCCTTCTTCCGTACTATGAAACTATGCCGGTTTTAATGGGATTGAGTGGTTTTTTTTCCTTAATTCGAATTTTGCCATAAACAGTTGAAGGAAAGAAAAGGGAGAATCGTAGTGTAACAGAAAGCAAGTGACTGAATTAAATACCCGGAAAGTGTATGACAAGCTAGCAATGGTTAAAAGTTGTCCAGAATCATTTGTCATGACTGCCAGACAAATATCCAGGGGTTTTTTCCCAGGCGGAAGTAACAAAGTATGTCTCAGTGAAAACACCACTACAGAAGATGGGGCAGATGGCACCAATCTTTCCCTCAGAGGCCGATGGATCCAGTCCAGCGTGGATTGTAAAATTTATGAATAACCTTTAGCCATGCGGTTTAGGCCAAGGTCGCCAGTGAGGACTATAATGGATTGAAAGTGCAACAGTCGGCACAAAGTAAATAGTCTTAACAAATACGAGACGATAAGCCGCCAATAGCATCAGTCGGCACAAAGTAAATAGTCTTTACAAATACGAGACGATAAGCCGCCAATAGCATCAGTCGGCACAAAGTAAATAGTCTTTACAAATACGAGACGATAAGCCGCCAATAGCATCAGTCGGCACAAAGTAAATAGTCTTTACAAATACGAGACGATAAGCCGCCAATAGCATCAGTCGGCACAAAGTAAATAGTCTTTACAAATACGAGACGATAAGCCGCCAATAGCATCAGTCGGCACAAAGTAAATAGTCTTAACAAATACGAGACGATAAGCCGCCAATAGCATCAGTCGGCACAAAGTAAATAGTCTTTACAAATACGAGACGATAAGCCGCCAATAGCATCAGTCGGCACAAAGTAAATAGTCTTAACAAATACGAGACGATAAGCCGCCAAGAGCATCAGTCGGCACAAAGTAAATAGTCTTAACAAATACGAGACGATAAGCCGCCAAGAGCATCAGTCGGCACAAAGTAAATAGTCTTAACAAATACGAGACGATAAGCCGCCAATAGCATCAGTCGGCACAAAGTAAATAGTCTTAACAAATACGAGACGATAAGCCGCCAATAGCATCAGTCGGCACAAAGTAAATAGTCTTTACAAATACGAGACGATAAGCCGCCAATAGCATCAGTCGGCACAAAGTAAATAGTCTTAACAAATACGAGACGATAAGCCGCCAATAGCAACTGCTCGGCAAAACTTTTCCTATCTACTCCTTCTAATCATGGTACTATCTTTACCAGACTTAAATTTCCTTCTCCATCTTGCTCTGTCTTTGTGACTGTAGGACGGTACTGATTAAGAAAAACTTAATCGGTTAATCTATAATTAGTCTATAATTGCTAATTGATTAATTAAAATCGGACAATTTGAGAAGTCAGAAAAAAATATTACTTATTTTTATAAGTTTGAAAGTACAATTTTATCTTCTTCCTCAACTTTGCCATTTTAATTTGAACACAAAATTTTGGTTTAACTTTCCAAAAATAGATTTAATGCTTTATTTATCTGCCATTTTTTCTATAATAACTGGACTGAAATTAGTATACCAGATCTAATTTTAATTGAAAATTTAATCGAAAAAATGTAATCATTTAAAATTTTAACGATTAATCGATAAATTAATCTTTAAAATCCGCAGCCATATATATATATAACCTGTGTGCGTATATCGGCGTGCGTACTTCTCTCTCTCTCTCTTTCTCTCTCTCTCTCTCTCTCTCTCTCTCTCTCTCTCTCTCTCTCTCTCTCTCTCTGTGGTTAATGAAAGAAGTCGATCCATTCATATTTTCCTCTACCCTGTGACTGTTTACCCACCCCTACCCCGCTTTGTTCAAACTAATATCGTGATAGCAAATAATCTTTGTTTACTGACCTACTGACCACTTATCTGGAAGTGGATTTCAAATCGTTTGCAGAATAACAATTAACCGCAGACCAATGTATTACATCATCAACATCTTAATACCGTGCCTGATGCTGGCCGGGCTTGTGATGGTCATTTTCTTTCTACCTCCGGACTCCGGGGAGAAAATATCCCTTGGTATAACTGTCCTGCTGTCGTTTTCCGTCTTTCAGCTGCTCATTGCAGAAAACGTCCCGACATCATCCACCTCAACACCGCTACTCGGTGAGTCGCACACGCATACATACAGACACGAACACACGATCTTGCACCCACACACGCATTCATACAGACACGAACACACGATCTTGCACCCACACACGCATTCATACAGACACGAACACACGATCTTGCACACACGCACTCATACATACAAATATATTGCTTCAGTGATGTTTAAACAACTCAGTTCGACATTACAAATAAAATGAAACAATCAAAATAGTTTGCAAGTAGTTTTCATTTAGACAAAAATGTATGCACTTAAATACATGTCCAGCTGTACACTCAATCAGTCTTCCTCTTTCTTTCTTACACACACACGTACAAACGAACGAACAAACATACATACACACTCATTTAAAAAATGGCTTTTCAAAAGTGTACGTGTAAAAACATCGCCTTTTAATAGAGATTTATGTCTGCAAATACAGTTATATATTTTATTTTAAATTAGGTGAGTGCTATCAACACAGGTAATACCAGATTATTGTGTACTCTGAGTATAGGCAACACCAAACTCTTGTGTACTCTGAGTATAGGCAACACCAAACTCTTGTGTACTCCCATTAAAGGCAAAACCAGATTTGTGTGTACTTTTAATATAAGCATACCAGATTGAAATAATATCTAAATATATACCAGGCATTATTAGATTGTTGTGCAATATAAGCATGCTAGATTGGAATAATATCTAAGATTATACCAGCAATATCAGATTGTTGCGCAATATAAGCATGCCAGATTGGAATACTAAGTGCGTGCCTGATAATACTTGATTCTGTACTCTCTACAGACATGCTTGATTGATGTGTATCGTGCAATGCAATGTGAAATAGTATACAACGCTGGCAATGCTGGATTGATGTGTATTGTGCAAAGCAATGTAAAATAGTGTACAAAACAGGCCAGGCAGATAGTATTTCTCGGCATATCCCAGACAATATCTGATTGCCACGATGACTCGATTTCTATAAAATGATGTCGGAAGTGAGAACTTCCGAGTATTGAACCGACAATTCTTGCGTAAACAATGCACGGGCCTGGCGCGACCAAACGCGAAGTATTAACGATTTAAATAAAACTCAAAAGCATTCGACAGAGTGAGGAAAGGAATGAGAAAAAAAACAAACTTAAAGACAATGACTGAAACAGCAATTAACACGGGTCTAACTCTAAACACTCCCTGCCCACTATTTCGGACTTAACGAAGCGTTCAGCTTGTCATGACATATGACTGAAACTCGTGACCAGAGCAGTAACTGCAAATCAAGAGACGTTTGAAAATGTCGATACATACTGTTAGAAAAAGGAAGTATTGGGAGAAACCGAAAGCAGGCTAATCCCCATTTATTTCGGCACCCGGAAAAGAAAAACAGTTAGAAATTATTATATTTATGTAGAAAGAGGACGTGCACGGGAAGACAAAACCCTTTATGAGATTATGAATGACTTTATTAAAAGAGAGCGAATTGCTACTTAAACTATAAAATGTACTTTGCTGAGACAGGCAGGAAGAGTATAATTTATTTGTACTAAAGCTTACGTATACAATGTATACTGTTACTGGACACAGGCTTAGTCATCGCTTGTATCATAGTTCCTCACCAGGACTGATATTGAATTCAAAAGAGAGAACTTATCAGTCCACAGGTCATAGCTGAAGAGAGAACCATGTAAAGTGAATGTGAGAGAAAGTGGAGCACAATAAGAGAGCCAAGTCATGTGAATGTGAGAGAAAGTGGAGCACAATAAGAGAGTCAAGTCATGTGAATGTGAGAGAAAGTGGAGCACAATAAGAGAGTCAAGTCATGTGAATGTGAGAGAAAGTGGAGCACAATAAGAGAGTCAAGTCATGTGAATGTGAGAGAAAGTGGAGCACAATAAGAGAGTCAAGTCTCGTGAGTGTGAGGAAATGTTGACTTGATAAAGAGAGTCAAAACTTGTAAATGTAAATAAGGTTGGCCAAAACACAGAAACCAAGTTCATTGAGTTTTAGAAAAGGTTGAGCCAACCAAGAGAGTAAAGTCCTGTGGGTATGGGAGAAGAGTGACCAAAACAAATGAAGGGTAAATTTTTGTTGAGTGTGAGAAGTGTGACCTAAACAAAGAGAGAGGTATTCAGTCAGTGAGTGTGAGAAAGGTTGACATAAATAAAGGCAGTGAGATTCAGTCAGTGAGTGTGAGAAAGGTTGACATAAATAAAGGCAGTGAGATTCAGTCAGTGAGTGTGAGAAAGGTTGACATAAATAAAGGCAGTGAGATTGAGTCAGTGAGGTGTGAAAAAGGTTGACATAAATAAAGAGAACGGTATTCAGTCAGTGAGGTGTGAAAAAGGGTGACATAAATAAAGAGAACGGTATTCAGTCAGTGAGGTGTGAAAAAGGGTGACATAAATAAAGGCAGTGAGATTCAGTCAGTGAGTGTGAAAAAGGTTGACATAAATAAAGAGAACGGTATGGAGTCAGATGAGGAAGGTTGACAGACAAACGCGAGCCAAATCCAGTGAGACGAGTGAACAGCACAGCGGTATACGGGGAAGCACTAACTGCTACATGTATGAACTGCATAATGTTACGCGCTCTCCGCCAATAAGGTTAATAAGTGCTAAAGTTTTACTGCACTAGGCAAACAAACTCTGGTATCCGAAATTATAAATCTAAAAAAAAAACAAAAACCCCCCGATAGATCCGTTAAAGAGGAAAGAGAATATGACACTGATTCTAAATAATTATGCTGAGAAGAATTTATTTTATTTGCGTCCTAATGTTAGGTTATCTGAGCACGTCATCTTTATTGACCTCAAAGTTCTGGATACACGTGGTGTAAAATCGATATAAAATAATCAAGCATTATAAGATATCGCATTCATTATATATGTGCGTTTGTCTGTGTGTGGTTTGTGTATGTGTGTGCGTGCGCGTAGCTCTTGCTTGACTAGACAGTCTCTTCTATTTTCATTATAAAAAAGTTTGTTTTCTGTAAATATTTTTTTTTACCAAATCAGTTACTGCACTAGTAGCTAACACACTATGATTACTGTATGGGCGAATTCTATCACACACAGAGTCGTAAGAGAGACAGCTTAAATGAGTAACTTTCGCATGATTTAAAATATCTTTCTGCATCGGGTTTCTTCCTCGCTGTCACTTGAATGATCTTCGGCACAGCTGATGCACACAAAGAAATAGTAGTCCTTAGCAAGAGTTCATTCATGGCGTGCAGCGAGAACGCCCTTCGGTGGTGTTTGGACTGGCGTTCAGCTTTCGCTTCGATGCGTCGACCAGTACTTGGAATATCTGTAGTCAGAATAAATACAGGTACACGTGACATCGCGTCGTGGATAAAAGCATTTCTCAGCATTGCACTTCTGACGAATGATGTTATCAAAAGTAGATGAAAGGGAGTACTGTTTATCTCATTTAAGACACACGGATCACCGGACTCCTCTCGTCATCTCCACACAAGTTGCCGGATACCGCACATAGAGCTTCCACACAATTGATTACGATCTTTCCCTAGACTGCGACTTGGAGTGATATAGATCTAGATCTAGAGTGATATAGATCTAGCGATTACACGAAGGCCTATTATTTTCACAGCTTCCCACCCTGCAGCTGGTGGGTGACGTACACGTTCCCTGTAAATAAGGTCCACCGACAGTCGACGACACACTGAAGGCAAGCTGTGTCCTTTATCTCGGATAATGAAAACAATAGAAACACAACATTGCCTGTCTCTCATTAGAGCAACAAATGATTGATGCCACTCATTACAGAGTTTCTGTAAGAAAATCAAACTCAAACCCTTCACACACCCCCACCCCAGTATACTGCAACACAATGTATACAGAAAATATATCTCGACCTCACAGTACACTGTAAGACAAACACCAGAAAATGTAAGAGAGTTCGTACACTCTGAAAGTTCCAAGTAAGTTCTTTACAACAACAACAAAATAAAATCTCTTCACCGTAAAAGAAAGTGATAGATTCATCAAAATTCCTAATCAAATGTAGTCTGTCCAGGCTCCAAGTTAAAGCTTGAAGTTGGTCTCTTACCTACCAGGTAGTATCCAACTTATCGGGTGATCTCCAGCATACCAGATGGTATCCAACTTATGGGGTGATCTCCAGCATACCAGGTAGTATCCAACTTATCGGGTGATCTCCAGCATACCAAATGGTATCCAACTTATGGGGTGATCTCCAGCATACCAGGTAATATCCAACTTATCGGGTGATCTCCAGCATACCAGGTAGTATCCAACTTATCGGGTGATCTCCAGCATACCAGGTGGTATTCAACTTATCGGGTGATCAGCATATCAGGTAGTCTCCTACTTAGCAGGTGATCTCAATTTAAATTTCTCAGCTCCAACAGATTAAATAAAAAAAAAACTCATCTGAGTTTCTTTCAACTCTTTTATCGTAGTGAGTTCATAGATCTAGGGACTAAACAAAAGTGAGAAATTCATGTCCAACCAGTGTAGATAAAAGGCATCTAAATAGTTTTCAAATCAGAAGTTTCTGTTTGGCCGTTTAATTGTTGTCAAAGGGTTCATCTTAGCGCTGAAGTGGCGCTAGCTATCCATTAACTTGAATCAGTATTGGCTATTTAACACCAGGTGTGCATCAAATCTTGACCTCGTCTCTTGTGGTGCTCCCGAAATTCAGCGATGCGTGTCTGCATTCGCCATGTAGAAGTGTGAACCATTCATTCACTGTCTATAATTCACGATCACAAGAGACTGTCCGGTCACAGCCCAATCACACAAGAGACTGTCCGTCTTGTCCTGATCACAAGAGACTGTCCGGTCCTGTCCTGATCACAAGAGACTGTCCGGTCCTGTCCTGATCACAAGAGACTGTCCGGTCACGGCCCAATCACACAAGAGACTGTCCGTCTTGTCCTGATCACAAGAGATTGTCCGGTCACGTCCATTTTTCCTAGGTGTTGTTCTTGCTAATGGAATTTCCATGTTGTTCACTAAATCCTTGCTTATGGATGTGCATGTTGTTGACTAAATCTTTGCTTATGGAATTTTCATGGTGTTCACTAAACCCTTGCTTATGATTGTCCATGTTGTTCACGAAATCCTAGCTTCTGTAGGACCCTAATGGTTTTTTGTTTGTTTTTTACTCCTTTGAATACCGTATCATGAGCAGTCTTGAATGCATAATATATCCCATTGAACTGATTTTTGACTCCATTTGTCTACCACATTATGCGTAATCATGAATACTCAAAACATTCTTATGCCTTATCTCTATTTTTTATTTGACTATCATATCATGGGCAGTCATGAATGCAAAATATATCCCATTGAACTGATTTTTGACTCCATTTGTCTACCACATTATGCGTAATAATGAATACTCAAAAAAATTCTTATGCCTTATCTCTATTTTATCTTTCTTATTTTTTATTTGACTATCATATCATGGGCAGTCATTATATCCCATTGAACTATTCTGATTTTTGACTCAGTCATGAATGCTCATTTATATCCTTATGAAGTTATTCTGACGTTTAACTATATTTGTCTAATAGTGTATCCGTGTGCGTAGATTAAGTGTTCAGTAAATGTTAGTTTATGAATTACATGGATTGTATAATTGTTTAAGTATGTAAGATTGTCATAGCGTGAATGCTCTTCTTTTATTTTCTTGTTGCCTTTGACCGCTTTCTCACTTTTATCCCGACTTTTGACTGCATGTGACTACCATACATTTACAGTACCTCTTAAGAGTTACTCTTTTTACCTGTACGTCTTTGAATACGTGTACTTAGATGCTATAATATGCAGAGTATGCAGAGCTCTCTAGTGACGTCATTCAGACTTGCAACATAATACTGTTGCGTGAATACATTTTCTAGCAGTATTTAAAATACAAGATGTCATTTAGCTGCAGAACATAGTACTTATACACAGTCAGGAGTGTATAATTCACACTTTACTAATGAGTCAAACAAACAAACAAACAAACAAACAGTTGAAAAGAACATTTCCTATAAACAAGAGATACAATCATATAAGTGTACTGTGACACTAATTACACAGATTATAATAGAATTTGACCCTCAAGTTCAGACATATTAACACGAAGAAAATGCTAGAGCATATTTCCAACAATAAAACCTCAACAGGTGGATCTGTAAACAATAAAACGAAAAAAAAGTTCAAACAAGAAAATTTTCATTAACATAATACGTGAGAAAGTAAAACATAAAGGTTTAAGAAAAATATAAAGTAAGTCAAACAGAAAGGAAATGCTCTCTCGAAACAATAATTTTAAATTACAAAATTGAAATAATACTCAATATTCCAAACCCTACAAATCTTTAAAATAAACAAACAAATTGCTCTGGCACCAAACAACAAGCACACACAAACACACAAACACACACACAC